>CM029018.1:103675402-104275402 GCA_016801055.1 Panax notoginseng
AGCTACTACGTTCGCTTTTCCAAGATGGTATTGAATGGTATGGTCGTAATCTCTCAATAGCTCGAACCAACGTCTTTGGTGCATGTTACGTTCGTTTTGGGTGAAGAAATATTTGAGGGTTTTGTATCGGGTTCAAGGTCGATACAAAATTCTTTTTCACGCTTTGGGGGTAGGATAGGAAGTTCTTCGGGGAATACGTTAGGAAATTTATTAACAATAAAAATATCATTCAAAACTGTGACTCTCATCCAAGACTTGGATAGCATCTCACATTGATACCTATCAACTTGTCACCGTTATTCACGGCGTCCCCTACGAAGAACCTGGCTTCGGTGCATCCCACACAAGGAAGTCACTAGCGAAAGGCTCAGGGCTCTTTACTTATGGCTTGATATGACAGTGATTGACATTAGTGGTTTGGGTGCTTGAATTCGCATAACAGGTCGGTTAGGAATTTAAAAGCTAACAACTTTACGAAAATAATCAATTTTAGCATGATGAATAGTTAACTAGTCGATTCCTAAAATTACATCAAATGCAAGTATTTTCAAAGAGATAAGATTGACAGGTAACATGAAAGTGTCTATTTGAATCAAACAAGATTTATAAATAGTGGAGGTAACGAAGGTTTCTTATAACGGAGTTTCAACAGATAAGTCAAAGTTTAATTTCTTCGGAGTCAAATTTAAACGTTGAGCGCAAGTAGGTGAAATAAAAGAATGGGTAGAACCGGTATCAAATAAGGTATAGACTTCGTAAGAGTTTATGATTAGCTTACCCGTGATAACCTCGTTCGGGTTCCTCGACAAATGCTCTCGCTTAAACTATCGGCTTTGACTTCTCTGGGACAACCTTAGGTGTCTCCATCCCAGCTTGACTTGACTTCACTACACGACAAAATCGAGCTAGGTGACCTTCTCTTGTGCAATTAAAACATGCTTTGGGTTGCTGCATACAGTTTGGACGGATGTGTCCCTCCTCTCCACATTTGTAGCATACGACCGGTGGTCGCTCTCATTCCTTTGAAACGGGTGCTGGTGCTGTTGTCGAGGTTTTTCCATCATTGTTGAATCTTCTCTTCTTAAAATTGTTCCCACTTAGTTCACCTTTCCTATTATCTTGGTCATGATTACCACCGAAGTGGTTACCAATTCTAGCATGATAATTTCTTCCACGATGGTTATCATTGTTCCGATGGTCGTTGCCACCGGTACGATTATTATCGTGCTGTTGGTCGTTGTCTTTTGGTTGGGCTGACTCATTATCGCGTTCCAATAACTGAGCCCTATTCACAACATCTGAATACAAATAAAGTTTGTGAGAAATGAGGTATTGACGTATTTCGGGTTTCAAACCTCTTGGAAACATCCACGTCATACGCTCCTCATTATCTACCAAATGGGATTCAAATCGGGATAACTCCGTAAACTTAGCCTCGTACCGCGATACTGTCATACTTTCGAGAAAGTACTTGTCGTTGAATAATTCTTGGAACTTCTCCCAAGACATTTTCAATGCGGCAGGCTGAGTACGTTTTACAGATTCCCACCAATGATATGCCTCTCCTCGCAACATAAAGGTGGCAAAGGGAACCTTGTGCTTCTCGGAGCATCCCAAGACATCAAATATCTTGGTGATCTTCTTAATCCACGTCTCTGTCTTAAGTGGTTCTGGCTTTCCCAAAAACTTCGGTGGTCCCAGCTCCTTGAATTGCTTAGCCGTGACCATCCGTGAGTTATCAGTGTTTCCACCTGCATTTTGAACAGGAGTCTCTCTCGTTTGGTGTTGCATGAATTCTAAAAAGTTCCTAAACGTACCATCGTTCGTCATTTGGTCGGTGCTGTTATTTACACGAGGATTATTGCCTTCCTGATGCATATTATCCTGGTTATTGATCATTGGTGACCCAACGTTCTCATGTGCTCCGTTGCTTATCTCAACATTCTCTGATGTCATTTTCAAACATTGCCACTAAATAAGGGTTAATTGACATGCCACATATTATCCCTATATTCTGACCTACCAATTAAATAACAAATAAGTTTAGGTAGGTCATACTAGCGAAGGATTTACCCGTCTCTCTCCTCCTAGTTCTAGTCTCACATCTCAGCTAAGGATCATATCCCTAAGCATTGATACCAATTGTGACGCCCCCAAAATAGGTCCACACAACCCATCTTGGGTCGCCAGATACATGGTACATAAATCAAATACAAACTTAATTTATACGACTATTAAGTGTCGTGCAGAATATGACAAAACATAAGTTGTGAGTTTTAATTCAAATATTGTCTCCAAGACAATATCCAAACTCAAAATAAGTCCTCATTACAATTATTATCACACTATTCTTATAGAATAGTGAGGACTACTATATCAATTATCTTGGACCATCACTCCATTCCCTGACTAGTCCTAGCTATATTCTCATTTCCTGAAGAGAACAATGAAAAAAAGGGTGAGCTCAACTAGCCTAGTAAAAAATATTATGACTAAGATAATGCAGAATAAATTATCGTTAGCCTTCAATAGTATAATCACTGATAGAATACAATAGACAACAAGTTTTAGATCAACAACTTCATCAGAAATAGCAATCCATTAGAAGAGCCAAGTAGAGCATGATATCTAATATCTTCTATGATTTAAAATTTATCATCAATTTTATCGCTGAGACTCGGCTTAATAAATAATCCACATCACTAAATTATCCATGCACTACGGGCCAAGGATATTCATTAGTATCACATCCACGAATTATCTATGCACTACGGGCCAAGGATATTCTTTTTATCACCAATGGTCATGATTATGCCAAACAACAATTCATCTTTGAACCCCTTGGCCGAAGAGAACGCATGGTCATGATCATACCAACATCTGTCCATCAATGTACTACGGGCCAATGAGGACTTTTACCACATCATTTGTAACATTACAGGTCATGATTATATCGAATAATCCCTGGTCATAATCATACCAATCAACAGTCCATCTATGCAGTACGGGTCAAAGATGAATTTCATCATAATATAAGCATGAGGATGATGACAATGATATAAGAATTTAATTAAACAAAATGAAGGATAAATATTAAAGACTTTAAATTTATCTAGAGTTTAAAAATGTCCAAATTGTCAACATGATAACTGCTTTGTGGAGTAAAATTCATGAATAATATTCATGTATCAAAAATAATTTGGACAAAAAAGAAATCAATTTTTGTTATGAATAGTATCCGTGTGAATAGTACCCGAGTGAATAGTAACTTATGAATAGTACTTCGTGAATAGTATCCCATGAATAGTACTTTGTGAATAGTACTCGTACGTATGAATAATATTGTACGTAGGAATAGTTCCGTACGTACGAATAATGCCGTATAAATGAATAGTACCCATAAATAGTACTCCGGCATGAAAAACTTAAAAATGAACAAGAATGTTCAGAAAAATATCCTTGTGAAACGATACTAGATGAAGCATAAATTTTAAGGATATTCCACTAATTTTAAGGAGTATAGAAGCAATATTTTAACAAAATGAGTATAGAATTCGAAATCTGAATCGAAATAATATTACTTACATACTACGGAGTATGGAAGAAAATATTATTTCTTACGAATATTAAACAAAAATAATATCCCTTACAACTGTTGAACGAAAATAATATTCCTTAAGAATATTGAACGAAGATAATATTCCTTACGAATATTAAACGAAGATAATATTTCTTGCAAATATTGAACGAAATAAAGTTTCTTACAAATATGAAAAATAATATCGTAAGCGAATATGAAATAAATAATAACCCTTACCTCAAAAAGAGAGCAATTTCGACTGGTATAACATATATATTCTTGAAGAAATTTTTTACTATTTTTTACACTCAAAGCTTCTTTAAACTCAAAAGAAATACACTCAATATTATAGAAGCAGAATTCTCTAATTCTGATGTGATTTTCTTTTCTAAACTGAGCATCCTATTTATAGGAGAATGGAAGGATACCATTTAGAAAATAAAATCACGGATCAACAGTAACAATCACGGGTGAACGAATTTGTCTGATTTTTGATTTTCATTATTCATTATTGTGCAATAAAATATTCTAATAAAATAAAAACTTTAAATAAAATATAATATATTCTATTTATAATCTAATAAAACAAAACTTATATATATATATATATATATATATATATATATATATATATATACACACACACACACACACACACACATCACCCACCACCACACACTTATTACCCACCCACACTCACACACAGCATGTCACACACGGACATATACACACAAATATACCCACCACCACACACTCATTACCCATCCACACTCACACACAGCATGTCACACACGGACACATACACACAAATATATATATATATATATATATATATATATATATATATATATATATATATATAACTTTCTTCCGACGATTTTAAAAAATGAGTAAGTGGGGGTCAAACTAATACGCCAAACTTACAACAAATACTTCATAAAAATTTCCTTTATTTTTCTCAATTCACTTGACTTCGCAAAATACATTTTTAAATAATATTTATTCATTATTATTATAACTCACAATATTTAACAACCAGATTATTCCCAAAAAAGAGGGGGCTTCCCGATAAGAATTTCTCCCGATTGGCGCGTAATTAGGTGACCAAACCCCTTTCCTCGACAGAACATTTTAGACATCGTCAATAATGCAAATAATAATATGAACAACTTTGTCGTCTCAATTATTGATTTGATAGTATAAAATATTGTGAAAATAATTGAATCAAATAACGTGAGATACTATGTAGCAATTACTGTAACAATAATTGAATAAAACTGAGTGACTTTTCACGTAAGTATCAATAATCAAAATACTGTATAATACCGTGTGCTACTATATAACCACGCGTATTATTGTACTTTTACCACCAGGTATTTCAACAGTTAACGGTAAAACTTTCGTCTTTATTTTTATAAAAAGATATTTCTATCGTTTTCTAACTCCGACAATAATTTCGTTATGGGGTCCACCAATGATTTTGTCATCGTACAAATATTCCCTGATAAAACGAATATTCCCCGACTATTCGAATATTTTATAACAACTTGCTTACTTTGTAAAATTTATAAATATTACCCACAACTATAACATTATATCAAATCCACACCATAATATTACAAAACATATTTCGAGAAAATTAAAATTTTATTCATAAAAGTTGGGGTCTTACATATGTCCCCATAATCACATCTTAATTAATTCATTCATCACATTCTTCCCTCCTTACAAGGATTTTGTCATCAGAATCAAAGACTTAGATTAAACAAATAACTAAGGATAACTTTTCATCATTTTGTCTTCTAGTTCCCACATAGCTTCTTCAGCACTGTGGTTCCTCCATATCACCTTAACAGAAGGTTTCACTTTATTCCTAACCACTTGTTCTTTCTTGTCAACTAATTTACTAGGAACTTCCTCATAGGATAAATCTTTATCAATCTGTAACGGTTCATACTCAATTACATGCTTGTAGTCGGGTTTGTACAGCCGTAACACCGAAATATGGAAGACACTGTGAATGTTCTAACTGTAGAGGTAAGGCTACCTCATAAACCACCTCTTCTACTCTTCGCAACATATAAAAACTAAGAACCTCAGATTCAGCTTTCCCCTGTCTGTCTTGAGCGACTAACAATCTTGCTCTTACCACTTGAAGATCTCCGCATTTTGTTGTACCAACTTAAACCCTTAGCAGTCGACGTTTCCATCCTTACCCCAACATGTTGGAATATCAAATTTTCTTCTGTAAAACACTTCTTACGTTAACATACTAATGTAATGTGTGATAGATGTCATTGTAGACGAACTCAACTAAAAGTAAATGTCTTCCAATGTCTAGCTTGTCCTTTCATTTCTTCCCATTGGTTTGCAAATGGTATAACGGAAATTCAAGTGGCATTTAATACTAAAACATCGTGCATTGACAAATTCTTGTCATATAATTTTGCCAGCTAATCGATAAGAAATACATCAATTTTGCTCGACCATGAAATCTATTACCATATAATGCCACCGCAGTTGTTTTCAAATGTCGTAATATGTTTCTGTGTTCTGAATATCTCAAATTAAGAGTTTTATACAAAAATTCATCTCCAACTCCGGATACTGGCGAAACTTAATTTCTTCCTTTAAATCCCAACAACCCTTTGATATCGATCTTGAATTTGACATTCTCCCTTTTGAGCACCCTCCTCCGCATTTCCTCACACTCCTCATCTTGGAGTTACTCTTTCTTTCCTTTGTCCAATAAATTTGAACATATTTTCTATCTGTACAGCTTCCCTCCGACTCCTTCCAGCCTCAAACATCCAGTGACAACTATCACCTTTCACACATTCCCACATCTTACTGTGTGAAGATATACGTCAGACACCTATGGTCCGTATACATCTCACGCTTCATCGCATAGAAAGAATGACTCCATATCTTTCAAGACAAGCACCACTTCAGTTAACTTCGAACCATAAGTTGGATACCCTTTCTCATAATTTTACCTAACACGATACATATGCAATGACCCTATCGTTCTGCATATGCACATAACCTAGTCCCATACATGATGAGTCACTATTCACACAAGATCCCCTATATAAAGGTGCCTTACTTAGTCTCTACCTTAATTCTTGAAAACTCTCTTCATCTTACCATACAAGTTTCACCAATTTCCTCATCAAGCTAACCAACGGAGTGGCTATCTTGGAGAAACCTTGAATAACTTATCTATAATACCCTACCAATACCAAGAAACTCCTCACCTCCAACAGTGGGACCCCAAATTCAAAACCTCAACTTTTTTGGATCTACTGAAATCCCATTTTGAAAACTTTGCATATCCTGCACATCTTTTTCTTAACAACCTCATGGTTTGCAACCACATTAGAAAACTCGATTGTCTAGGCGACCTGCTACCAGAAGATAAAATATCACCTTTGACCTCTTCAGAGGCATAAGGTTTACACACTTTCTTTGGCAATTAACCATTGTCATGTGGTTCAACAACCTCAGAGTTTCCCAAATCAAATTGGAATTAAATCCATCGATGTCACGTGAACTTTAATACCTATACGGCAATTCTACGCATCAACTTAAAAGCAATCATTATTCGCACTTTATTTGGGGAATAATTTAACTCTTCCTGAAGTGAATCTAATTTCTAAGCAAATTCGTCACATATAAATTAACAAATAACACCTGAATCAAATAAAATGCAATCATTTAAATCATTGTTCAGAATAGTACCTTGCATTGCATCCTGCACCGTCATGGTTAATATAGGTTTGGTTGATGGACTCGGCGGTGCTAATTCTACAATAGCCAGCTTTCCACTACTGCTGCCTTCCTTGCTTCCGCTTACCTTTCCAGTTACTTTCTTCGGGTAATTTCGAGCCAGGTGCATCTTCGACCTACACGTGAAACAGTCTCCCTTCTTCGGTCACGGACAATTTGGTGCAATATGGCCCCCAAGCCATAATTAAAGCACACCTTCTTTCCCTTTAAACACACACCCATATATTTCTTTTCACAGTTACTACATGCCTCCATTTTCTTTTTCAAACTCCATTGTTGATTTTCCATTGTGATATTATCGGTCCATTTTCTTTTCTGAGCATCACCGGTATGACTACCACCCACCTTATCATCTTCACTCTTCTTTTGTGACGCCCCCAAAATTAGGTATACATCACCCATCTTGGGTCGTCAGATACATAGTACAAAATACAAATACAACTTACTAATACAACTGTCGTGTACAATACGACAAAACATAAACTGTGAGTTTGAATACAAATATTATCTTCTAGAGAGTATTCATACTCAAAAGGAGTCCTCATTACATTTATTAACACACCATTACATAGAATAGTGAGGACTACTAACTAATACTATCATTCGGACCATCACTCCGTTCCCCGACTTGCCCCAGCTACGTTCTCATTTCCTGAAGAGAACAGTGAAAGAAAGGGTGAGCTCAACTAGCCTAGTAAGAAATATTATGACTAAGATAATGCAGAATAAATTATCATTAGCCTTCAACAATGTTAAACTGATAAAATATAATAGACATCAAGTTTAACTGCAGCGAAACAAGCAATCCATTAAAAGAGTCAAGTAGAAAATAAACCCTACTATCTTTTATGATTTAAAAGATTTTCCAACACTGTGATCGCTGAGACTCAGCTTAATAAAATAATCCACATCATCGAATCACCCCTGCACTACGGCCAAGGATATTCGTATATTCATTAATGGTCATGATCATGCCAACAACTGTCCATCAATGCACTACGGGCCAATGAGGACCTTTACCACATCATTTGTAACATTACGGTCATGATTATACCGAATAATCCCTGGTCATAATCATACCAAGTCCATCTATGCACTACAGGCCACAGATGACTTTCAACATTTTATAAACATGAGGATGATGACAATGATATAAGAATTCAATAAAACAAGTTCAAGAATTAATTTATCCAGGAATTAACAACGTCCAAATTGTCAACATGATACGGCTTTGTGGAGTAAAATTCAAGAATGATCAGGAGAATATTTTCATGAAAAGATACTGGATGAACCGCAATTATCAAGGATATTTCACTAATTTCATGGAGTATAGAAGTCAAAACTTAACCAATTGAGTATAATAAAGAATGGAATAACAAAAGAAATCACCATGCATGCGATAGACCGCACAGACAGGCTATTCCAACAGAATAAGAAATAATGGAACCAGGTCCGGCGTAAACGCACAGACAGGATATTCCGACAGAATAATAAATAATGGAACCAGGTCCGGTGTAAAACACACAGACAGGATATTCCGACAGAATAATAAATAATGGAACCAGGTCCGGTGTAAATCACACAGACAGGATATTCCAACAGAATGATAACAAGACGGAACCAGGTCCGGTGTAAAACACACAGACAGGATGTTCCAACAGAATAATAATAAAAACGGAACCAGATCCGGTGTAAAACACACAGACAAGATGTTCTAACAGAATATTAATAAAAACAGAACCAGGTCCGGTGTAAAACACACAGATAGGATGTTCCAACAGAATAATAGAAGAATGTCACCAAGTATAGGGTAGACCACGTATACAGGTTATTCTAACAGAATAATAAGAAATGGAATAACAACAGTTCTCTTCATGAATAAAAAAGAATAACAACCCTTACCGTTTTAAAGACGAGCTGAAATAAGGAAGTAGTTAAGTAGCAGAATACTCTTCTTCTCTCTCTCTCTAAGTTTCTCTTTATAGTTTCTCTCTCTAGAGTTCAGTGAATTCGTAAGAAATAATGAAGGAATGAACTGCTATTTATAGAAAAATAGAATGCATAGTAACTAATCCATGAACGGTCCAGATTGATTACTTTAATCTAACGGTCCATATTTAAAGAAAAATCTTTTAAATAAAATATAATATATTCTATTTATAGAATAACTTTAATAAAGTATTCTGTTTTATATAAAAAGATGTTTCTGTTTTATTACGTTAATAATACGAATAAAACAAAACGTCATTATCGCTAAATAATTCATATTATTAACTGACAATAATTGAATCAAACTGAGTGACTTCTCACATAAGCATTAATAATCAATACCGTGTGCTACTATGCAACCACACGTATTACTGTACTTTTACTACCGAGTAGTTCAACAGTAACAATGATAAAATTTCCGCCGTTATTTTTAATAAAATATTTTTGTCGTTTTCTCAATCCGACAATAATTCTGTTGTGGGGTCCACCAATGATTGTGTCGTTGTACGAATATTCCCTGTTAAAACGAATATTCCCCGACCAATCGAATATTATATAACAACTTGCGTACTTTGCAAAATTTATAAATATTATCCACAACTATAACATTATATCAAATTAACTCCATAATATTCAAAACTGACATTTATAGAAAATTTATCTTTATTTATAAAAGTTGAGGTCTTACAACCTCCCCTTCTTATGAAATTTCGCCCTCGAAATTAGGGTACGTACCTAGTATGTCGAAGAGGTAAGGATACCTTGATTTCATTTCAGATTCTAACTCCCAAGTCATTTCCTCAACATTGTGGTTTCTCCACAAAACTTTGACTTGAGGTATAACCTTGGAGCGTAGAATATGTTCCTTCTTATCCAAGATTTGAACAGGAACTTCTTCATACGTCAAATCTTCCGCTATTTCGTCCGGTTCTAACTCAATAATGTGGTTCGGGTCTTCCACATATTTGCGTAACATGGATATGTGAAAAACGTTATGAACACGAGACATACTTGGCGGTAAAGCGAGTCTATAAGCCACAGTTCCTACTCGATCGAGGATTAAAAATGGACCGATGAATCGAGGATTGAGCTTTCCTCTCTTTCCAAATCTCGTAACTCCTTTCCATGGAGCAACACGTAAGAACACATGATCTCCTACATCAAATTCCACGTCCTTTCGATGAAGATCAGCATAACTCTTTTGTCGATCTTGTGAGGTTTTTATACGTTGTCGGATCGTTTGAATCTTTTCTGTAGTCATACGTACCAACTTCGGTCCCAACAACGTTGCTTCACCCACCTCATCCCAGCATACTGGAGAACGACATTTTCTTCCATACAATGCTTCGAATGGAGCCATGCCAATACTTGCTTGATAACTGTTGTTGTAGGAAAACTCCACCAATGGTAAGAACTTGTCCCAACTTCCCTTGAAGTCAAAGACACAGAGTCTTAATAGATCTTCAAGAGTTTGAATAGTCCTCTCTGATTGTCCGTCCGTCTGAGGATGATATGCTGAACTAAATCGTAACTCCGTGCCCATAGCTTTTTGTAAACTAACCCAAAATCGTGAAGTGAATCTTGGGTCTCGGTCAGAAACTATGGATACTGGCATACCATGCAGTCTTACAATCTCGTTTATGTACATACGAGCAAGACGTTCAAGTGTATAAGTTTCTCGTATCGGTAAGAAATGAGCAGACTTGGTCAATCTATCAACAATGACCCAAATCGCATCAATACCTTGAGAAACCCTAGGAAGACCGGTAACGAAATCCATGGTAATGTGCTCCCACTTCCATTCTGGAATTTCAAGTGGTTGCAATGGACCTTTTGGTACTTGATGCTCCGCTTTGACTCGTTGACAAGTTAGACACCTTGAGATAAACAACGCTATCTCTCTCTTCATATTGCTCCACCAAAATGTATGACGAAGATCATGATACATTTTGGTACTTCCAGGATGGATTGCAAACGGTGTGTTGTGCGCCTCCATCATGATTTCATACTTTAAATCAGGGTTGTTAGGAACACAAAGTCTGGAGTTGACTCGAAGTATTCCTTCTTCATCGATTCTTGCTTCCGGTATAGCACCTTCTTGCACTTTTTTCTTCATACGCATCAGCTCCAGGTCTGTATCTTGAGCAGCTTTAACTTTATCGATTAAAGTCGGTTCTACTCGTATATTTGCCATCATCACATGGGTCCCTGGAGTCTTTAACTCTATCTCCATCCTTTGCAAATCACACAAAATGGGTCTTTGTGTTGACAATATCGCACTCGTACTTGCATATGATCTTCTACTCAATGCGTCAGCTACCACGTTCGCTTTTCCAGGATGATATTGAATGGTATGATCATAATCTTTCAACAGTTCAAGCCAACGTCGTTGTCGCATGTTGAGTTCCTTTTGAGTGAAGAAATATTTGAGGCTTTTATGATCCGTAAAGATCTCCACCTTCTCCCCATACAAGTAATGCCTCCAAATTTTAAGTGCAAAGACAACAGCTGCCAACTCTAGATCATGAGTAGGATAATTCCTCTCATATTCCTTGAGTTGTCTTGATGCATAGGCTATGACTTTTCCATGTTGCATGAGAACGCATCCCAACCCTTTGCTCGAAGCATCACTGTAGATGACAAATCCCTCCGAGCCAGATGGTATTGTTAGAACAGGTGCTGAAATGAGTCTCCTCTTGAGTTCTTGAAAACTCTGCTCACATTCTTCGCTCCAACCGAACTTTGTATCTTTCCGAGTCAGCTGAGTTAATGGAGTAGCGATTCGAGAAAATCCTTCCACGAATCTCCGATAATAACCAGCTAGACCGAGAAAGCTACGTACTTCGGTTACTGATTTAGGTTGCTCCCAGCTTTGAATAGCTTCAATCTTTGCCGGGTCAACAGATATTCCACGACTTGATACTACGTGCCCAAGGAATGCTACCTCTTCCAGCCAGAACTCGCATTTCTTCAACTTGGCATAAAGTTTGTATTCACGAAGCTTTTGGAGTACCAGCCTCAAGTGTTGCTCATGATCTTCACGGCTTTTGGAATAAACAAGGATGTCATCGATAAAGACGACCACAAAGTGATCCAAATATTCCTTAAATACCCTGTTCATCATATCCATGAAGGCAGCAGGAGCATTAGTCAATCCAAAAGACATAACTAAGAATTCATAATGCCCATACCGAGTTCTGAAGGCAGTCTTTGGAATATCCTCAGTTCTAACCTTCAGCTGATGATATCCAGAACGAAGATCGATCTTTGAAAAGAATTGTGCTCCTTGCAACTGGTCAAACAGGTCATCAATACGTGGCAATGGGTACCTATTTTTGATGGTGACATGATTCAACTCCCGATAATCAATACAAAGTCGCATACTCCCATCTTTCTTCTTCACGAACAGAACAGGAGCACCCCAAGGAGAAGTACTAGGACGAATAAAACCAATGTCTAACAATTCCTGCAGTTGGGTCTTTAACTCCTGAAGTTCAATAGGAGCCATTCGATATGGGGCTTTGGAAATGGGTTTTGTACCGGGTTCAAGGTCGATACAAAATTCAATTTCACGCTCTGGGGGTAGGCCAGGAAGTTCTTCGGGAAATACGTCAGGAAATTTATTAACAACAGAAATATCATTCAAAGCTGACGTATTTTTGTTTAGATCTGTGACATGAGCTAAGAAAGCTTGACATCCGTTTTTCAATAAACGAATAGCTTTATGGCTTGAGATGACAGCGATTGATTTTAATGGTTTGGTTGCTTGAATTCGCATAATAGGTCGATTAGGAATATGAAAGCTAACAACCTTACGAAAATAATCAATTTTTGCATGATGAGTAGTTAACCAATCAATCCCTAGAATCACGTCAAATGCAAGTATTTTTAATGAAATCAGATCGACAGGTAATGTGTGGGTACCAACTTGAACCAAACAAGACTTATAAACCGTGGATGTAATGAAGGTTTCTCCCAATGGAGTTTCAACAGCTAAGTCAAAGTCTAATTTCCCCGGAATCAAATTTAATCGATGAGCGCAAGTAGGAGAAATAAAAGAATGGGTAGAACCGGTATCAAATAAAGTATAGACTTCGTTAGAGTTTATGATAAGCTTACCCGTGATGACCTCATTCGGGTTCCTTGCTTTCTGGGAGTTCACAACAAACGCTCTCCCTTGCACAACCGGTTTTGACTTTTCTGGGACGGCCTTTGGTGCCTCCATCCTAGCTGAATTTGTCTTCGGTAAACGACAAAATCAGGCTAAATGACCTTCTCTTCCACAATTATAACATGCTTTGGACGGCATCGCGCAGTTTGGACTGATGTGCCCCTCCCCTCCGCATTTGAAACATATGATAGGTGGTCGTTCTCCTTCCTTAACGACAGGTGCTTGTGCTGACGTCTTTCCATCATTGTTGAATCTCCTCTTCTTGAAATGCCCATTCTTATTGTTTTGGCCCTGATTACCACCGAAGTGGTTACCATTTCTGGCCTGTTGATTCCCTCCACGCTTGTTGTCACCGCTTCGATGACTGCTCTCACTGGTATTATCATTTTGCCGGCTGCTCTCTTTTGGTTGCGTTGTCTCGTTATCGCGCTCCACCAACTGAGCCCTATTTACAACATCTGAATACAAACACAATTTATGAGAAACAAGATGTTGACGTATCTCCGGTTTCAAACCTCTTAAAAATATTTGCGTCATTCTTTCTTCATTATCCACCAGGTGGGACGCAAACCGGGATAACTCCGCAAATTTTGCCTCGTACTGCAACACGGTCATATTATTCTGCTCCAATTTGATGAACTCCACCTCCTTCATGTGACGAATACTCTCGGGAAAGTATTTGTCGTTAAACAGCTCTTGGAACTTCTCCCATGACATCATCAGTGCGGCAGGTTGAGTACGCTTTATCGATTCCCACCAGTAATCTGCCTCTCCTCGCAACATAAAGGCGGCAAAGGGAACCTTTTGCTCCTCGGAGCAACCCAAGACATCAAATATCTTGGTGATATGCTTTATCCATGTTTCAGCTACAAGTGGTTTGGGTTCTCCCTTAAACTCCGGTGGTCCCAGCTCCTTAAACTGTTTAGCGGTGACCGCCAGAGAGTTTCCAGTATTTCCACCTACGTTGTGGACAGGAGCCGCGTTCACCTGTTGTTGCATGAATTGCATAAAGCCTCTGAACATTTGATCATTCATCATTTGGTCAGTGTTGTTGTTTGCATGAGGATTGTCACCTTCCTGATGCACATTATCCTGATTATTGATATGAGGTGAATCAACAGTCGCCTGTGCTCCATTGCTATTCTCAACATTCTCAGATGCCATTTTCAGATACTGCCACAAAATAAAAATTAATTGATATGTCATATTTTATCCTTATATTATAACCGACCAATTAAATACCATGCAAATAAACTTAGGTAGGTCATACTAGCGAAGGAATTCCCCGTCTCTCCCCTCCTAGTTCTATTCTCACATCTTAGCCAGGGATCATATCCCTAAGCTCTGATACCAACTGTGACGCCCCCAAAATTAGGTATACATCACCCATCTTGGGTCGTCAGATACATAGTACAAAATACAAATACAACTTACTAATACAACTGTCGTGTACAATACGACAAAACATAAACTGTGAGTTTGAATACAAATATTATCTTCTAGAGAGTATTCATACTCAAAAGGAGTCCTCATTACATTTATTAACACACCATTACATAGAATAGTGAGGACTACTAACTAATACTATCATTCGGACCATCACTCCGTTCCCCGACTTGCCCCAGCTACGTTCTCATTTCCTGAAGAGAACAGTGAAAGAAAGGGTGAGCTCAACTAGCCCAGTAAGAAATATTATGACTAAGATAATGCAGAATAAATTATCATTAGCCTTCAACAATGTTAAACTGATAAAATATAATAGACATCAAGTTTAACTGCAGCGGAACAAGCAATCCATTAAAAGAGTCAAGTAGAAAATAAACTCTACTATCTTTTATGATTTAAAAGATTTTCCAACACTGTGATCGCTGAGACTCAGCTTAATAAAATAATCCACATCATCGAATCACCCCTGCACTACGGCCAAGGATATTCGTATATTCATTAATGGTCATGATCATGCCAACAACTGTCCATCAATGCACTACGGGCCAATGAGGACTTTTACCACATCATTTGTAACATTACGGTCATGATTATACCGAATAATCCCTGGTCATAATCATACCAAGTCCATCTATGCACTACAGGCCACAGATGACTTTCAACATTTTATAAACATGAGGATGATGACAATGATATAAGAATTCAATAAAACAAGTTCAAGAATTAATTTATCCAGGAATTAACAACGTCCAAATTGTCAACATGATACTGCTTTGTGGAGTAAAATTCAAGAATGATTAGAAGAATATTTTCATGAAAAGATACTGGATGAACCGCAATTATCAAGGATATTCCACAAATTTCATGGAGTATAGAAGTCAAAACTTAACCAACTGAGTATAATAAAGAATGGAATAACAAAAGAAATCACCATGCATGCGATAGACCGCACAGACAGGTTATTCCAACAGAATAATAAATAATGGAACCAGGTCCGGCGTAAACGCACAGACAGGATATTCCGACAGAATAATAAATAATGGAACCAGGTCCGGTGTAAAACACACAGACAGGATATTCCGACAGAATAATAAATAATGGAACCAGGTCCGGTGTAAAACACACAGACAGGATATTCCAACAGAATAATAACAAGACGGAACCAGGTCCGGTGTAAAACACACAGACAGGATGTTCCAACAGAATAATAATAAAAACGGAACCAGGTCCGGTGTAAAACACACAGACAGGATGTTCCAACAGAATAATAATAAAAACAGAACCAGGTCCGGTGTAAAACACACAGATAGGATGTTCCAACAGAATAATAGAAGAATGTCACCAAGTATAGGGTAGACCACGTATACAGGTTATTCCAACAGAATAATAAGAAATGGAATAACAACAGTTCTCTTCATGAATAAAAAAGAATAACAACCCTTACCGTTTTAAAGACGAGCTGAAATAAGGAAGTAGTTAAGTAGCAGAATACTCTTCTCTCTCTCTCTCTAAGTTTCTCTCTATAGTTTCTCTCTCTAGAGTTCAGTGAATTCGTAAGAAATAATGAAGGAATGAGCTGCTATTTATAGAAAAATAGAATGCATAGTAACTAATCCATGAACGGTCCAGATTGATTACTTTAATCTGACGGTCCATATTTAAAGAAAAATCTTTTAAATAAAATATAATATATTCTATTTATAGAATAACTTTAATAAAGTATTCTGTTTTATATAAAAAGATGTTTCTGTTTTATTACGTTAATAATACGAATAAAACAAAACGTCATTATCGCTAAATAATTCATATTATTAACTGACAATAATTGAATCAAACTGAGTGACTTCTCACATAAGCATTAATAATCAATACCGTGTGCTACTATGCAACCACACGTATTACTGTACTTTTACTACCGAGTAGTTCAACAGTAACAATGGTAAAATTTCCGCCGTTATTTTTAATAAAATATTTTTGTCGTTTTCTCAATCCGACAATAATTCTGTTGTGGGGTCCACCAATGATTGTGTCGTTGTACGAATATTCCCTGTTAAAACGAATATTCCCCGACCAATCGAATATTATATAACAACTTGCGTACTTTGCAAAATTTATAAATATTACCCACAACTATAACATTATATCAAATTAACTCCATAATATTCAAAAATGATATTTATAGAAAATTCATCTTTATTTATAAAAGTTGGGGTCTTACAACCTCCCCTTCTTATGAAATTTCGCCCTCGAAATTAGGGTACGTACCTGGTATGTCGAAGAGGTAAGGATACCTTGATTTCATTTCAGATTCTAACTCCCAAGTCATTTCCTCAACATCGTGGTTTCTCCACAAAACTTTGACTTGAGGTATAACCTTGGAGCGTAGAATATGTTCCTTCTTATCCAAGATTTGAACAGGAACTTCTTCATACGTCAAATCTTCCGCTATTTCGTCCGGTTCTAACTCAATAATGTGGTTCGGGTCTTCCACATATTTGCGTAACATGGATATGTGAAAAACGTTATGAACACGAGACATACTTGGCGGTAAAGCGAGTCTATAAGCCACAGTTCCTACTCGATCGAGGATTAAAAATGGACCGATGAATCGAGGATTGAGCTTTCCTCTCTTTCCAAATCTCGTAACTCCTTTCCATGGAGCAACACGTAAGAACACATGATCTCCTACATCAAATTCCACGTCCTTTCGATGAAGATCAGCATAACTCTTTTGTCGATCTTGTGAGGTTTTTATACGTTGTCGGATCGTTTGAATCTTTTCTGTAGTCATACGTACCAACTCCGGTCCCAACAACGTTGCTTCACCCACCTCATCCCAGCATACTGGAGAACGACATTTTCTTCCATACAATGCTTCGAATGGAGCCATGCCAATACTTGCTTGATAACTGTTGTTGTAGGAAAACTCCACCAATGGTAAGAACTTGTCCCAACTTCCCTTGAAGTCAAAGACACAGAGTCTTAATAGATCTTCAAGAGTTTGAATAGTCCTCTCTGATTGTCCGTCCGTCTGAGGATGATATGCTGAACTAAATCGTAACTCCGTGCCCATAGCTTTTTGTAAACTAACCCAAAATCGTGAAGTGAATCTTGGGTCTCGGTCAGAAACTATGGATACTGGCATACCATGCAGTCTTACAATCTCGTTTATGTACATACGAGCAAGACGTTCAAGTGTATAAGTTTCTCGTATCGGTAAGAAATGAGCAGACTTGGTCAATCTATCAACAATGACCCAAATCGCATCAATACCTTGAGAAACCCTAGGAAGACCGGTAACGAAATCCATGGTAATGTGCTCCCACTTCCATTCTGGAATTTCAAGTGGTTGCAATGGACCTTTTGGTACTTGATGCTCCGCTTTGACTCGTTGACAAGTTAGACACCTTGAGATAAACAACGCTATCTCTCTCTTCATATTGCTCCACCAAAATGTATGACGAAGATCATGATACATTTTGGTACTTCCAGGATGGATTGCAAACGGTGTGTTGTGCGCCTCCATCATGATTTCATACTTTAAATCAGGGTTGTTAGGAACACAAAGTCTTGAGTTGACTCGAAGTATTCCTTCTTCATCGATTCTTGCTTCCGGCATAGCACCTTCTTGCACTTTTTTCTTCATACGCATCAGCTCCAGGTCTGTAGCTTGAGCAGCTTTAACTTTATCGATTAAAGTCGGTTCTACTCGTATATTTGCCATCATCACATGGGTCCCTGGAGTCTTTAACTCTATCTCCATCCTTTGCAAATCACACAAAATGGGTCTTTGTGTTGACAATATCGCACTCGTACTTGCATATGATCTTCTACTCAATGCGTCAGCTACCACGTTCGCTTTTCCAGGATGATATTGAATGGTATGATCATAATCTTTCAACAGTTCAAGCCAACGTCGTTGTCGCATGTTGAGTTCCTTTTGAGTGAAGAAATATTTGAGGCTTTTATGATCCGTAAAGATCTCCACCTTCTCCCCATACAAGTAATGCCTCCAAATTTTAAGTGCAAAGACAACAGCTGCCAACTCTAGATCATGAGTAGGATAATTCCTCTCATATTCCTTGAGTTGTCTTGATGCATAGGCTATGACTTTTCCATGTTGCATGAGAACGCATCCCAACCCTTTGCTCGAAGCATCACTGTAGATGACAAATCCCTCCGAGCCAGATGGTATTGTTAGAACAGGTGCTGAAATGAGTCTCCTCTTGAGTTCTTGAAAACTCTGCTCACATTCTTCGCTCCAACCGAACTTTGTATCTTTCCGAGTCAGCTGAGTTAATGGAGTAGCGATTCGAGAAAATCCTTCCACGAATCTCCGATAATAACCAGCTAGACCGAGAAAGCTACGTACTTCGGTTACTGATTTAGGTTGCTCCCAGCTTTGAATAGCTTCAATCTTTGCCGGGTCAACAGATATTCCACGACTTGATACTACGTGCCCAAGGAATGCTACCTCTTCCAGCCAGAACTCGCATTTCTTCAACTTGGCATAAAGTTTGTATTCACGAAGCTTTTGGAGTACCAGCCTCAAGTGTTGCTCATGATCTTCACGACTTTTGGAATAAACAAGGATGTCATCGATAAAGACGACCACAAAGTGATCCAAATATTCCTTAAATACCCTGTTCATCATATCCATGAAGGCAGCAGGAGCATTAGTCAATCCAAAAGACATAACTAAGAATTCATAATGCCCATACCGAGTTCTGAAGGCAGTCTTTGGAATATCCTCAGTTCTAACCTTCAGCTGATGATATCCAGAACGAAGATCGATCTTTGAAAAGAATTGTGCTCCTTGCAACTGGTCAAACAGGTCATCAATACGTGGCAATGGGTACCTATTTTTGATGGTGACATGATTCAACTCCCGATAATCAATACAAAGTCGCATACTCCCATCTTTCTTCTTCACGAACAGAACAGGAGCACCCCAAGGAGAAGTACTAGGACGAATAAAACCAATGTCTAACAATTCCTGCAGTTGGGTCTTTAACTCCTGAAGTTCAATAGGAGCCATTCGATATGGGGCTTTGGAAATGGGTTTTGTACCGGGTTCAAGGTCGATACAAAATTCAATTTCACGCTCTGGGGGTAGGCCAGGAAGTTCTTCGGGAAATACGTCAGGAAATTTATTAACAACAGAAATATCATTCAAAGCTGACGTATTTTTGTTTAGATCTGTGACATGAGCTAAGAAAGCTTGACATCCGTTTTTCAATAAACGAATAGCTTTATGGCTTGAGATGACAGCGATTGATTTTAATGGTTTGGTTGCTTGAATTCGCATAATAGGTCGATTAGGAATATGAAAGCTAACAACCTTACGAAAATAATCAATTTTTGCATGATGAGTAGTTAACCAATCAATCCCTAGAATCACGTCAAATGCAAGTATTTTTAATGAAATCAGATCGACAGGTAATGTGTGGGTACCAACTTGAACCAAACAAGACTTATAAACCGTGGATGTAATGAAGGTTTCTCCCAATGGAGTTTCAACAGCTAAGTCAAAGTCTAATTTCTCCGGAATCAAATTTAATCGATGAGCGCAAGTAGGAGAAATAAAAGAATGGGTAGAACCGGTATCAAATAAAGTATAGACTTCGTTAGAGTTTATGATAAGCTTACCCGTGATGACCTCATTCGGGTTCCTTGCTTTCTGGGAGTTCACAACAAACGCTCTCCCTTGCACAACCGGTTTTGACTTTTCTGGGACGGCCTTTGGTGCCTCCATCCTAGCTGAATTTGTCTTCGGTAAACGACAAAATCGGGCTAAATGACCTTCTCTTCCACAATTATAACATGCTTTGGACGGCATCGCGCAGTTTGGACTGATGTGCCCCTCCCCTCCGCATTTGAAACATATGATAGGTGGTCGTTCTCCTTCCTTAACGACAGGTGCTTGTGCTGACGTCTTTCCATCATTGTTGAATCTCCTCTTCTTGAAATGCCCATTCTTGTTGTTTTGGCCCTGATTACCACCGAAGTGGTTACCATTTCTGGCCTGTTGATTCCCTCCACGCTTGTTGTCACCGCTTCGATGACTGCTCTCACTGGTATTATCATTTTGCCGGCTGCTCTCTTTTGGTTGCGTTGTCTCGTGATCGCGCTCCACCAACTGAGCCCTATTTACAACATCTGAATACAAACACAATTTATGAGAAACAAGATGTTGACGTATCTCCGGCTTCAAACCTCTTAAAAATATTTGCGTCATTCTTTCTTCATTATCCACCAGGTGGGACGCAAACCGGGATAACTCCGCAAATTTTGCCTCGTATTGCGACACGGTCATATTATTCTGCTCCAATTTGATGAACTCCACCTCCTTCATGTGACGAATACTCTCGGGAAAGTATTTGTCGTTAAACAGCTCTTGGAACTTCTCCCATGATATCTTCAGTGCGGCAGGTTGAGTACGCTTTATCGATTCCCACCAGTAATCTGCCTCTCCTCGCAACATATAGGCTACAAAGGGAACCTTTTGCTCCTCGGAGCAACCCAAGACATCAAATATCTTGGTGATATGCTTTATCCATGTTTCAGCTACAAGTGGTTTGGGTTCTCCCTTAAACTCCGGTGGTCCCAGCTCCTTAAACTGTTTAGCGGTGACCGCCAGAGAGTTTCCAGTATTTCCACCTACGTTGTGGACAGGAGCCGCTTTCACCTGTTGTTGCATGAATTGCATAAAGCCTCTGAACATTTGATCATTCATCATTTGGTCAGTGTTGTTGTTTGCATGAGGATTGTCACCTTCCTGACGCACATTATCCTGATTATTGATATGAGGTGAATCAACAGTCGCCTGTGCTCCATTGCTATTCTCAACATTCTCAGATGCCATTTTCAGATACTGCCACAAAATAAAATTAATTGATATGTCATATTTTATCCTTATATTATAACCGACCAATTAAATACCATGCAAATAAACTTAGGTAGGTCATACTAGCGAAGGAATTCCCCGTCTCTCCCCTCCTAGTTCTATTCTCACATCTTAGCCAGGGATCATATCCCTAAGCTCTGATACCAACTGTGACGCCCCCAAAATTAGGTATACATCACCCATCTTGGGTCGTCAGATACATAGTACAAAATACAAATACAACTTACTAATACAACTGTCGTGTACAATACGACAAAACATAAACTGTGAGTTTGAATACAAATATTATCTTCTAGAGAGTATTCATACTCAAAAGGAGTCCTCATTACATTTATTAACACACCATTACATAGAATAGTGAGGACTACTACCTAATACTATCATTCGGACCATCACTCCGTTCCCCGACTTGCCCCAGCTACGTTCTCATTTCCTGAAGAGAACAGTGAAAGAAAGGGTGAGCTCAACTAGCCCAGTAAGAAATATTATGACTAAGATAATGCAGAATAAATTATCATTAGCCTTCAACAATGTTAAACTGATAAAAAATAATAGACATCAAGTTTAACTGCAGCGAAACAAGCAATCCATTAAAAGAGTCAAGTAGAAAATAAACCCTACTATCTTTTATGATTTAAAAGATTTTCCAACACTGTGATCGCTGAGACTCAGCTTAATAAAATAATCCACATCATCGAATCACCCCTGCACTACGGCCAAGGATATTCGTATATTCATTAATGGTCATGATCATGCCAACAACTGTCCATCAATGCACTATGGGCCAATGAGGACCTTTACCACATCATTTGTAACATTACGGTCATGATTATACCGAATAATCCCTGGTCATAATCATACCAAGTCCATCTATGCACTACATGCCACAAATGACTTTCAACATTTTATAAACATGAGGATGATGACAATGATATAAGAATTCAATAAAACAAGTTCAAGAATTAATTTATCCAGGAATTAACAACGTCCAAGTTGTCAACATGATACGACTTTGTGGAGTAAAATTCAAGAATGATCAGGAGAATATTTTCATGAAAAGATACTGGATGAACCGCAATTATCAAGGATATTTCACTAATTTCATGGAGTATAGAAGTCAAAACTTAACCAATTGAGTATAATAAAGAATGGAATAACAAAAGAAATCACCATGCATGCGATAGACCTCACAGACAGGCTATTCCAACAGAATAAGAAATAATGGAACCAGGTCCGGCGTAAACGCACAGACAGGATATTTCGACAGAATAATAAATAATGGAACCAGGTCCGATGTAAAACACACAGACAGGATATTCCGACAGAATAATAAATAATGGAACCAGGTCTGGTGTAAATCACACAGACAGGATATTCCAACAGAATGATAACAAGACGGAACCAGGTCCGGTGTAAAACACACAGACAGGATGTTCCAACAGAATAATAATAAAAACGGAACCAGGTCCGGTGTAAAACACACAGACAGGATGTTCTAACAGAATAATAATAAAAATGGAACCAGGTCCGGTGTAAAACACACAGACAGGATGTTCCAACAGAATAATAGAAGAATGTCACCAAGTATAGGGTAGACCACGTATACAGGTTATTCCAACAGAATAATAAGAAATGGAATAACAACAGTTCTCTTCATGAATAAAAAAGAATAACACCCCTTACCGTTTTAAAGACGAGCTGAAATAAGGAAGTAGTTAAGTAGCAGAATACTCTTCTTCTCTCTCTCTATAGTTTCTCTCTATAGTTTCTCTCTCTAGAGTTCAGTGAATTCGTAAGAAATAATGAAGGAATGAACTGCTATTTATAGAAAAATAGAATGCATAGTAACTAATCCATGAACGGTCCAGATTGATTACTTTAATCTGACGGTCCATATTTAAAGAAAAATCTTTTAAATAAAATATAATATATTCTATTTATAGAATAACTTTAATAAAGTATTCTGTTTTATATAAAAAGATGTTTCTGTTTTATTACGTTAATAATACGAATAAAACAAAACGTCATTATCGCTAAATAATTCATATTATTAACTGACAATAATTGAATCAAACTGAGTGACTTCTCACATAAGCATTAATAATCAAAACTGTGTGCTACTATGCAACCACACGTATTACTGTACTTTTACTACCGAGTAGTTCAACAGTAACAATGATAAAATTTCCGCCGTTATTTTTAATAAAATATTTTTGTCGTTTTCTCAATCCGACAATAATTCTGTTGTGGGGTCCACCAATGATTGTGTCGTTGTACGAATATTCCCTGTTAAAACGAATATTCCCCGACCAATCGAATATTATATAACAACTTGCGTACTTTGCAAAATTTATAAATATTACCCACAACTATAACATTATATCAAATTAACTCCATAATATTCAAAACTGACATTTATAGAAAATTCATCTTTATTTATAAAAGTTGGGGTCTTACATCTTTCCCATATTATCTTGATTATATGTTGGTACATTTCTTCCTCCTTCTATGATAATCGTCCTCGCCAACCTTGTTGCAAATGAATTCAGTTGAAACATCGAGATTTGACTATACAACCAGGAATTCAGTTGATTTGCAAGGGCTCCCATTAGAAAATTCACCAATTGCGGCACCGGGTTGGCATCAGCTTCATTATTATATGCATATTCCTCGGGGGTCTATTGACGCTGTTGTCTCTTCCTAGGCGGCATCCTACTATTTTACACTTGCACTATTAGATCATCATTCATTCACGTATTAAAACATTCAAGCTTGTCTCAACCACTTTTAAACACACATAATATATCTTAATAAACAATAATACTTTATTCATTTATTGCTTTAAAACATAATAAAGATTGCCTCATTGCTATTTACATCATCTATCTTGTAAAATTCCAGGATTACCTCATCATATTCCCATTATTTATTACAAAAATTAGGACTTACATCTTATTAACATTCATCATGACTTATATATCCCCTTATTGTTTTCTAGCAACCTACAAGAATATTCCACGTTTCACAGCTTCGTTGTGCTCTTGCTTTATGACACGAATCATCGTCTCGCGATCCATTGCGTACCCAAAATAATCCTCAACCTGCACAGGATTGTGGAAAACTAAATCCTGAGATCTAACATTCGCTTGGCCTTCTTTCACAACATGATCTATGCGTTTAGAATCCCTCAACCATGTGTCTTCAGCTCTCAACCGCTTTACTTACTCTTTTCTTAAGTCATCCTGTGCAATCTCGTTCCCAGCTAATAACTATCCTCTTTAATACTCTGACTAAGCTAATATCTGCTCTACATCTGTCAGTCGCGCAGTAAGTTCTTGAGTCAAAACATAACTTGGCGCTAGCATACAACTTGTCCTTCTAGCTCCTCAGCTTTATCTTGTAACTTAATGTTATAATCATACACTTCATCAGAGGAATCCTCCTCCTCTTACTCATCCTTCATCTTTACCACCTCAAATTCATTCTCATGATCAAACTCAAGCTCATACCCAAGTTCTACAACAGAAATCAACGGGTATAGCTTTCCTAATACCAACCATACTCAGACTGTACGAACATCTCAGGGCTCCTAATCCCTATCCTCCTTTATTAGTTATCCTGACAACAAAATTTTAATCATAACTCTCACTACTCTTTACGCATAATAATCACGAGCACATAGGTTATTAACACATAATCACATAAAATCATTTATCTTCAATGAATTTCCTTAATTAATTCCTTAGAACTCGATGAGAGTTTATCACCTCTATGTTTGCGATCTCCTAAAAAGGTTATAGCCTAAGGTTTCCCAACCTAAGGTTCATAATTTAAAGCTTTGATACCGACTTATGACAACCCCAAATCTGGATACTTCAATCCCACAGATTTGGTGTTCATTGTCTAATGAAATCATAACTAACTACCCATAAACAAAGGATATAAATAAACTTACAAGCTGAAACAATAAACCTTATATTAAAGGATTACGTCATTAAACAAAATCCCAGGTTATCTAACCTTAACTATTACATCACCAGCAGAAAGAGTAAAATATAATCCTAATCAAGTCTATTGCACAAGCTTCATAAATGAAAAAAATAAATTTAACATCATTTAATCGATTTTTCCTTTGCCTTTGCTTATAGAAAGCTCTTCAGACTTCTTAACTTTATCTACATTGTTTTATGTAAGAGTGAGCAAACAATGGACCATAAGAAGGATAATATACAATAACATTCTATAAATGATAATTAACTGAGCTTTCAATGGTAAAGTATTTTTATCGGAAATAATAAGTTCTAATTCGAATACTGTGAGTTCAAAGGAATAATGAACTTTAAAATCAAATAACAGATATCAATATCAAAGGAATACAATGAGGGTCGTAAGACCACGAATAGTCTAAAAGACCATAATCATTTTAGGTTTTCAAGTATTTCATAGGTTAACAGTCGAAAAGACCATAATCGTTTTCTATGTCATAGGTTAACAGGTGTTTCTACTATAACCTTTAGCAGTCTAAACGACTATGTGGGCCATCATCTCGTACTCAAGGTGATCAGCCCTTTGTGCTATGTATTGCGCAAACATTTTAACGCTATCGCGTAACTCTAAAATAATCCCCTATAACAGGGTTGTTCATATCATCTTTAATCATTAGGTTCTGTACCAAAGAAAATTTGGTTTAGAATTAGATTCAAGGGAATTCTAAATCTTCAGAACGCTCATCAACCAAGTACTAGTTGAATTAATTAAGGATCAATAACTATTCAAGAGTTTGGTTACAATCGAATTATATCAATGAATCTATAAGAGATAGTATATCAATAGTTTATAAGCTGAACAAGTATTAGTCATCGACTATACGCTTTCAAAATTGTATAGGTACATAAGCAAACCAAAGGAAATTTGGTTTGGACTAACTTCAAGGGTAATATAGAGTTTAGAACATTCATCAACTAAGGATTAGTTGAATCAATAAAGAATCGCTAGACAACTAAGAGTTCGATACAACAATGTAAGATTGCACAATGACATTGGTGATAAGAGATTGAACAACAGTTATTCGTAGTTGAACAAACATTTTGCAACAAGATCAAGCTTTAACAACAGTACATACTTTGAATAAACAAAACAACCTCGCTTGTAATGAAGGAGTAAAGATTAATTAACTTACTTAATGAAAAGTATATTTTAGAAACTTGCTCAACAGTATTTCAGAGTTAAAGAATATGCATAACAATAACAAGTTAGGAACACAAACTTGCATTATGAAAGATTAGGGTTAGAGAACTTGCTCAATAAAGGATTAGGGTAAATGAACTTGCGTAAGCGTAAACAAGATAGAGATAGATAACTTGTTCAATGATAAGTAGAGTTAAGGATGCTCATATAAGATATTAAGATTAAAGAACTTGCATAAGTATAAACAAGAAAACGGTGAAAAGAAAACCTGTAATAACCAGATATTTTCTATATAATTAAATTAGAAATTTTGCGTATAATTTTTATTTTATTTTTATTTTAAAGGTGGGGATAGGTGCAAGGTAAAACTTATGTATTTATGTGATAAATAAAAATTTATTTATTACATGAATAATTTCAAATAATTTTCTTAGAATTATTGACCTTTATAAATTATATTTTTATAACTAATTTTGTAGTAAAAATATTTTTTTACTATTTAATTTTTCATAAAAATATGATTGTATATTTATTAAATAATATATGAAATGATTATTAGAATTATTATAATAATTAATTTATGAATTTATTTCAGATTAATTAAGTTAATTATTATAACTTAATTAATAATGGTATGTATATGAAAGATAATTAGATATGGAATCCAAACCCAAATTCTGGATTTTGAACAATGAATGAAAATAATAATATAATATTAATTATATTTCAGTGCTATAATTATGTAATATGTTTATAGACTGATAATGGTTGGTCTATTTTGGAGTATTAAGTTAAAACCCTAGCATTAATTTATTAAACCCTAACTTAAAACTCAAATTAGAGTTCAAGACAGTGTAATGATTGTGTTATATGATTTTTGTTGCGTATTATAGAATTAATGTAATTAAGGAAGCCCTAATTATTACTTAGAAAAACCTAAAGATTAGAAACCTAATTATTAAATTAGTAACCCTAATTTTCTAATTGGAAACCCTAATAGCTAATTTAGTTATCTTAATGCTAATTAGTGAATCGTTAAACTTAATTTTTAAATTTTAAGTAATTAGAAAACCTAATCTAATTAGGAAACCCTAATTTGTAAATTTTAGAAACTAAAGTTTTATTTTTGGCTTAATTAGAAATCCTTCAAATTTTTGTGCAAAACCTTAGGGTTAAACCCTAAAGGTCAAATCTAAAGGGTTTGACAAGTTACAACTTTGCCATTAAAATCTCAAGACCATTGACCAAAATGCCCTTATGCATATTTTTTTTATTAGTTGCTTGTAAATTTGGCCAATACTTTAGTTGGTGAACTACTTTAACAACCCCATGTGACTTTAAACAACATATATCAATAGCTACTCCAGCCAATTCATTGCATTCAAAACTTATATATATAGATTTGGAGAGAGAAAAGCCACATTCTTGCTCAATTATTTCCAAACACTTAACCAACTCTCTCTCTCCAACTCAACGAATTTCATTGCTAGATCAGTCACAAAATCAAGCCCCACTATCACCATAACAGATCTAGAAGCCCAGATTCAAGATTTAGTAATGTTAGGTATAAACCCCAAACTCAAATATGATCTTGATTGGTGTGTTAGATGTTAGATTTTTATGTTAATATATGTTATAAGTATTGTATATTGATGATCTGGGTTGATAGATGTTAGATCCATAACATCTATAGGTTCGGATTTGAAGATTTCAAAAATCTGGAAAACTAGAATTTGGTGTCTGACAACCGAATGTCAGACCCTGTAAATCTTTTTCTGTTTATGAGTTTGTTTGTTTAAGAGTTTATAATTGTAGTATGACATGTGGGCTTTGATCTGGAACTGGAATCAAGTCCAAATAATGCACAGATTTCATGTTATTAGTAGTCAAAGGTCGTTGACCGGCCATGACTGGACAATTCTGGGTAACCCAGAAACTGCCCAGAAAGGCCTGACCAGTTTTTCAAGCGTCTATATTTGTCAGTTGTTTGCTGTTTTGATTCTGTTCTTGTATCCATGTTGTAGTATGTTACATGGGTTGTAGATTAAAGCTTTTAGATCGCCTAAAAATTAAATGGATTAAAGTCAGTGGCTGGTCAAACCAGGCCAAAAGATTACGGACTGAGTTTTCTGGGTTACCTAGAAAACTCAAGAATGCGATATCTGACAAGGTTTGACTAGCATATATCTTATGATTGTGTTGTTGTTTTATTGCTTTTATGTATCAGATCTGTACCCTTACATGTTGGCTACACACTGCAACTCTTTGATCACTTAAACATTACAAGAATCACGAGTTGTGGAAGCCCAAAGTAGGACTCACGATTTGTTCTTCATTTTTGGGTAACTCAGAAATGAAGAACAACTCTGACAACTACTTTGAAGGCTTAGATCTCGTTGGTGTTATGCTATTTTGCCATGTTTGTTGTTGGATCATGTAGTATTGGACTAACACTACAAGATCTGACCAAAATCATGCCCAGAAACATCATAATCAGATCATTGCACTTGGTTAAACATGCTACCTCGAACACTGGCTTGTCAGTGTTCTTGAGGCTCAAGAACACTTTAGGCGACGGTTTTTGTTGCTAAAGGCTATAGCAACAGATTTAATAATTTTATTTAATTTATTTTTCAAAAATTATTTAAAAATAGAAATTAATTATTAAAAATTCCAAAAATAGTTTTAAAAATTATTTTAAGTTATAAAAATTAACTTTTAATAATTTGACATATGAAATATTAATATTTATTAGGATATTATTGATATTTAATTTATTTAATAAATGCATTAAATAAATTAATTAAAAATAATTTTATTATATTAAAAATCATTTTAAATGATAAAAAGGTATTTAATAATATTTTAAGTTATAAAACATAACTTTTAATATTTTAAGACAAATGTCATTAATTATTTAATATTAATGATATTAGATTTATTTAATAATTATATTAAATAAATTAATTAAAAATGTATTATAAAAATCATTTTAAATGAAAATAAATAGTTTAAAAATATTTTAAGTTATAAAATAATCTTTTAATATTTAAAGGTAAATTTTATTAATAATTTAATATTAAATGATATTAGAGCTATTTAATAATTATATTAATAAATAGTTTAAAAATAGGTTTATTGAATTAAAAATTATTTAAAAAGGATATAAATGATTTAAAAATATTTTAAATAATAATAAATAACATTTAATATTTTGGTGAATAATACATTAATATTTAAATATTAATATTAATTATTTAAAAATAATTTTAAATGTTTTAAAAATTATTTATGGGTAATAAAATTGTTTTAAAAATATTTTGAGTTATTATAAATAACTTTAATATTTTGGCAATGGTTTCATTAAAAGTTTAATATTAATTGAATATTAATGATAATAGAATTATTTAATATTTAAATCATTTAATAATGATTTCAGTGTTTGAAAAATCATGATAAATTATAATAATTATTTAAAATTTATTATAAGCCCCTGAAAAATAATACGACTGATATTTAGTATATCTAAACGAATATTGAACTACAGACTAGAGTTTTAAACTCGATAATTACCCGATAAAGCCGTCGGTACACCGACATGTTTCAGAAATTGATATGAACTTAGATAGTTTGATTAGATAAGCATTTATTTGTGATCCAATCACTGCTAAATATATGTGACAATGTGATTAGGGTATGTGCTGACTGCAAATAGCAGTACTATGTGATATGATATATTATTCTAATCGAACGAATGATCTTTATTAATAATAGGTTGTGATATAAAAGATAAAACTAAGTTGCGTAATTGTAAGCAGCAGCTTTGGAAAGTATCTTAACTTTGTATTTACTTTATGTAATAGACATGTATAAGCTAATATCTGAACTATTCTTTTTCATTGTTCAAATATCTTAACTTTGTACATACTTATGCAATGATTCTGTGTAAGTAAGTTATTAAATTATAATCTATTGTACAAGTTCTTTAAATTCTGTTATTATAAATCAGATAATTATTTTGTTCGTTAATTTCTAAATATGGTTATATAAGTATCCTCACTTGGATAATCATTATATTTTATCACATGTTGATACATACTAGTTAGTTTTCAGTGTGTATACATTGACTTAAAAGCCGTCTAAGCTATTTGATTCAGCTAGACATAGATTTAAAAATATTGTTGAACAAAATAAAATGTTATTGTATCCAACCGAATTGTTTTGGTTTGGATTTTCGACTATGTATGAACAACCCGAACATGGAAAAACTTTTATTGCTCCTAAGGCGGATATGCTGAACGAAAATATCGTTCAAACATGTAGTATTGATCAATACAGGGCATAACGGGCTGATCACCCCCCGTGCCTGTAAGTTATGACTGTTTGCATATGAAGTTCTATTTAACCTTATTGAAAATTGAAAACAAAGTTCATAGTCTGTCGACTGCTCACCATTTATAGTCAATACGTAGTTTCAAAATTTTGATATAGAATTGATATGCTGTTATTATTGGTTAAACTTACTTCATAATTGTTGATTCGTTATAGAAGTATCGTACAGAGAAAATATTTAATCCTTTCAGCTAATATTATTGTTGTTATTACTTGCTGGGCAATCAAATGCTCATTCTTGCTTTAAATTTAAATGTTTTCAGCTAAGTGTGATCAACCAGAAAGCTCTGCTAAGAACAAGGGAAAATGAAAGGTTGCCGAATAAGTTGGTGCTATCTTATGTAATAGTTTAACTTTATTAAGACAATGATATTAATTATTATCATGTAATGTAATGTATTAAAGGTTGAAAACCTGGGGAATTTAGAAAATTCTACTATGTAAATTAAGTTTGGTATCTATCTTATTATTATTATTAGTATTATTCTGCTCATAAAAATGGTATCGTGAAGTACCGAATTCGGGTTTCAAGTACCTGAATTTGGGAGGCGTCACAAAACCTTGCTAAATAATAAAATAGCAAAGGTTAGGGAACTTACCTCTTGCGTAAGCTATAAAATTTACAATTTACGTTTACCTACATATACCTTCATAACATCAATTAATTACAATACCACTAACATCATTGTCTTCTCTTTTCACTTATCTTTATATCTTTTAGCTATAAATCTGATTGTATTAGCCACACAACACATTATCAACCCTAAGTTTAAGTCTTTACATATAATTTGTTAACTCGTAACTTTAAAATCATCCTACACTTGTTAACAATCATTTTTAACATCTCACTATAGGGTTAACATGTTATCATGATCATTAGATGAGGTTAGATTAACACCCATAGAAGTTGTTCATTAAAATAACCATTTTTGTGTCATTCTGCCAAGTGGTGCTGCAACACCCCATTTTGAACTGGGAACCGGCGCTGCCGCTCAGCTATGGCGCTGTAGCTCAACACTTAGGCTTAATACTGGCGCTGCAGCTCCCAGATTTACACCTAGGACAGGCGCTGCGGCGCCGCGGTGTATATTCAGTTGCTGCAGTTCGCGAAGAACACAAAATAAAGCCAAATAATCCTATTTTCATCAATATAATAGTGAAATAATTATACCCAGACACCACAAACCATATATAATCATAACCCAACAATCACAGTATGTTTTTAACCACATAAACAACAAAAACAATCAAATTAAAGCCGTTAAATTGCTTTTTCTTCATTTTAAACACATTTAACGAATTCATTCACCACGGATTCATTAATAAACTAAATTGACCCATTTAAATTACGTTTTCTTTGTTTCTTAATGTATTAACATAATATATCATCAATTTAAAGTTTATCATACAAATTGAACATCAATTTTAAAATCATGTTTCATTGTCAAAGCAACTACTAACACAAACATATATAAATCATATATATATATATATATATATATATATATATATATATATATATATATATATATATCACTGTAAACTCATTGTAAACATAGTTTCTTCATATTTATCATGTTTTCATGGATTAATTAACTCTAAATCACATAAAAATAAATTATATATACAAATTAACATATATAAATCATATTCTCAACAACTATTCATAAAAACTCAATTATAGAGAATTTTTAAACAAAACAAAACTAAAACTTTAAAAACTTAGAATTCTACCTTTAATTTCTTGTTTAACTTTGTTAGATGATAGAAAATTACTTTGATAATCCCCCTTATTCCAACTTTCTCTCAAATTTCTCTAGAGCTCTCTCTTTTCTTTCTCTATTTTCTCCTTTCTTGCTCTTTAGACTGAGGGAAAATAAACTAGAAATATACTTAACGTAAAAATAACTGACAACCATTATATGTGTAGTTATATCAATATTTACAAAATCATCAGTTATAAAAATTTTAAAAATCAAAAGACATAAGGCTTTGTTTGGCAAAATGTAATAAACCTCCTTTTTAATTTATTTTAATAACTTATTTATCATACAATTTATTTTTCATAATTTATTTAATTAAATTCTTAAATCAAATTAATTCTTATCTTATAATTATAATTCCCATTACAAATTATAATTTTATTTTACAACTCAATAAACTTTTAATTTAATCATTAAATTAAATTAGAACAATATATAAATTAGAACGACATTATAATTATTCAATAATTCATATTTTAATTTAATTATTTAAATTAAATTACAATTTGACCAACATATTAGTGTAATAAAACATGCACAACCTATAAAATCATCTAATTAACATACACACTTAATTAAACTAATCCACCACAATTAATCAATAAATAAATTAATTAATCAAAATTTTTATTTAATAAATAAATACATCAACTAAAATATTTATTTAACTCGATAAATATTTTAAATTAAATATTAAAATTCTCGATCGTTACATAAAATTAAGATATTGGACCATGCTAATTTATATGGCCAAAACAAATTAACTAGAGAGCCCAAATGAATTTATGGGAGCCCAAACTATGGCCCAATTATTAAATGTGTCTTCTAGATAACTAAATTACATAAATTAGAAATTAAACAAAAATAAAAAATTGGGGCAATTTGGGGGGGGGGGGACTCACCCGCCAATTAAGGAAGAAAAAGAGAGCACATGTTTTTTTTATTTTGTCAAAGTTTGTCACCATATTACTTAGCCTCATTATGTTAACAAGATTTGCAAGTAAAGACGGAAGAAAAGTTGGGAGAAATGTGTGCATATAGAAAATGTAAGTATACATTTTTGTTAGCCTTTAAAAACTACAATCTTATTTGTTATTAAGAGTTTATTCCATTCTCAAAAGAAAACTAAGAAGCTAGCAAAAGAAAATCAAAAGAGAAGAGAGAGAAACCGTGAACCACAAGAGGAAGAAAGGAAGGAAAATTCTTCCATGCCATCTAGTTTTATCTCTTACTTTGGAAGAAGAAGGAAGAAAACCATAAGGAAAAGGTATAAACCCTAAACACATAGGTCATGTATTTTATTTAATGGTTTGATGAAATAAAAATCTAATGTTTCCAAGCTCTAAAACCTTTGATCTACACGTTAAAGAGTGTTTTATGTTTAGATCTTACCATTTTAGGTGCTAAAAAGGTTTGATCAAAAGAGGAAAAGAAAAGTAATTTTTCTAGTTTAGAAAATCATAACTTCTGGTCACTTTGGATGGCTATCATTTGAAATCTACACATTCTTTTTGTGTAGTTTGAATTTGTTCTTTTTGTTTGAGACCCTTTATTATTGAGCACATATCCATTTGTTTGAACTAGTTGTAACTTGAGGAGAATTTATTTGATTAAATGTGTAGGGGAGAGAATTTTTGAACTATATCATTTGTTTGATCATAACATGAAGTAAATATGTGGTATTTTTTAAGAAAGAGGGAATGAGATTGAAAATAAATAAATAAATAAATAAATAAATAAATAAATAAAAGAATAATGATTCATATGGTGAGTTGAGATGGAGTGTAAAATGTACTCGCTCGTAAACACGTAGCATGCGAGATGGAGTGTAAAACTCATTCGTTGGTGAAATGGAGCATAAAATGCACTCACCTAATAAGAAAAAGGGAAACCTTTTGATCCTCTGGTGTTGTTTGCCTGTGTTAACTAAGAGTTGTAAGGACCGAAAATTTTAGATGATTATATATGTATATTTTTGTGAATATTTTTTTTACGAATTACTTTGAACATATGAGTGAATATGTGATATGGATTAAGTAATTTATTCAATTTATTTATTTTAAGTTGATTAAGGAAAAAAAGATAAGCTTATGTTGAAAATTAACATAGCTTGAATGTTGACTATGAATGGTTAATGAAAAGATTAATAATCATTAAGTGATTAGCTAGTATGACTAATATTAAGTGATTAATTCAAATAAGTTTTAAAAGATGTTCCAAACTAGTTGTTAGTATAGACTCTTAGACTGAGAAAAAAATAATTTTTACTAAGGCAATATATCAAAAATCGAATATCTTCCCGTTTACTAAGTGTTATGCATATTCACCGGATACAAGAGGCTGATCCCCTTGAGTATCAAAACCTACTAAGAGGTCCAACTTAATTACTGATACACCTCCGTATTTGTTCATGGTCATTATTGGCCACTCAACATTATTGATTCAATCTTTCATTTATTGAAACTTGATTCTCATTCTTTCGTAATCATTATATATTGTTGAAAATTCGAAAGTTAATTCTTTTCCAATCATGATATAATGTTCTTGTATTTTAACTTGCTGAGCGAATTAGTTGCTCACTCTTACTATATCATGACATTATTTCAGTTAAGCCTGAGTGTTCGAAGAAAGACAAAGGCAAAGGAAAAGTTCACTAATAATTTAATGTACAAGTTTAACTATTTTGTTAATTTATGTAAATTAAGTATGTAAACCTTTTAAGTTATTAAAGTATGTATTAAGTTAAGGTTGATAGACCCTTGGAAATGTTAGAACATATTTATAACGAACAATGTACGTTTGTGTATTCTGCTTTAGTTTATAGAATGTGTATGGAGATGATGGATCGTGAGCACTAAACCCGAGGTTGTGGAACCCAAATTTGAGGGTGTCACAGTCATTGGTATCAAAGCTGTAGGTTATAAATGTTAGGATGCGAAACCTAGGTTATAACCTCAGAAGAAAACTCGTATAGAGTACATTAGGTGATGGATTAAGGAAATTCATCGAGTATGGGTTGTGCATAATAAAATATCATTTCATTTCATCAATGAATATATTTTATTGTGATGCTGATGTTGTTTGTTTATTTATTGTTGGTGTTGTAATTATAGGATGCCTGAGGAAGGGCATGATAGTCACACAGTCGAGGAAGAGTAGATGGACCTCACCGAGGATCCTGGTTCTGAACTAGAACCACAGGAGGAGCCTATGGATTATGAGGAGAATGAAGGCACTACTGAGGGTATTTTAATTGGGGAATTAATGGACAGGAATTTAGAATTGGAAGATAAAAATGCAGAACTAGAGCACAAAATTGAGCATTTAGAATAGCAGAATATGATGCAATAGTTTATGGAATTTTAGTACAAAGAATTGGCTTATCAGTTACAGAATGAGTTAGTAGAGGTGAAGATACAATTACAAGACTACAAGACTTTAGCACATCATGTTGGGCCATTACTTCATTAGTTGGTTAGCAGAAATGTTGAGTTGAGGGAGAGGTTAGAGTAGGAAGAATTGAAATTGGGAGAGCTGAGAGTTAATCATGAGGCTATGAAGCTAGAGTTTGATTTAGAGATTACTGACAAGATTCATATTGAGGACGCTTGGGTTAGAGTAGCTAGAAGAGTAGACTAGTTAGAAAGAGAGGTGCAAGCAAGTGCTGTGAGGATTGAGACTCTGGGATTGGAATTGGATACAACATATGGGAGTCAAAGAGGCAGGGATAGGAGGTACCCAATGGAGGAAGGTCAGACTAGTCGCTCGGTAAGTCACCGAGTGATGGATGGATTTATGCAGCTGGAGCATACAGATGCGGTTTGCCACGGCATGCAGTGATGTTATGATGTAGTTGTCATATGTTGTATATAGGTGCAGTTCGTACCCTTTTTTATAGTGTTATATATAGATATGATGTAAACCTCAGACTATAAGAGGTGGTATGTGAATATGATACATTCCTACTTATGTGTTTAGGGGAATGTAGTTTTTTGTAAATCCCATCTTTTGTTGGTGGGATATATAATATTTATAGGAAAATGCCAGAATATTATATGTGTGACACTCTTATTTGGTATATGGATATAAATGCAACGTTATGATTATATATTTGACTGAGTTTAAATTGCACGTTAAATTTTAAATGCTAACATTAATAAAATATGGCATAAAATGTAAAACAAGGAGGAATAATTTAAGGGTTTTTTAAATTAGATAATGTTTCCAAGAAGAGAACCACGAAATCGAAGGTTAGAAGAATCCATTAATGATGAAGGAGGTCACGCAGACCTGATTCAAAACTTTGTGAATTTGTTAGCAGAGACAATGCAAAATCGAGCACCAACTGCAAGAAATCCACCATAGAATCGTTTGGCAAAATTCAAAGATTTTAAAGAGTAGGTCCTCCATAATTCAAGGGAATAACAGACCCAATTGAAGCTCAAAATTTGATAAAGGAAATGAAAAAAGCCTTCATTATTGTGAGAGTCGCTGAGGAGCGAAAGACGACTTTTGCTACCTACTTGATGAAAGGTGAGGCAAACTTCTGGTGGGAATCAAATCAGAATAGGGCCAGAGAAGGAGTTGTAACGTGGGAAAGATTTAAAGAGCTATTTTCAAGAATTACTTTCCGCGAAGTATGTAAGGAAGTAAGGAGGTTAAATTCTTGGAATTGAGGAAGAAGAATATGTTAGTTTCAAAATTCGCTTCCAAATTCAACGAGTTAGCTAGGTTTACTCTGCATCAAGTGGACACGTAGGAACGAAAGGCGTGATGATTTGAGAACGGACTGAAGCCATAGATATTCAGAAAATTAGATGTGTTGCAGATTGATTCATTTTCGACTCTGTTAGAAAAAGCAATCATTGCAGAAGGAGGAAGTGAATCAGTATCAAAGTATAATCGGGAGAAAAATAAGAAAAATAGCAAAGGCGGAAATAAGAATGTCAGCAATGGTGGTAGCAACAACAACAAGCACAAGTTGAACAATAACAATGATAATTACTAAGGGAACCAGCAGGGGAGTTCACAGCAGAAGAAGAAGGCATGTAGTAAGTTTGATAAGAATCATTCAGGGGAATGTATGAAGGGCAAGAACATGTGTTATAATTGCGGATAAGAAGGGCATATTGCTCCCAATTGTCCTAAACCTAAGAAAGGAGGATGCTTTTTCATGCGGAGCAACGGGTCATCAATTTAAGGATTTTCCATTGAAGAAGGGTAACGATGGAGGAAGCAACAACAAGGGTAGTAATAACAAGTTAACATGATACTGTTTTGTAGAATAAAATTCAAGAATGCTCAGAAGAATATTTCAATGAAAAGATACTGGATGAAGCGCAAATATCAAGGATATTCCACTAATTTCATGGAGTATAAAAGTCAAAACTTCAACCAACTGAATATAATAAAGAATGGAATAACAAAAGAAATCACCATGCATGCGGTACTTCGCATAGACAGGTTATTCCAACAGAATAATAATAACGAAACTAGGTTAGGTGAAATTCACACCGACAGGATGTTCCAACAGAATAATAAAGACGGAACCAGGTCCGACGTAAAATGCACAGACAGGATATTCTGACAGAATAATAAATAATGGAACCAGATCCGGCGAAAAACACACAGACAGGATATTTCGACAGGATAATAAATAATGGAACCAGGTCCGACGTAAACGCACAGACAGGATATTTAGACAGAATAATAGAAGAATTTCACCATGTATGCGGTACTTCGCATAAACAGGTTATTCCAACAGAATAATAAAAAATAGAATAACAGAAGTTCTCTTCATGAATACAAAAGAAATAACACCCCTTACGGGTACAACAAATAATATCCCTTACCGTTTTAAAGAAGAACTAAAATAAAGAAGTAGTTAAGTAGCAGAATACTTTTCTTCTTTCTCTCTATAGTTTCTCTCTCTAGAGTTCAGTAAATTCGTAAGAAAATAATGAAGGAATGAGCTTCTATTTATAGGAAAATGAAATGCATAGTAACTAATTCATGAACGGTCCAGATTGATTTACTTTAATCTGACGATCCATATTTAAAGAAATTTTTTTTAAATAAAATATAGTATATTCTATTTATAGAATAACTTTAATAAAATATTCTGTTTTATATAAAAAGATGTTTCTGTTTTATTACGTTAATAATACGAATAAAACAAAACTTCATTATCACTAAATTATTGATATTATTAATTGACAATAATTGAATCAAACTGAGTAACTTCTCACATAAGTATTAATAATCAATACCGTGTACTACTATGCAATCACACGTATTACTGTACTTTTACTACCGAGTAGTTCAACAGTATCAATGGTAAAACTTCCGCCGTTATTTTTAATAAAATATTTTTGTCATTTTCTCAATCCGACAATAATTTCGTTGTGGGGTCCACCAATAATTGTGCCGTCGTACGAATATTTCCCGACAAAAATAATATTCCCGACCGATCGAACATAATACAACAACATGCATACTTTGTAAAATTTATAAATACTACCCACAACTATAACATTATCTCAAATTCACACCATAATATTAAAAAAATATTTCGAAAAAATTAAATCTTTATTCATAAAATCTGGGGTTTCAAAAATTTGCTCTGTACTTACCCCAGAGTGAGTGCTTTCTCATTTTAAACACTTGTGAGCTCACATATAGCTTATTTTATACCCACAAAAGCCAGTGTTTACCCACTTTAAAGATATTGAAGTCTTCTTTGGCAGTCCACTGTAAGCCTTCTTTCATACTTTAATGTTTTTCTCTTTATCTTTGCATACACCCTTCTACACGTTGAGAGTCGTGTTGCACACTTTTGCCCGGACTTCGGTCCGTGGTTTATTTTTAGTTTATACACACACACACACACACACACACACACACACACACATATATATATATATATATATATATATATGGACTAACATTATTGAGTTATTCCTCGATTGAGCCTAGACTTCGGTCTGGAGCGTTTAATTGCTTTTGCATATGCGTGTCGAACTCTGTTCGATGAGCCTAGACTTATGTCTGGTGCATTTAATGGCTTTTTTAAATATATAATTATATATATGAACTGCTATCGAACTCTGTTCGGTGAGCCTGAATTTCACATTCGGTGCGTTTACTGCTTTAATATATATATACTTATATATATTAACTGTTGTTGGACTTTGTCCGATGAGCCTGGATTTTATATCCGGTGCGTTTACATGCTTATATATATATATATATATATATATATATATATATATATATATATTTCGTCCCACCTGGAGTTTACTTCGTGGTGGTTGACCGTTTTTACAGCTTTCTGTACATTACGTCCCGCCTGAAGTTTCCTCCGTGGCGGTTGATAGCTTTTACAGCTTTATTTATATTTCTGATCCCCCATGGAGGTGCTTCGTGGTTGGTGATCATGTCTGTATATATATATTTACGGCTTTTATATATATATCTGCTTAATGCTTTTATATCAATTGCGGCATCATGTGAGTCTAGGAATCATGTGATCACAGATTCAGTCCCCTGAATCTAGATTCGGTTCCCGTTGTGACGCCCCCAAAATAGGTATACATCACCCATCTTGAGTTGCCAGATACATGGTACAGAATTCAAATACAACTTAATAATACAACTGTCATGTACAATACGACAAAACATAAACTGTGAGTTTGAATACAAATATTGTCTTCTAGAGAGAATCCATACTCAAAAGGGGTCCTCATTACAATTATTATCACACTATTGCATAGAATAGTGAGGACTACTAATGCTATCATCTGGTCCATCACTCCGTTTCCCGACTCGTCCCAACTATATTCTCATTTCCTGAAGAGAACAGTGAAAGAAATGGTGAGCTCAACTAGCCCAATAAGAAATATTATGACTAAGATAATGCAAAATAAATTATCATTAGTCTTCAACAATGTTAAACTGATAAAATACAATAGACATCAAGTTTAACTGCAGCGGAACCAGCAATCCATTAAAAGAGTCAAGTAGAGAATAAAATCTACTATCTTTTATGATTTAAAAGATTTTTCATGACTTTTATTGCTGGGACTCAGCTTAATAAATAATCTACATCATCGAATCACCCCTGCACTACAGCCAAGGATATTCTTTAGTATCACGACCACGAATTATCCATGCACTATGGCTAAAGATAATTGTGTTTTCATCAACGGTCCTGATCATGCCATAAAACAATTCATCTTTGCACTACGGCCAAAGAGAATCCATAGCCATAATCATACCAAAAACTGTCCATCAATGCACTACGGGCCAACGAGGACTTTTTCCACATCATTTGTAACATTACGGTCATGATTACACCGAATAATCCCTGGTCATAATCATACCAAGTCCATCTATGCACTACAGGCCATAGATGACTTTCAACAAAATATAAACATGAGGATGATGACAATGATATAAGAATTCAATAAAACAAGTTCAAGAATTAATTTATCTAGGAACTAATAACGTCCAAATTGTCAACATGATACTGTTTTGTAGAGTAAAATTCAAGAATGCTCAGAAGAATATTTCCATAAAAAGATACTGGATGAAGCGCAAATATCAAGGATATTCCACTAATTTCATGGAGTATAGAAGTCAAAGTTTTAACTAACTGAGTAGAATAAAGAATGGAATAACAATGGAAATCTCCATGCATATGATAGACCGCACAGACAGGTTATTCCAACAGATAAATAAATAGTGGAATCAGGTCATGCGTAAATGCACCGACAGGATATTTCGACAGAATAATAAATAATGGAACCAGGTCCGGCGTAAACGCACAGACATGATATTTCGACAGAATAATAAATAATGGAACCAGGTGAGGCGTAAATGCACTGACAGGATATTCTGACAGAATAATAAATAATGGAACCAGGTCCGGCGTAAAGCACAGACAGAATATTTCGATAGAATAATAAATAATGGAACTAGGTCCGGCGTAAACGCACAGACAGGATATTCCGACAGAATAATAAAAATGCAATAGCAGAAGAATTTCACCAAGTATAGGGTAGCCCGCGTATACAGGTTATTCCAACAGAATAATAAAGAATGGAATAACAAAAGTTCTCTTCATGAATAAGAAAGAAAGAATACCCTTTACGAGTACAACAAATAATATCCCTTACCGTTTTAAAGAAGAACTGAAATAAAGAAGTAGTTAAGTAGCAGAATACTTTTCTTCTTTCTCTCTATAGTTTCTCTCTATAGTTTCTCTCTCTAGAGTTCAGTGAATTCGTAAGAAAATAATGAAGGAATGAGCTTCTATTTATAGGAAAATGGAATGCATATTAACTAATCCATGAACGATCCAGATTGATTTACTTTAATCTGACGGTCCATATTTAAAGAAAAATCTTTTAAATAAAATATAATATATTCTATTTATAGAATAACTTTAATAAAGTATTTTGTTTTATATAAAAAGATGTTTCTGTTTTATTACGTTAATAATACGAATAAAACAAAACTTCATTATCGCTAAATAATTCATATTATTAATTGACAACAATTGAATCAAACTGAGTGACTTCTCACATAAGCATTAATAATCAATACCGTGTGCTACTATGCAACCACACGTATTACTGTACTTTTACTACCGAGTAGTTCAACAGTATCAACGGTAAAACTTCCGCCGTTATTTTTAATAAAATATTTTTGTCGTTTTCTCAATCCGACAATAATTCTATTGTGGGGTCCACCAATAATTGTGCCGTCGTACGAATATTCCTCGATAAAAATAATATTCCCCGACCAATCAAATATAATACAACAACTTGCATACTTTGCAAAATTTATAAATACTAACCACAACTATAACATTATCTCAAATTCACACCATAATATTTATAAAATATTTCGAAAAAATTAAATCTTTATTCATAAAATCTGGGGTTTCACACCCGTGATGGACCTTTTTAGCTGTAAGCAGCTTGTAAATATTATCTGTGATGTTTGAATTTCCTCATATGGTTTTCAAACCCACGAGGAATTCAGCACCTTTTTGTACATTATTTTCGTACGGATGCTTCGCATCTGTTAAATAAAATCAATCCAGCTAAATACAGAATAAAATAGGAGTGTAAAAGGTCTCAATTACTATTGAGCATCAGGGTTTGAGAAACCTCTTTTACAAAACATCTCTGCCATATCTTGCTTAAAATTGAATTTTTACATAAAATTCAAACCCTGTGTATATAGGTGCGAACGAGGCCTCGCTCTACGTCCAAATAACAGCACATTGACCCACACACACACACACATTCAGATAACAATTTCTTGAAAAGAGGCGGTCATCGTGGTAACACGGATGTCGGGGGGTGCCTAACACCTTCCCTCCACATAACCAAGTCCCCGGACCCTAATGAATCTCGGTTTCACCGACCCGTTTAGCAGTGTTACATCACTGGGTCAATGTGCAAACCTTTTCTCGGTTGTGTTGGTACAACCAGTTAAAAAACCAACTGGCGACTCTTATAGTCCAATCGTCGACATTATACATGTCGGACCTTTTTCACTTGTTTTTTCAAACAAATCTCACCTAAAATGAGAACACTAAAGAACAAGTAACGGAAAGGGATAATTAAAAATCTCGACGTCGATAGGTGGCGACTCTGCTGGGGACTCCAGTAAGAGGACTTAAGCCGCTATTACAATTTTTTCAAAATTGTTATCTGCTTGTGTGTGGATGTTGTATTTACATTTTCTGATGAATGTGTACGAATGCATTTCCTTACTTAGTGCTTTGCACTATAAACTGCTTGTGATATTAGTGCTTCGCACTATAAATTGCTTGTGACATTAGTGTTTCGCACCATATCTGCTTGTGATATTAGTGCTTCGCACATCATCATTTTTGTGCGGTAAGACGCGATGTATGCGAATATATGTTGTGTGGTCCCTCCACTAGGAGGCTATCCCGTCGGTGTTTGATTACTGGACTCGTGAGAAGACTAATTCTCCGAGGCTCAGGAAAGGCACCACCCAAATTCGCTCCAGTTGAAAGACCGGATTAACTTCCCGTCAAGTAGATTGCGATGATTTGGGAACCTTCATGCCAAAAAGCCGCGAGAGTAACCTAAGATAGGTCAGCCTCTGATAAACCCAAAATGGAGGAAAGTCTCTTCATGCTCTCATTTTAATTACTTGTAATTATCTTCCATATCTATCTCCATGTAATGAGAAATATGAAGAAATGTATACACATACATGCTACAAATAGCTGACATCCGTTTCGCAAGATAAAATTCCTAAACTGGACACATCACATAGCATGTTATTATCCACCTTCCCTAAAGACTAAACTATGCAAGTCTTTTGCAGGGAATCAATTGGACCTACCACTCGTTCAAAGTCCAAAAAGGCAACAGGCCTACAGTCAATCATGTCATCATCCGACCAGACCAAACTTAATCCAGTTTCTCGTAAAGAATTCGACGGATTAAGCAAACAGATTACAGATTTGGTTGTTCTACTAAAAGAATTATACCAGTTTACACAGGGTCAGAAAATAACCGTACATGCTAAATCCTCCACATAAGGAAGAACCTAGGTCATTACAATACCTGAACTGCAGTTGGATCCGACCAACAAAACTCATGATGCTGCCCATCCCACTGGAGATCCAGACATTGGTGACATCAAAAAGAAAGTCCTCCAAATGGAAGAGATTCTTCGCACTATCAAAGGAATTGGAACACACGGGAGTGTTTCATATGCCGATTTGTGTATTTTCTCTGGTATTCATTATCCTGAAAAATTTAAGACTCCTGACTTTGAAAAATATGACAGGTTAGGAGATCCTTACACACATCTAAAGGTGTTTATTGGAGAACTGGGATCTTATGCAGAGGATGAAAAACACAGAATGCAATTGTTCCAAAAAAGTCTAACTAGAGAAGCCCGTTCGTGGTACACAAGATTAGACAATTCAAAGATCCATAGTTGGGAAGAGCTAGCACACGCTTTCCTCACCCAATATAACTTTTAATCTCAAATGGCTCCTAATCGGTATCAAATTACCAAGATCAAGAAATTATCTAATGAGTCTTTCAGAGAGTATGCTCAGAGATGGAGACGCCTGGCTGCCTAAGTTAGTCCTTTCATGACAGAATCAGAGATGGTCAAGACTTTCATAGACATACAAGAAGCACCTTTCTATGAAAGAATTTTAGCCAGCATCGGCAAACCATTTTCTGAAATGGTCAAACATGGGGAGATGGCTGAAATGGGATTGAAATCCGGAAAGATTCAAGACCTAGCTGCACTCAAAGCTGTTGCTGATCACATCCAATCTAGAAATTATGGGAACAACCCCCGGAGGGTCCATAAAAAGAAAGAAGAGGATGTTTTTCCTGATACTACAGGATTAAAAAGGCAGTCAAAACATGCCTATCCAGAGGAGAAATTACACTCCCTTTCAAGCACAGCCTTCAAACCCTCCAGTACCAAAAGGTGGAGAAGTTAAATGACCTCGAGTATTCATACCCTTAGGGGACACCCTCAAGAACATTCTCAATCTTCTAACAACACATAAGAAAATCACGCATCTACTTCCACCAGCCAACCCTAATGGATGGGGTTTTAATGCTGCTCAAAAATGTGCTTATCATGCCGGGCCACTTGGACATGATACTCAGGATTATTGGGCCTTTAAACACAAAATCTAAGACCTGATAGACAACGGTGAAATCGTGGTTGCCAAACCCGATCAGCCTCACGTTCAAGACAACCCTCTTCCTCAACACAAGGAAGAAGAGGTCAACATGATCAATTGGAGCAGCGGACAGAGTTCCAATTTTAGCTGTGAATCCTCCCAGACCCCCAAAGATGGTGATGACAGATGGGATTATGCTAAGTTCCAATTCACAATGGAACGAAAGATGAAAGCTCTCTGTAAACAAATTGAGCAATTGGCGGAACTGGTGACTTATCAACATCAAGTGACTCGTCAGCTAATCAGCCAGGAGCATGCCAGTTTCCTACCTATTGTCATGAATATTCTCTCTTCACTTTCAGAAAATGAAATATTGGAAGACAAAGTGATGAAGAGAGCGAATGCTAAGGCCCGTCGGGATTTTGCCAAAAAAAGGGAATTCACATATTTGGGCCAACTTATAGAGGAAATCCTTCATATGTTAATCAATGAAGGAAGGATTAGTTCCCTTCTACCTCCAATCAACCCCCGTTCAGGATGATACAACTTTGAGGGAGTATGCCAACATCATTCTCAATCTCGCGGTCACATCACAGAAGAATGCTGGGCACTCCGCCACCTTATTCAAAATTTAATCGACAGTGGCGTATTGCGTCTGGCAGATAACGACACTGTGTTACGGGCAAGTGAGGATTCGTGTCCTACTAAGTGGAAGAGTGTAGTAGTAGTCATATCCGCTGAAAATGATGGAGTTAACAAATCACTTGTCATGCCAATAATTTAACACAAGGGAATCAACAATCCTTTGAAAGTAGCCACTCCCGAGCCAATCAACTTATCGTGCAGAGCACAATATCCTATTGTTAGCTTGCGCCCAGTTCCATAGAATTATGGAGAAGGTGAAGGATCCACCTCGCATATAACTGCTGTAGTGTCGAAGGAGAATCCACTGTATCTTCCCAACTGGTAATGAAGCCTGTCATCAAGTCTAAGGGGAAAGTACCCATTGAGAAGATTGAAAATTTCCTCAGCACTATGGGTCATAACGAAGCCAAGGTGGTTTTAAGCTTGAAAGAAGCTCCACAACAGATATCAATCTTGAACTTGGTCCTGACTTTCGAGAATAACCGGAAGGTCTTGTTAAAGGTTTTAGAAGAAGCCTATCTACCGACATCAGTTGGTACGGAAAAGTTTCAACATCTGGTTGATCACATTTTCAACAACAATGTGATATCCTTCACTGATGATGACATACCGCCCAAAGGGACCGATCATTGTAAACCGTTGCACATTGCGGTCTTGTCCTCCGGATATATAGTGGCTAGAGTTTTAATAGATGGAGGTTCCTCTATGAATATCTGCCCATATGCTACCTTGTTAAAGATGAATATCAATCCCAATCGAATTCGGAGTAGCCATACCATTATCAAAGCTTTTAATGGAGCCCGCCGTAACTTGGTCGGAGTAGTTGAGCTGCCAATTGAGATTGGTCCTCATACATTCTGCGTATCCTTCCATGTGCTCAAGATAGATTCAGGATACAACCTGCTCTTGGGACGACCATGGATTCACATGGCAGGGGCAGTCCCCTCCACTCTTCACCAACAGTTGAAATACATTATCAACAATAGCCTGGTCACAGTCAACGCTGAACCGGAGATTCCTCAGCATGGGGACATGCCACTCATCAATGCCAATAAGGATGTTGAGCCAATTAGTTTTCATGCTTTGGAAATAAGCAATACCCAATACCATGCTATTAGAACGCCACTGCCTGAACCCCAGATTTCTGCCGAGGTAATGTCGGCAACACAAGAAATGATGTCGTTGGGTCATAAACCGGGACAAGGGTTGGGTAAAGATTTCCAGGGTATCAAGTACCCTATTCACTTAACCAATCAAATTGGGATAGCTGGACTAGGCTATTCTGCCATCTCTAGTTACAGGAATCCTCATAAGCATCATCAGATTCCTTCAGCTTCAACCATGCGGCGTTTATCTTCGCCTTCAAGCTCCGAGTCCGCACAACCTCCCGTAAAGGTGCCAGCCAATATAATGGCAATGTTATTTCCCAAGCCGGTACCGGTGAAGGAGAAAGAAATCTTTGTTCCAGATCCCGTAGTGGAGGAAGAGGAACGAAGAATCAAGCAAGACGTCATACGAATGATGTCCGGCATACACATCATCGTTCATGATGAGCATACCAACAAATACACCTCAGACGATGATTGCCCAGATGTAATGGTTATCATTCGGGACAGGGAAGATGATGATAATCCCTCTATCACTGCGGTTCACCCAGAATTTGCTCTTGCTAATTGGAACAACATTCCTTGCATTGGTCGTCAAGGGTAAAGCGGGCGAAAACTCTTTCTGCCCTGTAGATATAATAACTGCTTACTTTTCTGTATATTATTAGCGGTTTATTTTGCCAGTATATGCTAACACTGTGTATGATCAACACATTTCATATATACTAAGTGAAAGCATATTTTGTTTTAGGACTCTGAATTTAGATGTGCCGGTACTTGCTGATACGGTGCCTCTTCTCCACAAGGATTGTACCTTTGATGTAGAGATGAATTCAGCCTTGGTGGATATACATGATGACATTGAGGTGCCTCCAGAAATTCAAGAGTGGGTCAAAGACAAACCCAAACCCAACCTTGATCAAACCACTCCTTTAATCTCAGAACCTTAGAAAACCCTAAGTTAATCCAGATTGGTTCAGACCTTACCCCAAACCGACGGAATGACATGGTTACGCTACTAACCCAGTTCCTGGATGTGTTTGCATGGTCTCATGAGGATATGGTGGGTTTGTCCACTGACATTGTCCTTCATCGCCTTCCCATTAAAGAGGGATTTAAGCTAGTCAAGCAGAAGCTCAGGCGATTGAAACCTGAATGGAGTTTAAAGGTGAAAAAAGAAATTGTGAAATAATTTCAAGCTGGCATCATAATGGTGTCTACATATCCTAAGTGGATATCCAACATCGTGCATGTACCTAAACCTGGAGGGAAGGTGTGAGTTTGCGTGGATTACCGGAACTTGAACAAAGCTTGCTTAAAAGATAGCTTTCTCGTGCCATTTATCCACATTCTCATTGACAATACTGCGCAATACGACATGTACTCCTTTGCAGATTGCTTTGCGGGGTATCATCAGATCATGGTTGCCGAGGAAGATCGTGAAAAAACTGCTTTCATCACTCCTTGGGGAACTTTTTGCTATAGACGGTTGTCATTCGGCCTCATCAATGCTGGAGCTACCTATCAACGAGCTATGATGGCTCATTTCCACGACTTAATACATAAGGAGATCAAGATCTATGTGGATGACATTATTGTTAAATCCCGGAAGGAGGATGACTATATAGACCATCTCAGGAAGTTGTTCAACAGGTTGCGTAAGTACAACTTGAAGTTGAATCCAGCTAAGTGCGCCTTTGGCGTTAAATCAGGCAAGTTGCTAGGATTTCTAGTCAGCCACAAAAGGATAGAGCTGGATCCTGCCAAAATCCAAGCCATCGCGGAAATGCCCATTCCTCAGACAGAAAAGAAAATATGAGGATTTTTGGGAAGAATCAACTTCATTAGCATATTTATCTCTCAACTCACAGCAACCTGTGAGCCTATCTTCAAGCTATTAAGGAAGAACTCCCCCATGAAATGGAATGAGGACTGCCAGAATGCCTTCCTTACAATCAAAAAACAGCTAATCAAAGCTCCCATCTTGGTACCACCCAGGGATGATGTTCCCCTATTTATGTATCTGTCCATAAGTGACAATGCCATGGGCTGCCTGCTGGGACATAAGGACGATAGAGGCCTAGAACGAGCTATCTATTACCTCAGCAAAAGATTCAGCAACAGTGAACACAAGTACACTCTGATCAAAAAGACGTGGTGTGCTTTAGCATGGGCTTCTATGAGGTTACAACATTACCTCCATGGGCACACAACCCATCTCATATCCCGCGTGGATCCTCTCAAGTACGTGTTCAGTAAACCCATACTGAATTGTCGGCTGTCCAGATGGCAGTTGATCCTACAATAATTTGACATCATATATGTGACTCAAAAGTCCATCAAAGGTCAAGGAATTGCGGATCAAGTGGCCGCCGCACCATCAGGGGATTTTAAACCCTTGGAAACCTACTTCCCTGATGAAGGAGTAATGACAATTCAGCAACACCATCAGTATGATACACGCCAAACATGGAAGATGTATTTCGATGGAGCTGTCAATATGGAAGGTTCTGGAGCTGGAGCAGTTCTAGTATCTGATACGGGGGAGCAGTATCCCGTTATCGTCAAATTATAGTTTGTCAGCACCAACAATATGGCTGAGTATGAAGGCTGTCTTATGGGGCTAAAACTTGCCCATTCAATAGGCATCAGGCGGTTAACTGTTCTTGGAGATTCGGAGTTGGTAATCAGACAATCCACCAGAATCTATCAAACCAAGGAACTATATTTGCTGCCTTACCATTGGCAGGTTTTAAAGATGGCTTTGGGATTCGAAGAAATATCCTTTCTACACGTTCCTCGTAATAGGAATGATTTTGCAGACGCGTTAGCAACTTTGGCCTCCTTGATTCACATATCAGACAAGGAACACTTGCCAAGCGTCACAATTTCCCTGCACAAGGCCCCAGCCTATGGGAATTACGTTGGAGAAGTATCGGATGAGCTACCTCCCTTCCAACATCCTTGGTATCAGCATATCAAGGAATATCTGCGAGATGGATCTATACCCGCTGAGGCGAGCCCGACTGAGAAAAGGCGGATCCATCGATTTGCTATGAAATTCTACCTGAGTGGAGATGCGCTCTATAAAAGAGATGCAGGATTAGGTCTCCTCAGATGTTTAGACAAAGATCAAGCCCAAAGGCTTATGGATGAAATCCATGGCGGAGTCTGTGGCCCCCACATGAGTGGCCCCCTCCTTGTCAAGAAAGTCCTCAGGACAGGACATTATTGGCTATCTCTCAAAGCTGATTGCAATGACCATGTTAGGAGATGCTATCAGTGCCAGATTCATGGGAATGCTATACACGCCCCTCCACGAGAACTTCACAATATGAGTTCACCTTGGCCCTTCTCAATGTGGGGAATGGACATTATCGGGCCCATTGAGCCTAAAGCCAGTAATGGTCATCGATTTATCTTCACTATGATCGACTACTTCACCAAGTGGGTAGAAGCAGCCTCCTTCCCCAGGGTTACTAAAGAAGTCATCATTTCGTTCATCAAAAATAATGTCATTTGTCGATATGGACAACCAGAGGTGATTGTGTCCGACAATGCCAAGAACCTCAACAACAAAATGATGGAGGAATTATGCAGTAAATTCCACATCAAACATCTCAACTCAGTCATCTATCGTCCGAAGATGAATGGTGCTGTTGAAGCGGCTAACAATAACATCAAGAAGATTATGCGAAAGATGTCCACCAATCACAAAAATTGGCCTGACCTATTACCTCTGACTCTGTTAGCCTACAGAACCTCAATGCGCACCTCCACTGGGGAAACCCCCTACGCATTAACCTATGGGATGGAAGCAGTGCTCCCCATAAAAGTTGAGATGGAATCCCTCAGAGTATTGATAGACGCTCAGTTGGATGAAGACCAATGGGTACAAGATAGGTATCACCAATTGTCTCTAATAGACGAAAGGCGAACCGCGGCTATCTTCCGTGGTCAGTTATATCAGCAAAGGATCGCCCGATCCTACAACAAAAAAGTCTGGCTACGGCAATTCAGACAACATGACTTGGTTTTGAAGAAAATATTGGATAACCAAGATCAGGCTAAGGGAAAATTCGCTCCTAACTGGGAAGGTCCGTTTATTGTCAAGGAAGTATTGACAGGAGGTGCTCTCAGGTTACAAGAAATGGACGGCGATGAATTTCCGCAACTCATCAACTCAGACGCCGTGAAACGGTACTATGTCTGAAGAAATTCGCAAGCACCCTGGTGTGAAACCATCATATCACCAGTCATTCTGCTTCTTTAAACCTTTACCACAAATAACTTTTCTACACTTTGCCCATCAGGGAAACATACCACCGTGGATTGAACCTCTTGCGTTTGCAGTTTGGCTACCCATACCTGGGATCAAACTTCTCATACCTACAGTTTATCCTCAACCTAGGATTAAAACTTACTCCTCCCTGCACTCTGACCTGCACACGGGATTACGCTTTTCATCTCGCCCTGAGGGGCGAACTACGTCGACCTGATCTCCTCTTCAATAGGAGTACGTAGGCAACCATTTCATATGGCCCGGTCGCAATAAAACAAAAACAACAAAAATATTTCCACCCTTTTCCTTACAAAAACAATAAAAAAATAAAAAAAAAACAAAAACAAAAACATTCCTACACCATTCATGCCACATACAGCGTTGAACCTCTTACATCAGGTTCGAACTACGCAGACCTGATCTCCTTTTCAATAGGAGTACGTAGGCATCCATTCATGGTGCGGTCTCACCCCCTACCGAAACATAAACCCTTGTCAGTTGGTACTGGGATCATCCTTCAATCCACTACATTTCATTCGGCTTCAGACCAAAGGGGTGGAATTACCTGAACTCCTCCCAACTAGGAGATTCGGCGACCATCTAAGCTGCGGTCATACCTTGAAGAGCAACACCAATCCATAAGAGATGGAATTAACTAGGCTTCTCCTAAATAGAAGTACTGGCGACCATCTGTGGTGCGGTCAATCTCAGAGAGGAAAGCCACACTCCTCTCCTCATTTCCATACAGAAACCAGTCCCAAGACACCGAGAGATGGTAGGGATACATATAGATCGATGATCCATTCTGAACTATCTAGAGACAACTCAATGTCCATCCACCTAGGTGGAATTCAGAATGCATCAAGATCACAAGCCCTGAAGCAGCAGGCAAAATATCAAGCAAGTAGCAAAGCATACTAAAAGGGAAGTGATCCAAAAATATATTTCCCTATCATATATATAATGCTGTTTGATATACACAATGTAAACTGTACATGAAAAAATGGCTAAGCCAGTCTGTGCAGGAAAATACAAGATCATCTACAAGTCAGGGTATATGTGAGCTAACAAGCCCAACATGGCGTCCCTCTCAGAAGATGGAGGTGAAGTTGTGGTCTCCTGTATGAGAATATCCACACGACCCAACAGATCTGTAGCCATCTGCATGGTGACCATATGATCATCAATATATGCGCTCATCTCTGCGATCATGCCAGTGGTAAGGGACCTCACTGTAGTACTATCTGTGATGGCTACATCCCGGGAAGATATGGCGATATCCCGCTCAACTATCACTGCATCTCTGGCTGATATAGCCTCATCCCGCTCAACGACGGCGGCATCTCTACGAGCCAATGCCTCGTCTCTCTCCAATAGAGCGGCCTCCCTCCCATCAAGAGCAGTCGACGTCATAGATCGAATCTGATCTCTCTCAAAGGTCATCAGATGAAGACTCTGCTCTAAGTACTGTGCCGAGTGATGAATTACAACAGTACTGGTACTAGGAGAATTCGGAAGAAATGCTGGCAACCCAGCAGTGGGCTCCTTCTCGATGTAGGTATCAATGTCCTCCATGGGCTCTACATCATCTAACTCACGCTCCGGTACTGCAAATACTGCTACAGCCGATAAAATCTCTGTCTCCATCCATGCGAAATACTCTGCGGAATAACCAGGATGACTGACAGAAAAAGCCGCTATCTCGCGCTGATCCCAACAGGCGTATACCCGAGATCGGTCTTCTGCTGAGAGGTACCGAGAAGCTGAACGCTGACCTGTCGCACCCTCAAAAGGATGAAAATCCTGGACCTGGTCGAACTGCGACATCACAACCAATGGGTGATAAGTGGTCACTCCCCTCAAACCAGCCAGAGGGAGATAGTCCATGCCCGGAGCATAAGTAATGAAGCTGTATGGTGAGCTAAGCCCCGAACACGACAATATGCTGAATGGATCTCTGATATCTACCAAGAATGTGGACCAGGACAGAGCATCTATACACTCTGATGGCTGAAAAGAGTATGACATAGCTACATCATGGGTGAAGCAGTACCCATGTCGTCTAAGAGTGCCAATCGGTCTCAAGTGTGACATGAACCACACATATAGCATGACTGAACTCCCAATGAACCCTCCTATCGGATAAGTGCAGCAGTAGGATGCCGACCACAGGGTCTCTGCTACAATCATAGGTACAATGGTACGACCCTCCCTGAGAGCTCTCACGGCCATGACAATGCCTATATCTATCTCAACCATATACCACGACATATACACATATGACAATACACATAGCATCAGTACGTCAACTCTGGCCAAACGCTAATGATCCTCCGATGCGATGAAATCCCCAGAATGTCATGACTAGCTATCCTCCGAGCCAAATCTGTCGTACAGAAAACGCTGGGATATCACGTGGCCAGATGTCAACTCATCCTGTACCACTCTGCGCCTTAATCCTATGAGAGTCATGAATCGTCTGCTCATATCTCCCAAAGCCAGATGCACGCAAGGTCTGTCTAAAGGCAGCATCGTCAAACGTGCATACTCCTCCAGAGTAGGAGTCAACTCATGGGTGCCGAATCGAAATACCTGCCTATCCGGTAGCCAATGCTCTATCATCCCGTCCACAAATCTTGTGGGAACCTGAAAAGTCAAAAAGGTCATGGTATGCTGCAATAAATGATCTACAGTCACCCTATCTGGTGGTGACATGCTATTATACCACGATCTCATACCCGATACCACCACTGACGGTGGGGTATGATCTACACGGCTAACTGTCAAAGAAGACATCTGTGCGAACCGTGTCATAAGACCATCCAGGGGTAAATGCCGAATATCTCTGGACATACATACATATGCATAACATGATACGTGCATAACAGATAATAGATGGCAATATGATATAGGGAATGGAAAAAATAGTGCATATATTCCTAAGTATATCATCATCTAATCCATCATCTCTGTACAGCTACAAATACAGGGAAATGGGGCACAGACGCCCTACTACTAACAGAGGCCTATCAAAAGATATAGCAAGAATGGGGCACAACCACCCAATATCTAACAGAGGCCTATCAAAAGACATAACGAGAATGCACATCAGAAGAAGACAATGGTGTCGATGTCCACATCATCAATCATGTCCACCTGATGTAACTCCTCCTGAGTCACTGGATCTCTATCAACAGGGATGTCAGGCCTATATAAAGGAGGATCCGCGCTGGCAAAACCGAATGGGTCACCTGAGGGGCCAGCGCCTGAGCTGGAAGGATCAAATGAAGCCGCCTCTGTCGGATCTCTGCCTAAATACCGGATAAATATGTGTGCCTGGTCCAACTGCCGGGTCAAACTATCAATCTTGGTCATATGAGTAGGATCTCGGACACAAGCTATCCAATCCGTCATCATCAAGGATCCTAGAACCATATCCCCCATAAACTATGTGGCGCGGGACTGAGGTCCAATAGTGCGAGGGGACCACCACCGATGGAACATTTCCTGAGTACATGGACCCTCTGACAATGCAAAATTGTTAACCCCCAACAATGGGATATCAGTGATGGGTGACTGCGATACAGGCCAATAACGCTTGGCAGGAGGCAAGATCAGTATATGAATCTCCCCTGTGGTGCTCCTAATAGCACACTCTCCTAAATAAAGCTCCCAGCCTCCATCTATAAAGAAAAGAACTATCCTGGTGGAAATCACATACTCGACTCTAGTCGGGTATCCATCCTCAAAATCCACGGTCAGGTGTTCCCCGGAATAGGGAAGCCATATGATGGTGTCGGCCGTCAGCAACTCCAGCTGCATACGGCAATAAGTGAATCCCTCAGCTACAGGGACCTCTGGCAGAATCGAATGATGCCATCGTCCTCCTCGTGGATATATGTATAAACCTAACACACTCACGGGACGCAAGCATGGAAGCCTCTCATAGGCCCAAAATTGTCAACACAAAGGCAAACATCTACTGTCAGTTAACACTCTTAACCTATACATGGTAAATGACAAGAGAAATACTCACCAACAGAAATGGGTAAAATCCTAGCCAAGCCTCGGTCAAACCCTGTGAGCGCATACGCATGCCCCAGAGGAAATAGGCAAAGGTGTAGGAACCCCAATCATACTTTCCAATACGGTCCACATCACGTGTAGCGCTGATCAAAGCGAAGGATACCGTGGAAGAGTTATCTGCTATGAAGCAGCCTCGAATGATTATCAGGAACAATCGCCGCAGAACGCGATTCCTGATTCTGACATCATCAGGCATAGGCTCACTCAATAGCCCGCTCATAGCATCTACGCTAGAAGGACCTGAACGGACAGTCCTGCCTTTGAGCGCCACCGCCGAAACTCCTAATAAGGATCTAACGGCAGTAGGGGTAATATTTGCTATGCAAGGCACTGGCTCCCCTCCAAACTCCATACCTGTGATAAATCGCCAATCCATAGGCGTCATCATCACCTCGTAATCCAGTAGATGGAGTGACTGAGTTTGATGAAACCATCGCTCAGACAATGCCCTGAGATAACCCCAGGGACAACGACGGGGAAGGATGGAGAAGAATGCCCCAAATCCCCACTCATGCACTACCGCTCTATAGTCAGGATGAAGAGCCTGATACATGGAGTGAATGCTGAACCAGTTCCCTCAAGGCTGTGTAAAACTAGGAACCTGCATGAAATGCATATCAACATCAAAACCCTTTAATCCTCATCAATAGGAAAGAAGGAAGATCAAAGTCTAACGCCATACCTCGTTAGCATGCAAATACATCGATGGATGTCTGTCCAAATCACCCAGCAACTCTGGATTCACCACCTGAATGCTCGGAAGCTCCCTGCGAGGGACATGTGCAGCAGGAGCGGGATCCTCTATCGAAATATCTGCCTCCTCGTCCTCAACGTCTGGAACATCTACCTGGACAGGACGTATCACGACCTCCACCAACCGACGAGGCTGTCTGACAGAACGGGGACGAGGCACTTCAGAAGCCCTCCGTTGTACGCCATAAGTGGTCCTATAGGAACTGCTCAGCTGATCCAGATCCATAGTATCTGGACAACAAGTCTCCAAATCACCTCAAAAAGGGTGTGGTATTTCCTTACTTGGAGCTTTCTAGAATGCATTTTATGACTATATGCATGCATGCATTTACTTTAACATATAATAGAGTTAAAATGCATGACTACCCAATGCCTACATTTGGAAAAATTTTGCCATTGTCCCCTTTGAAAATAGGACTATCCACATGCATGCAGGCATATCTAGGTGGCCATTCAGTAGCACACCTACCCCAAAGTCATATACATAATATATGCATTAAAAATTAAAATCATCATGCATAAGGCCAACCTCAATACTAGGAGTACTTTGCCTTGCTACCTTATGCTCATTGGACCTCAAATAGGACAAAAAATAGCAGAAAAAGGTGCCAATTTGACTGTCTCAAAAGTCAAATTTTTTCACATCATTATGTTCAGCATGGTTTAATAATAATATTTACTATGTTGAATATTTTTTATCTAGTCATTTGTGCATACATAATCACTACTATGTGTTTAGATGAATTTCATGCGATAACACAAAATCCAACGGACAGAAATGATAGAAAATACAGGCATATGTTACCAGAATAGTGTAGAACACTCGTACGGTGATAGAATTAGCAGAAAGTAGCCCGAACTCAGCAGATTTGAAGATGGCTCGTGGTTTTCTCTATGCGAAGCAAGTTGAAAGTGACTTGTAAGACCAACCTGTTGGAATATATCATCCACGGTTGGCCGCAGGCCCATCTGTGGCTGCAGCAGGTCCACCTGCGGCACCCCTATGCGGGTCTCATCCCTCCGGCTCGGTTCAGTTCGAGTTGCAAAGGAGTTCTTATAAGCTGAAAAGGCCAAACCAGGGATAAAAACGCTACGCGATTGAGCAGAATAGCCTAAAACCCTAGTTTTTCTGGATCCAACTGTGGCTTTCTTTTCATCCATTGGTATTCTCCCAAACACAGGGTTTACTATACCGATGATTTAAGTCTTTGCATACAACATTCGATAATACCGTACAGAGGTCCGATACAGTCAGCGTAAGGTTGTCACCCTAATCTTTTCACAAAAGAGGTCCCCGGCGGGGGTTACAACGTATGCTCATCCGTTGACACACAAATCAACGAAGGTCAAGCAGCCTTGACGTTGTTTCAGCCGATGGCAAGTAAACCCATCGAATCATGGAAAGTTGTTCAATCATTGCGTACGTTTATATTCATCACTCCCCAGCGGATCCCCAGCGGGGGTCACAACGCAATGTTCCGATGATCTACATGACATCGGAGGTCAAGCAACCTTGACAGTATATCCCACAGGATTTTTCAGTCGTTGATTCACATGTCGGTGAAATACACGGCAACGAAGGTCGGGCATCCCTGACAGCATTTGTTGTTGGCAGTAAATCCAATAGAATCGTGACATGTCTTGACGATACAAACCAAGAGATTGTCGTCAAGGAGGATTGATGATGGAATATGTTATACACATCCTCAAGCAGATCAAGCTTTATCCCCATCGATCTCTCACACATAAGAGGTACGTCTTCGGGATCAAGTCATAATCAAAGACACATGACTTTGGTGATAACTCAAACATCAACATCCTAACAGATTCGGATTACACATCAAATCTGGTCATCGTTGCCAATCCCCAGTTGAAGCAACAGGGAGCCAACAACCATCCCTAGCGTGTTGGGCTACAACCACATACACATGCATCGTACATTTACATCATGTTGCTATCCATAGTACCATGTTCATCTTGTTACGTTTCAAATGTCTAGGATTCTTTATCCTACCCATGCATCGCCATGCATGAGTAAGAAGAGGGGCATCTGTAGACACTCAAAATTTTCTGTACATTTGTCACTAATATTGCAGGAGAGCAGATTCGTCTTTTAAGATGGAACCCTGAAAGACGATCCATATCCATGTCGGATACTACCGGAAGTTCAGCATCAACCCCGGATCGTAATCTGGGAGTAACAATTCCAATCTCGGAGATAACCCCGAGGCATACAGATCAATATCGGCACACACACCGGAGAAAACCGATTAATCTCGAAGATAACCCTGAGGTATTCAGTCTCAGTCCCAACCTTGGTGATAACCCCAAGGAATGCAATTTCGGCAATAACCCCAGAAATGCTTGTTACAAATGCAACCTGCTTCAATCTCGGCGCTCACAACGAGATACACTGTACCAGCTTGGTGATAACATCGGGAAGACATGCACACCTCAAAGATGATAATGAAGACCTGCAACAAATTGCAGCAGTCCAATCTCAGCGAAGCTGAGCAACGTCTGCTTTATCAGCCCAATCCGGCGATAACACCGGTGAGAGGAAACATAGTCATCTGACCAACACGATGCCACGCCACGTCGTCTCAACGTCTCTACGCAGTAGTGTCCCACAAGACTAACCAATCCCGAGTGACTATTGTGCGAGGTAACAGACGAAAGCTGAAGCTTGAAGACTGGAGGGCACCGTCCCATCTTTAATGACTTCGCACAAACTCTAATCCCATGTTATCGTACAACTCTCAACAACGGCTGTCCAAAATAGGTCCTGTATACCTCAAACGGATGCCCGGATTGCACTTCTAAAAATCTGAGTGGACATTACAGTGCCCGAGTGCACGTACTTCGAGACGACCCGACCCAAAAAACCCAGGTCAACCCGGGTTGCCTCTGGTCTACCTGCGGCACCCTCTATAAATAGAGGGCTTGGGGTGGCCATTTTGTAAGAGAAAACGGCGAGGAAGCCCTGCCCAATTTGCTCTGTATTCACCCCAGACTGAGTGCTTTCTCATTTTAAACACTTGTGAGCTCACATATAGCTTATTTTATACCCACAAAAGCCAGTGTTTACCCACTTTAAAGATATTGAAGTCTTCTTTGGCAGCCAACTATAAGCCTTCTTTCACACTTTAAAGTTTTTCTCTTCATCTTTGCACACACCCTTCTACACGTTGAGAGTCGTGTTGCACACTTTTGCCCGGACTTCGGTCCGTGGTTTATTTGTAGTTTGTATATACACCTCGATTGAGTCTAGACTTCGGTCTGGAGCGTTTAATTGCTTTTGTATATATATACATTTATATATATGAACTGCGTGTCGAACTATGTTCGATGAGCCTAGACTTATGTCTGATGCATTTAATGGCTTTCTTATATATATAATTATATATATGAACTGCTATCAAACTCTGTTCGGTGAGCCTGTATTTCACATCCGGTGGGTTTACTGCTGTAATATATATATACTTATATATATTAACTGTTGTTGGACTTTTCCCGATGAGCCTGGATTTTATATCCGGTGTGTTTACATGCTTATATATATATATATATATATATATATATATATATATATATATATATATATTTACATTTCGTCCCACATGGAGTTTACTTCGTGGTGGTTGACCGTTTTTACAGCTTTCTGTACATTTCGTCCTGCCTGGAGTTTCCTCCGTGGAGGTTGATAGCTTTTACAACTTTATTTATATTTCTGATCTCCCATGGAGGTGCTTCGTGGTTGGTGATCATATATGTATATATATATTTACGGCTTTTATATATATACCTGCTTAATGCTTTTATATCAATTGCAGCATCATGTGAGCCTAGGAATCATGTGATCACAGATTCAGTCTCCTGAATCTAGATTTGGTTCCCGTGATGGACCTTTTCAGTTGTAAGCAGCATGTAAATATTATCTGTGATGTTTGGATTTCCTCAGATGGTTTTCATACCCACGAGGAATTCAGCACCTTTTTGTACATTATTTTCGTACGGATGCTTCGCATCTGTCAAATAAAATCAATCCAACTGAATACAGAATAAAATGGGAGTGTAAAAGGTCTCAATTACTATTGAGTATCAGGGTTTGAGAAACCTCTTTTATAAAACATCACTGCCATATCTTGCTTAAAATTGAATTTTTACATAAATTCAAACCCTGTGTATATAGGTGCGAACGAGGCCTCGCACTACTTCCAAATAACAGCACATTGACCCACACACACACACATTCAAATAATAGTTTCTTGTAAAAAGGCGGTCATCGTGGTAACACGGATGTCGGGGGTTGCCTAACACCTTCTCTCTGCATAACCAAGTCCCCAGACCCTAATGAATCTCAGTTTCACCGACCCGTTTAGTAGTGTCACATCACTGGGTCAATGTGCAAACCTTTTCTCGGTTGTGTTGGTACAACCAGTTAAAAAACCAACTGGCGACTCTTATAGTCCAATCGTCGACATTATACATGTCGGACCTTTTTCACTTGTTTTTTCAAACAAATCTCACCTAAAATGAGAACACCAAAGAACAAGTAAACTTCGACATTGACCACGTATACTTGTGTGTTGTTCGTAACTAGAACTTACCCAACAAGTATAAATTTAGAGGACTATAAATAGAGCTCTTCCTATTTATAGCAAAGTTCAGTTTTCATTTCATCTCCTAAGTTCCCAAAAGCTAAAGACATAAAATACTTTGAGAGAGAGAAAGAAAGGAGGGGCTGCCGTGGGTTTTAAGGGAGGAGGAGGAGGAGAGTTGCTTCATTCCATCAAGGTTCATCACTTATTTTGGAAGAAGACGAAGAGTAGCCACTAGAACAAGGTATAAAAACCCTCTAAACTCAAGACCCTAGTTAGTTTAAGTGTATTCCATTTGGTTGTGTTAGAATAAATGTAGAGTTTATGATCTTAAACAATATGATAGTAGATCTACATGATATATGATATTTTATGCTTAGATGTTGCCATTTTAAGGGTTGATGAGCTTGAATATCAAAGAAGAACAAAAACTGTTTTTGTGTCTAAGACTCTAGAATTTCAGTCCACTTTATACCACTGCCATTTTTGATCTATAAATTATTTTTGAGATCCGTTAAAGCCATGAGTTAGATACATGAGTTATCTAATAAACCCAACTGGAATCACTCAAAAATTTTAAACGAGCCGATCGTAGCGTGATATTTTGTAAAACAGTTTTTGCCAAAAAAATAGAAAATAAACTTGGAAAAATACAAGAAAATTATTTTGTGACTAAAATATTATATATTAAGTTTTTCCAGAAGATAAAAAAAATAATAAGTTGATTTGGTATTTTTAATGCATATTGTTGAGTTAAGGATAATTGAGAAAATTAAGTTATAAAATTTATTAATGTGATTTTATTGACTAATGACCATTAATATGATGTATTAAGATGTTATGAGGGCAATTTGGTTATTTTTAATAAAATGTTATGTGAATGGCATGTTATGTTTATTAAATAAATTAAATAGTAAGAGATAAACAATTGAATTAAATTGTTTACAAATGATTAAAATATTATTAAATAATTAATAATATTAGTAATTGAATAAAATATTATTAAATAATTAATAATATTAGTAATTGATTAAAATATTATTAAATGATTAATAATATTTGTAAATTATTAAAATATTATTAAATGATTAATAATATTAGTAATTGATTAAAATATTATTAAATTATTAATAATATTAGTACATTATTAAAATATTATTAAATGATTAATAATATTAGTAATTGATTAAAATATTATTAAATGATTAATAATATTAGGAAGTGACTAAGATATTATTAAATGATTAATATTATTATATTAAATATTATTAAATGATTAATAATATTAGTAAATGATTAAAATATTACTAAAAGATTAATAATATTAGTAAATGATTAAAATATTATTAAAGGATTAATAATATTAGAAGGGATTAAAATATTATTAAGTGATTAATAATATTAGTAAGTGAATAGAATATTATTATTAATTAATTAATAATATTAGACAAGAGTTTAAGATAATGGTTAAGTGATAGAAATATTATCAAGGGATGATAATATTACTAATGGTTTAAGGTAATATCTAATGTTGACTTATGTGTCTAAATGTTAGATAATTTATTATAGAGTAGTAGTGTTATGAGTTAAGATATGTTCTGCTAATTGAGAGATCAATCTTATTAATAAGCCTTTTATAAGAGATTATATTAGATTGCGTAGCAGTAATCAACGAACGAGACAAGTTTCCTAACTCAAACTTGAGTTATTATTTTTCAAGCATATAGTGTTATAATTATTGAAAATTATTCTACATCAATGATATTTCTTATTATTTGCACTTAGCGCAATTGATTTCTTGTTCTATTATCGAACTATGAAATAAGTAAAGTTATTTTATTCATGAGATGTTTAAGAAGTAGTCTAAGCTAATTGTTTCAACTAGACAAAGCATGTTTAAATTTGATTCATTTAAATAACTAGTCTAAGAATTGCATATTGTAATAACCAAGAATTCTACGTCACATTGTAAATAAATATATTAGTTACATATTAATGATATTGAAAACTTTGTGATATATATTAAGAAAATATGTGATTAAATAAATATAATAATTATTTATCAAAGATGATAAATATGTTACGACTTATGTGTAACATATATGAGACTAAATAAATGTATATATATTATAAATATGTATATATATTTATTTATTATATAAAGAAAATTAATAAAGAAGCCTTGGAACATAATTTTATATATTAAGTATGAGAATTAAATAACCCAAGGATTATAGTAATTCAAGAATGCTAGTATTTAATTAGTGTACTAGTAAACTAACAATTCATTTTTGCACCATTGGCCGAAAAGAACGCATGGTCATGATCATACAAACATATGTCCATCAATGCACTACGGGCCAATGAGGACTTTTACCACATCATTTGTAACATTACAGGTCATGATTATACCGAATAATACATGTTCATAATTATACCAATCAATAGTCCATCTATGCACTACTAGCCAAAGATGACTTTCATCATAATATAATCACGAGGATGATGACAATGATATAAGAATTTAATTAAACAAAATCAAGGATAAATATTAAAGACTTTAAATTTATCCAGAGTTTAAAAATATCCAAATTGTCAACATGATAACTGCATTGTAGAGTAAAATTCAAGAATAATATTCATGTATCAAAAATAATTTGAACAAAAAAGAAATCAATTTTTGTCATGAATAGTACCTCGGGTGAATAGTACCCTCGTGAATAGTATCCCATGAATAGTACATCATGAATTGTACCCGTACGTATGAATAGTACTGTATGTATGAATAGTGTCGTACATACGAATACTGCGGTATAAATAAATAGTACCCATGAATAGTACTCCAGCATGAAAAGCTTTAAAATGAACAAGAATGTTCAGAAAAATATCATTGTGAAACGATACTAGATGAAACGTAAATTTCAAGGATATTCTACTAATTTCAAGGAGTATAGAAGCAATACTTTAGCAAAATAAGTGTAGAATTCGAAATTTGAATCGAAATAATATTACTTACATTCTACGGAGTGTGGAAGAATGTAAGACCCCAACTTTCATAAATGAAAATTAATTTTTCTCGAAATATATTTTTGAATATTATGGTGTGGATTTGATATAATGTTATAGTTGTGGGTAATATTTATAAATTTTGCAAAGTATGTAAGTTGTTATAAAATATTCGATTGGTCGGGGAATATTCGTTTTAACAGGAAATATCCGTATGACGGCACAATCATTAGTGGACCCCACAACGGAAGTACTGTCAGAGTTAGAAAATGACAGAAATATCTTTTTATAAAAATAAAGGCGAAAATTTTACCGTTAACTGTTGAAATACCCGGTGATAAAAGTACAGTAATACGCGTGGTTGCATACTAGCACACGGTATTGATTATTGATACTTACATGAGAAGTCACTCAGTTATACTCAATTATTACTGCATAGTATCTCACGTTATTTGATTCAATTATTGTCAATTTTTTATATTATTAAATTAATAATTGAGATGACAAGTTATTCATATTATTATTTGTATAATTAACAATGTTTAAAAAGTTCTGTCGAGAAAAGGTGTTTGGTCACCTAATTACGCGTCAATAGGGAGAAATCCTTATCGGAAAGCCCCCTCTTTCTTGGGAACAATCTGGTTGTTAATATTTGCGAGTTATAATAATGATGAATAAATGTTGCTAAAAATATTGAAGAAATTTTTTTTATGAAGTATTTGATGTAAATTTTTCTTATTTTATGGACCCTCATTTACCCATTTTTTCAAAATAATCGGTAGAAGATTATTCAGTATATATATATATATATATATATATATATATATATATATATATATATATATAATATGTGTATGAAAGTGATATGTGGGGTGGGGCCCACATGTGGGTTGAAAAATGGAAATGGGGGGGGGAAAGGATACGTATAAGGGAGGGAGTATATAAAAGTGACATGTGGGGTGGGGCCCACGTGTGGGTTGAAAAATGGAAATGGGGGTGGGGGGAAAGGATACGTATAAGGGAGGGAGTATAATATATATATATATATATATATATATATATATATATATATATAAGTTTTGTTTTTTTATGAAAAATAAAATATGTTATATTTTATTATGTATATTGTTTGCATAGTGTCTTCATAGTGTTTGTATAGTGAATTCAGAAAAAAAAAATCAGAAGATTCGTGCGCCCGTGATGATTTTACTGTTGGTCCGTGAAAAACTTTTCTAAATTGTATCCTTCCATTCTCCTATAAATAAGATGCTTAGTTTAGAATTGAAAATCATACCAGAATCAGAGAATTCTTCTTCTATAATACTGAGCGTATTTCTTTCGAGTTTTAGGAAGCTTTGAGTGTAGAAAACAGTAAAAGTTTTCTTCAAGAATATCCTCGCTATACCAGATGGAATACTCTTCTTTTTAAGGTAAGGTATATTATTTTTGTTCAATACTCGCAAGAAATAATATTTTCTTCCATACTCTATAGTATGTAAGTAATATTATTTCGTTTTAGATTTTGAATTCTACACTCATTTTGTTAAGTTTTGGCTTCTATACTCCATGAAATTAGTAGAATATCCTTGAAATTTTTGCTCCATCTAGTATCTTTTTATGAAAATATTATTCTGAGCCTTCTTGATAAGTTTTAACTTTTTCATGCCGGAGTACTATTCACGGGATACTATTCACTCAGGCACTATTCACCCAGGATACTATTCATGATAAAAAAAAATTGATTTCTTTTCGGTCCAAATCATTTTTGATACAATATTATTCTTGAATTTTACTCAACAAAACAGTATTATGTTGACAATTTGGACGTTTTTGAATTCTGGATAAATTAAATTATAAATCTTTAAAAATTTATCCTTTGCTTTCATTTAATTAAATTCTTATATCACTATCACCATCCTCATGCTTATATCACTATGGATTATTCGGTATAATCATGACCGTAATGTTACAAATGATGTGGAAAAGTCCTCATTGGCCCGTAGTGCATTGATGGACAATTGTTGGCATGATCATGACCATTGATGATTACACGAATATCTTTGGCCCGTAGTGCATGGATAATTCGTGGACGTGATACTAATGAATATCCTTGGCCCATAGTGCAGGAATGATTCGATGATGTGGATTATTTACTAAGCTGAGTCTCATCGATAAAATTGATGATAAATTTTTTAAATCATAGAAGATAGTAGATATCATGCTCTACTTGACTCTTCTAATGGATTACTTGTTTCGCTGTAGTTAAACTTGATGTTTATTATATTTTATCAGTTTAACAATATTGAAGGCTAACAATAATTTATTCTGCATTATCTTAGTCATAATATTTCTTACTGGGCTAGTTGAGCTCACCCTTTTGCTTTCATTGTTCTCTTCAGGAAATAAGAATGTAGCGGGACTAGTCGGGGAATGGAGTGATGGTCTGAGATGGTTGTTTTAGTAGTCCTCACTATTTAGTGTGATAATAAATGTAATGAGGATTGAATTTGAGTTTGGATATTATTTATGAGACAATATTCATGTAAAAACTCAGCTATGTTTTGTCGTATTTTACACGACAGTTGTATTAATTAAGTTTGTATTTGAATTCTGTATCTTGTATTTGGCGACTCAGAATGGGTGATGTATACCTATTTTAGGGCATCACAGTTGGTATCAAAGCTTAGGGATATGATCCCTGGCTGAGATGTGAGACTAGAACTAAAAGGGGAGAGATGGGTAATTTCTTTGCTAGTATGTCCTACCTAAGTTTATTTATTATTTAATTAGTCAGTCAAAATATAGGGATAATATGTGGCATGTCAATTAACCCTTGTTTTGTGGCAGTGTTTGAAATAGGATCTGAAAATGTTGAGATAAACAATGGAGCACAGGAGATTGGTTAGTCACCACAGATCAATACCCAAGATAATGTGCATCAGGAAGGCAATAATCCTCAGGTAAACAACAAAACTGACCAAATGATGAACCAGAATGTTTAAGAGCTTTCTGAAATTCGTGCAACATCAGGCAAGAGAGACTCCTGTGCAAAATACAGGTAGAAACACTGGCAACTCTCGGATGGTCACCGCTAAGCAGTTCAAGGAGTTGGGACCACCGGAGTTTTTGGGAAAGCTAGAACCACTTAAGGCGGAGATGTGGATAAAGTAGATTACCGAGATATTTGATGTCTTAGGATGCTCCATGGAGCAAAAGTTCCCTTTGCCAACTTCATGTTGCAAGGAGAGGCAGATTACTGGTGGAAATCTGTAAAGCGTACTCAACCTGTCGCACTGAAGATGTCTTGGGAGAAGTTCCAAGAACTATTCGACAACAAGTACTTTCCCAAAAGTATTCGTCACATGAAGGAGATGAAGTTTATCAAACTGGAACAAAATAATATGACCGTGTCGCAGTACGATGCTAAGTTTGCCAAGTTATCCCGGTTTGCATCCCACTTGGTTGATAATGAGGAGAGAATGACGCGAATGTTTGTGTGAGGTTTGAAACCTAAAATACGTGAATACCTCATTTCTCACAAACTGTGTTTATATTCAGATATTATAAATATGGCTCAGTTATTGGAACGTGATAATGAGTCAACCCAACCAAGATATAGCAGCCAGCAAAGCGATACTACCAGTGGAAGCAGTCATTGAAGTGGTGACAACAAACGTGGAAGAAGTCAGCATGCCTGAAATGGTAACCACTTCGGAGATTCAATAATGATGGAAAGACGTCAGCACCAGCACCCACTGTTAAAGAAGGAGAACGATCACCGATCGTATGCTACAAATGCGGAGGGGAGGGACACATCAGTCTAAACTGTACGCAGTAGTCCAAAACATGTTACAATTGTGGAAGAGAAGGTCACCTAGCTCAATTTTATCATGCAATAAAGCCAAGTCCAATTGAGATGGAGGCACCAAAGGCCGTTCCAGAGAAGTTAAAGCCTGTAGTTCAAGGGAGAGCGTTTGTCGTGACCTCCCAAAAAGCGAGGAACTCGAACGAGGTTATCACGGGTAAGCTAATCATAAACTCTAGCAAAGTCTATACCTTATTTGATATCGGTTCTACCCATTCTTTTATTTGTCCTACTTGCGCTCAACGTTTAAATTTAACTCCGGAGAAATTAGACTTTAACTTATCTGTTGAAACTCCATTGGGAGAAACCTTCATTACATCTACTCTTTATAAGTCTTGTTTGATTCAAATCGGCAACCGCACGTTACCTGTCCATCTTATTTCTTTGAAAATACTTGCATTTGATGTGATTTTAGGGATTGTTTAGTTAACTACTCATCAGACTAAAATTGATTATTTTCGTAAGGTTGTTAGCTTTTATATTCCTAACCAACCAATTATGTGAATTCAAGCAACCAAACCACTAAAGTCAATCACCGTCATATCAAACCATAAAGCTATTCATTTATTGAAAAACGGATATCAAGTTTTCTTAGCCCATGTCACAGATTTAAATAAAAATACGTCAGATTTGAATAATTTCTATTGTTAATAATTTTCCTGACGTATTCCTTGAAGAACTTCCTGTCCTACCCCCAAAGCGTGAAATTAAATTTTGTATCGTCCTTGAACCCGGTACAAAACCCATTTCCAAAGCCCTATATCGAATGGCTCCTATTGAACTTCAGGAGTTAAAAACCCAACTACATGAATTATTAGACATCGGTTTCATTTGACCTAGTACGTCTCCTTGGGGTGCTCCTGTTCTATTCGTGAAAAAGAAAGATGGGAGTATGCGACTTTGTATTGATTATCTGGAGTTGAACTATGTCACCATCAAAAATAAGTATCCGTTACCTCGCATTGATGATCTATTTGACCAGTTTTAAGGCGACAAATTCTTTTCAAAGATCGATCTTCGTTTCGGATATCACCAGTTAAAGATTAAAACTGATGACATCCCAAATACTGCTTTCAGAACTCGGTACAGGCATTACGAATTCCTAGTCATGTCTTTTGGATTGACTAATGCTCCTGCTGTCTTCATGGATATGATGAACCGAGTATTCAAGGAATATTTGGATCATTTTGTGGTCGTCTTTATTGATGACATCCTCATATACTCCAAAAGTCGTAAAGATCATGAGCAACACTTAAGGCTGATACTCCAAAAGCTTCGCGAGAACAAGTTATATGCCAAGTTAAAGAAATACGGGTTCTGGCTTGAGGATGTAGTATTCCTTGGGCACGTGATATCAAATCACGAAATATCTGTTGACCCAGTAAAGATTGAAGCAATATAAAGCTGGGAGCAACCTAAGTCAGTGACCGAAGTACGTAGTTTTCTCGGCTTAGCTGGTTATTATCGGAGATTCGTGAAAGAATTTTCTCGAATCGCTACTCCATTAACTCAGCTGACTCGAAAAGATACAAAATCCGGTTGGAGCGAGAAATATGAGATGAGTTTTCAAGAACTCAAGAGGAGACTCATTTCAGCACCTGTTCTGACAATACCATCTGGTTCAGAGATATTTGTCGTATACAATGATGCTTCAAGTAAAAGTTTAGGATGTGTTCTCATGCAACATGGGAAAGTCATAGCCTATGCCTCACGATAACTCAAAGAATATGAGAGGAATTATCCTACTCATGATCTAGAGTTGGCAGATGTCGTTTTCGCACTTAAAATCTGGAGGCATTACCTGTATGGGGAGAAAGTGGAAATCTATACGGATCATAAAAGCCACAAATATTTCTTCACCCAAAAGGAACTCAACATGCAGCAAAGACATTGGCTCGAGCTGTTGAAAGATTACGATCATACCATTCAATACCATCATGGAAAAGTAAATGTGGTAGCTGACGCGTTGAGTAGAAGATCATATGCGGGTATGAGTGTGATATTGTCAACGTAAAGGCCCATTTTATATGACTTGTAAAAGATGGAGATAGAGTTAAAGACTCCAAGGACCCACGTAATGATGGTAAATATGCGAGTAGAACCAACTTTAATCGATAAAGTTAAAGCTGCTCAAGAAACAGACCTGGAGCTAATGCATATGAAGAAGAAAGTGCAAAAAGGTGCTATTCCAGAAGCAAGAATCGATTGAGAAGAAATACTTCGAGTCAACTCCAGACTTTATGTTCCTAACGACCCTGATTTAAAATATAAGATCATGATGGAGGCGCACAACACACAGTTTGCAATCCATCCTATGAGTACCAAAATGTATCGTGATCTTCGATATACATTTTGGTAGAGTAATATGAAAAGAGAGATCGCAAAGTTTATTTCAAGATGTTTAACGTGTCAACGAGTCTAGGTAGAGCATCAAGTGCCAAAAGGTCCATTGCAACCACTTGAAATTCCAGAATGGAAGTGGGAGCACATTACCATAGATTTCGTTACTGGTCTTCCCAAGGTTTCTGAAGGCATAGATGCAATTTTGGTCATTGTTGATAGATTGACCAAGTCTGCTCATTTCTTACCTATACGAGAAACTTTTTCACTTGAACGTCTTACTCGTATACGCATAAACGAGTTTGTAAGACTGTATGGTATGCCAGTATCCATAGTTTCTGATCGAGACCCAAGATTCACTTCATGATTTTGGGTTAGTTTGCAAAAAGCTATGGGTACGGATTTACGATTTAGTTCGGCATATCATCCTCAAACGGACGGGCAGTCGAAGAGGACTATTCAAACTCTTGAAGATTTATTAAGACTCTGTATCCTTGACTTCAAGGGAAGTTGGGACAAGTTCTTGCCATTGGTGGAATTCTCCTAGAACAACAGTTATCAAGCAAGTATTGGCATGACTCCATTCGAGGCGTTGTATAAACGCAAGTGTCGTTCTCCAGTATTCTGGGACGAGGTGGGTGAAGCAACATTGTTGAGATCAAAATTGGTACGTATGACTATGGAGAAGATTCAAAAGATCCGGCAACATATAAAAATCTCACAAGATCGACAAAAGAGTTATGCTGATCATCATCGAAAGGACGTGAAATTCAATGTTGGAGAGCATGTGTTGTTACGTGTTGCTCTATGGAAAGGAGTTACGAGATTTGGAAAGAGAGGAAAGCTCAATCCTCGATTCATTGGCCCATTTGAAATCCTCGATCGAGTAGAAACTGTGGCCTATAGACTCACCTTACTGCCAAGTATGTCTCGGGATCATAATATTTTTAATATATCTATGTTACGTAAATATGTGGAAGACCCGAACCACATTATTGAGTTAGAATCGAACAAAATAGCAGAAGATTTAATGTATGAAAAGGTACCTGTTAAAATCTTGGATAAAAAGGAACATATTCTACGCTCCAAGATTATACCTCAAGTCAAAGTTTTGTGGAGAAATCACGATGTTAAGGAAATGAGATGGGAGTTAGAATCTGAAATGAAATCAAGGTATCCTCGCCTCTTCAACATACTAGGTATGTATCCCAATTTCGAGGACAAAATTTCATAAGAAGGGGAGGTTGTAAGACCCCAACTTTCATAAATAAAAATTAATTTTTCTCAAAATATATTTTTGAATATTATGGTGTGGATTTGATATAATGTTATAGTTGTGGATAATATTTATAAATTTTGTAAAGTATGCAATTTGTTATAAAATATTCGATTGGTCGGGAAATATTCGTTTTAACAGGGAATATTCGTATGACGGCACAATCATTGGTGGATCCCACAACGGAAGTACTGTCGGAGTTAGAAAACGATAGAAATATCTTTTTATAAAAATAACGGTAAAAGTTTTACCGTTAACTGTTGAAATACCCGGTGATAAAAGTATAGTAATATGCATGGTTGCATAGTAGCGCACAATATTAATTATTGATGCTTACGTGAGAAGTCACTCAATTATACTCAATTATTGCTACAGTAATTACTGCATAGTATCTCACGTTATTTGATTCAATTATTGACAAAGTTTTATATTATTAAATTAATAATTGAGATGACAAGTTATTCATATTATTATCTTCATAATTAACAATGTCTAGAAAGTTCTGTCGAGAAAAGGGGTATATATATATATATATATATATATATATATATATATATATATATATATATATATATATATATATTATAAGTTTTATTTTTTTATGAAAAATAGAATATATTATATTTTATTATGTATAGTGTTTGCATAGTATTTGCATAGTGAATTCAGAAAAAAAAATTCAGACGATTCGTGCGCCCATGATGGTTTTATTGTTGGTCCGTGAAAAACTTTTCTAAATAGTATCCTTTCATTCTCCTATAAATAGGATGCTTAGTTTAGAATTGAAAATCACACCAGAATCAGAGAATTCTTCTTCTATAATATTGAGTGTATTTCTTTCGAGTTTTAGGAAGCTTTAAGTGTAGAAAACAGTGAAATTTTTTTTCAAGAATATACCCGCTATACCAATTGGAATACTCTTTTTTTTATGGTAAGAGATATTATTTTTGTTTAATACTCGCAAGAAATAATATTTTCTTTCATACTCTGTAGTATGTAAGTAATATTATTTCGTTTCAGCTTTCGAATTCTACACCCCATTTGTTAAGTTTTGGCTTCTATACTCTATGAAATTAGTAAAATATCCTTTAAATTTGCACTTCATCCAATATCTTTTTATAGAAATATTATTATGAGCACTCTTGATAAGTTTTAACATTTTCATGCTGGAGTACTATTCACGTGGTACTATTCTTAAAGTACTATTCACGGGGTACTATTCATTCGAGTGCTATTCACCCGGGGGTACTATTCATGACAAAAAATTGATTTCTTTTCTGTCCAAATCATTTTTAATACAATATTATTCTTGAATTTTACTCCACAAAGCAGTATTATGTTGACAATTTGGACGTTTTTGAATTTTGGATAAATTAAATTATAAATCTTTAAAAATTTATCATTTGCTTTTATTTAATTAAATTCTTATATCATTGTCACCATCCTCATGATTATATTGTGATGAAAGTCATCTTTGGCCCGTAGTGCATAGATGGACTGTTGATTGGTATGATTATGACCAGGGATTATTCGGTATAATCATGACCGTAATATTACAAATGATGTGATAAAAGTCCTCATTGGCCCATAGTGCATTGATGGACAATTGTTGGCATGATCATGACCATTGATGATTATACGAATATCCTTGGCCCGTAGTGCATGGATAATTCGTGGACGTGATACTAATGAATATCCTTGGCCCATAGTGCAGGAATGATTCGATGATGTGAATTATTTATTAAGCTGAGTCTCAGCGATAAAATTGATGATAAATTTGTTAAATCATAGAAGATAGTAGATATCATGCTCTACTTGACTCTTCTAATGGATTACTTGTTCCACTGCAGTTAAACTTGATGTTTATTATATTTTATCAGTTTAACAATATTGAAGGCTAACAATAATTTATTCTGCATTATCTTAGTCATAATATTTCTTACTGGGCTAGTTGAGCTCACCCTTTTGCTTTCATTGTTCTCTTCAAGAAATAAGAATGTAGCCGGGACTAGTCGGGGAATGGAGTGACGGTTCGAGATGGTTGTTTTAGTAGTTCTCACTATTTAGTGTGATAATAAATGTAATGAGGATTGAATTTGAGTTTGGATATTGTTTATGAGACAATATTCATGTAAAAACTCAGCTATGTTTTGTCGTATTTTACACGATAGCTGTATTAATTAAGTTTATATTTGAATTCTGTATCATGTATTTTACGACTCAAAATGGGTGATGTATACCTATTTTGGGGGCGACACAAAGAAAATATTATTTCTTACGAATATTGAACAAAAATAATATCCCTTACAACTGTTGAACGAAAATAATATTTCTTACGAATATTGAACGAAGATAATATTCCTTACAAATATTAAACGAAGATAATATTTCTTGCGAATATTGAACGAAATAAAATTTCTTACGAATATGAAAAATAATATCGTAAGTGAATATGAAATAAATAATATCTCTTACCTCAAAAAGAGAGCAATTTCGACTAGTATAACGAATATATTCTTGAAGAAAACTTTCACTATTTTTTACACTAAAAGTTTCCTTAAACTCAAAAGAAATACACTCAATATTATAGAAGAAGAATTCTCTGATTCTGGTATGATTTTCTTTTCTAAACTGAGCATCTTATTTAAAGGAGAATGAATGGATACTATTTAGAAAATAAAATCATGGATCAACAGTAACAATCACGGGCAAAAAAATTCGTCTAATTTTTGATTTTCACATTCATCAGCTTTGAGTCTGTAGCTTGAGCGACTTTAACTTTATCAATTTAAAGTCGATTCTAATCGTATATTCGTCATCTTCACGTGGGTCTCTAGAGTCTTTAACTCTATCTCCATTATTTGTAAGTCATACGAAATGGGTCTTTGTGTTAACAACGTCACACTCGTAATCGCATATGATCTTCTACTCAACGCGTCAGCTACTACGTTCGCTTTTCCAAGAAGGTATTGAATGGTATGGTCGTAATCTCTTAACAGCTCGAGCCAACGTCTTTGGCGCATGTTACCTTTTTTTTGGGTGAAGAAATATTTGAGAGTTTTGTATCGGGTTCAAGGTCGATAAAAAACTATATTTCAGGCTTTGGGGGTAGGCTAGGAAGTTCTTCGGGGAATACGTCAGGAAATTTATTAACAATAGAAATATCATTCAAAACTGTTACTATCATCCAAGACTTGGATAGCATCTCACATTGATACCTATCAACTTGCCACCAATATTCACGGTGTCCCCTACGAAGAGCCTGGCTTCAGTGCATCCCACCCAAGAAAGTCACTAGCGAAAGGCTCGGGGCTCTTTACTTATGGCTTGATATGACAGTGATTGACTTTAGTGGTTTGGTTGCTTGAATTCTCATAACAGGTTGGTTAGGAATTTGAAAGCTAACAACCTTACAAAAACAATCAATTTTAGCATGATAAGTAGTTAACTAGTCGATTCCTAAAATCACATCAAATGCAAGTATTTTTAAAGAGATAAGATCGACAGGTAACATGAAAGTGTCTATTTGAACGAAGGTTTCTTATAACGGAGTTTCAACAGATAAGTCAAAATCTAATTTCTCCGGAGTCAAATTTAAACGTTGAGCACAAGTAGGTGAAATAAAAGAATGGGTAGAACCGGTATCAAATAAGGTATAGACTTTGCAAGAGTTTATGATTAGCTTACCCGTGATAATCTCGTTCGGGTTCCTAAACAAACGTTCTCACTTAAACTACCGACTTTGACTTCTCTAGGACAGCCTTAGGTGTTTCCATCCCAGCTGGACTTGACTTCACTACACGACAAAATCGAGCTAGGTGACTTTCTCTTCCATAATTAAAACACGCTTTGGGTTGCTACGTACAGTTTCGACGGATGTGTCCATCCTCTCCACATTTGTAGCATACGGCTGGTGGTCGCTTTCCTTCCTTTGAAATGGGTGTTGGTGCTGTTGTCGAGGTCTTTCCATCATTGTTGAATTTTCTCTTCTTAAAATTGTTCCCACTTAGTTCACCTTTCCTATTATCTTGGTGATGATTACCACCGAAGTGGTTACCATTTCTAGCATGATAATTTCTTCCACGATGGCTATCATTGTTCCGATTGCCATTGCCACTGGTACTATTATTATCATACGGTTGGCTGTTGTCTTTTGGTTGGGCTTACTCATTATCGTATTCCAATAACTGAGCCCTATTCACAACATCTGAATACAAACAAAGTTTATGAGAAATGAGGTATTGACGTATTTCGGGTTTCAAACCTCTTGGAAACATCCACGTCATACACTCCTCATTATCTACCAAATGGGATGCAAATTGGTATAACTCCGCAAACTTAGCCTCGTACTGCGATACGATCATTTTGTTTTGCTCCAGCTTGATGAATTCTACCTCTTTCATGTGACGAATACTTTCGGAAAATTACTTGTCGTTGAACAATTCTTGGAACTTCTCCCAAGACATTTTCAATGCAGCAGGCTGTGTGACGCCCCCAAATCCGGGTTACCTGACCCCCGAGTTTGGTGCTCACGATTCACAATTTAAATAACATCTAACTACTCATTCATTGATGAATAGCAATACAAATCTCATTAACTTATATCGTTAATACATTACCCTAGGTTCTCTAACCTCAACATTACAAACATACCCTTAGATATACAAAAAGGGTTTACAAATACAACATAATAAGTAATGTTTATTACAACTAATCACACAAAACACCTTTGCCCTTGTTCTTCTCAGCACCTCCAGCAACTTCGTTCCTAGCTGAAATGTTTTATTTAGCAAGGGTGAGCAACAAATTTTCTCCGCAAGTTAAGATATACAATGAATGTATAAGAATCAGAATAACAGACTATCTATTTTGATAGAATGACACCAAAGTTCGAGAAACTTTGAAATAGCTGAACAATTTATTCTTCTCGCATCCTAAGCAGCTCATTAACGAAAGGATACAATGCTTTAAAAGTTTCTACGATATTCTATTGAATAACAATTTAAAAATACTCTCCAGAGTTTATGATGAATGATCATACATGATCTTGAAATTCTCTTCTCGAGTAACTACCAAAGATTTACTCTGATATACCCAAATAACAAGTTGGAAATATTTTCTAGAGTTTATGTTAAGTGATCACAAAGGATCTAGAACTTCTTCTCTCGAGTAACTATCAAAGATTTACATTGATATACCCAGGTGTATCAGATAACCATAAAGATTAAATCATACCCATCTGCACATATATAAAGTGATCAGCTTCATTATACCCTATATTTTGCATAATACTTACACAAGCGCAAATGCCGAATATACGACCAAAAATGTTCCCTTTGTATAAAAGGTTGTTCTTCTCAGTCTTATAAACAGATTTTGAATCTTAACAATAAAATACTATGATTTCAATATATATTCTCTTTCTTGATCGAGTCGAAACAATTGGCATTGACCTGTCAATAATAATTGAATTCTCTTCTCGAACCTACCAAGTTCCAATTTTAAAAACAAATCACTTTCTCGATCTAGCCGAAACAATTGGCATCGACATGTCAATAATAATTTAGTTCTCTTATCTTCTCAAACCTATCAGGTTTTAACAAAAGTTCGTCTCGCCAGAACAATTAGCTAAGACATTTCTCAACACGATTTTAACAATAGATAGAATTTGACTGTATTATTTGCAATCAATAATAACTTCTACGGATGTAAATATCCAACAACAGTTATTCTCAAAATTACTAATTCAATTTGAATTAATAAACATTCACTAACTGCGAATAATCAACAATAATTCTCAAACGTGGTCTAATCAACAATAATTAACCACCATACTATTTAAAAGATATAACTCAAGGTTGAGTTAAGAAAACTTGTCCGATTCGTTGACTACTGCTACGCAATTTAAGTTAACTTCTTTTGTAAGACATATCATTAATAATATTGGTCTTTTAATCAGCATATCATACTTTGTATCATAATACAATTACTTTATCAATCAATTATCTAGCACTTAATTACATAATTAAATATTAGAGAACACCTTACAACATTAGCATTATTATCATCCTTTGATAATTCTTTAATCAGTATATCATATCCATTATGATTTAACACTTACTTTTTAATGTCATAAGTTATTCTTTAACATCTAATAAATCAAATACTAATCCAGCAACCTGGATTCTAAATCCAGCAACCAAATTGCCAATCCAGCAGACTGGATTCCAAATCCAGCAACCTGGATTCCAAATCCAGCATCTAGATGGCCAATCCAGTAAATAAAACTGCAATCCAGCAAACTGGATTTCAAATCTAGCAACTCGATTGCAATCCAGCAAGCTGGATTCAACATATTTTCAATTCAGTAAACTTCTTTTCAATCCAGCAAGCTGGATTCATCAGATTTCTCAATCCAGCAAACTGGATTCATTAATTACTCAATCAAGCAAGCTGGATTCCATATCCTTTTTACAAAAATACCAAATCAACTTATTATTTTTTTATCTTTTGACCAAACACATATACATATATTCCTTACACAAAAAATATTTTTTCATAATTTTCCAACTTCCTTTAGTATTTTTCAAAAATCTTTTTTAGCGTGTAGCTTAAGAATTTAGCCCTATCATGCTCAACTCTAAAATTTCCCATCTCTTGGCACATTCTTATACGTGTTAACGTGAGCCACCAGTTTAAATTTCGTGGCCATCGGAGTTATAGAACTCCGATTATAGCCATTTTCGTCAGAAAATTTCAAAAATTGAAATGGTCATAACTTGGTCATTTTAAGTCCGAATGAGCTCATTTTTGGAAAGGAGGTACTTAATACCATATATTTTCATGTCCCAAAAGTCTGAATTTTATTTCACAAATTTAGTTGCCGAAACAACCCTTACAAAATTTTGGGCAGTAACTTTTTGAAAATTTTTCATTTTTCCTACTTTGTTAAAAATAGTCCATACGGAAATCTACAACTCCTTTTTCAATGATTCCACTTGGAGATGTTAGAAAACTTATCATATTATCCTCCCAAGTTTTTCTAGAATTTTTTGAATGCCAAAAAAAGGACAAAACTATCCATACTATTGACTGTCCAAAACAGTATATTTTTCCTTAAAAGACACAAAACTATTTTTTCTAAATTAGTTACTACCGACTGTGTACTCAACATTTTTGAGTGCTACTACTTGGGTTTGGTAGTTAACTTACATATCTAGCACCTCTATTTGACGGATCACAAAAAGAAGGTGTAGATAAAAAACGATGAAAATCCAAAGTACATAGAAATTTTGGGGTTTATAAACTAGAAAAATCGCTTTTCTTTACTTTTAATTTCCAACTAAAACAACACCCAATATGGGTATATCTAAACATGAAACACTCATTAACAAGTATATTCATGGTTTTTAAACTTAGAAACATAGTTTCAAGATTTGATTTACAATAATAAAAAATTACATAAACAAAAGGGGTTTATACCTTTGCTTAATTTTCTTTCTCCTTCAAAAATATGAGATGGATCTTGGGTATATGAAGATCAAAGTCTTCTCTTCACCTTCTCCTCTTGGAGCTGCCGAATGATAACTCTCTCTCTCTCTATCTCTCTTCTCTAGTCTCTCTCTTTCTTTCTTAGTTTATGTTAGATAATAAAATGAAAAGAGAAAGATAAGACTTAGAATTTTTTTTCTTGTTTGTTGGAAAAGTAAGTATAGATATATTTGGTATATCTATTCCTAATCTACCAACATCTCTAGCTCTTCTCTGTCCCACTCAATTATCAAGTGGTTACTTGCAAGCTTGAACAAAAATGTTGGCAACATAAATAAGTGACACATAGCTAGAGTAGGTAGGAGTTGTTCACCAACTAAAGTAAATAAACCACATTATTCCCCCCTCCTTTTTCCTCTCTAATACATGGCCACTTGGCCTTATTATCTACCAATTTTGGCTTTTCTTTTATGGTTTATTTGATTTACTAAATGTCCAAAAAGTCATCTTCCACTTGGGCTACAAGTTGGGCCATTCTTTTAATCCTTTGAGCTCTCTACTTAACATGTTTGGGCCATGTAATTTACATAGTCCAACACTCTTAATATTACTATTCCCTAATTATTTAATTAAGGTTTTCATTTCCTCAACTATAACATAAATACTTACTCATGCACATTTATTTCTTTAACCCAATTAGACTTGCTATAATTAGGTTATAAAATTAATTAACTGATATGTATAAAATAAATCTCTTAAAATTAGTATATATTTTATATACTATTATTCTCATGTATCATAACCCTTAAGTTATTCAATTTTTCATTCCTGATTTATAATTAGGTTACCTTAGCTTCTCTTATTTGTTTATAATAAACAAATAAAAACAAACATATATTATTTATATGCAATTACTCACACATAACAATACACAAAACCATATAAGTCTTTCACACAAATTTTTTTAAATCCATACCTTATTTCCAGTCTAGGTCTTACTATTCAACCTTTAATTAATCAATTTAGATTTTATAAATCGTATAAATTCTCGGGTTATCACAGGCTGAGTACGTTTTACAAATTCTCACCAATGATCTGCCTCTCCTCGCAACATAAAGGTGGCAAACGGAACCTTTTGCTCCTCAGAGCATCCCAAGACATCAAATATTATGGTGATCTTCTTAATCCACGTCTTTGTCTTAAGTGGTTTTGGCTTTCCCAAAAACTTCGGTGGTCCTAGCTCCTTGAATTGCTTAGCAGTGACCATCCGTGAGTTGGCAGTGTTTCCACCTGTATTTTGAACAGGAGTCTCTCTCGTTTGGTGTTGCATGAATTCTAAAAAGTTCCTTAACGTACCATCATTCGTCATTTGGTCGGTGTTGTTGTTTACACGAGGATTATTACCTTCCTAGTGCACATTATCTTGGTTATTGATCATTGGTGACTCAACGGTCTCATGTGCTCCGTTGCTTATCTCAACATTCTCTGATGTCATTTTCAAACACTGCCACAAAATAAGGGTTAATTGACATGCCACGTATTATCCCTATATTCTGACCGACCAATTAAATAACAAATAAGTTTAGGTAGGTCATACTAGCGAAGGATTTACCCGTCTTTCCTCTCCTAGTTCTAGTCTCACATCTCAGCCAGAGATCATATCCCTAAGCTTTGATACCAACTGTGACGCCCCCGAAATAGGTCCACATAATCCATCTTGGGTCGCCAGATACATGGTACAGAAATCAAATACAAACTTAATTTATACGACTGTTAAGTGTCGTACAGAATACGACAAAACATAAGCTGTGAGTTTTAATACAAATATTGTCTCCAAGATAATATCCAAACTCAAAATAAGTCCTCATTATAATTATTATCACACTATTCTTACAGAATAGTGAGGACTACTATAGCAATCACCTTGGACCATCACTCCATTCCCTGACTAGTCCCAGCTATATTCTCATTTTCTGAAGAGAACAATGAAAGAAAAGGGTGAGCTCAACTAGCCCAGTAAAGAATATTATGATTAAGATAATGCAGAATAAATTATCGTTAGCCTTCAATAGTATAACCACTGATAGAATACAATAGACAACAAGTTTTAGAACAACAACTGCATCAGAAATAACAATCCATTAGAAGAGTCAAGTAGAGCATGATATCTACTATCTTCTATGATTTAAAAGTTTATCATCAACTTTATCGCTGACACTCAGCTTAATAAATAATCCACATCACTGAATTATCCATGCACTACGGGCCAAGGATATCCATTAGTATCACATCCACGAATTATCCATGCACTACGGGTCAAGGATATTCTTTTTATCACCAATGGTCATGAGCATGCCAAACAACAATTCATCTTTGAAACCTTGGCCGAAGAGAACGCATGGTCATGATCATACCAACATCTGTCCATCAATGCACTACGGGCCAATAAGGACTTTTACCATATCATTTATAACATTACAGGTCATGATTATATCGAATAATCCCTGGTCATAATCACACCAATCAACAGTCCATCTATGCAGTACGGGCCAAAGATGACTTTCATTATAATATAAGCATGAGGATGATGACAATGATATAAGAATTTAATTAAACAAAATCAAGGATAAATATTAAAGACTTTAAATTTATCTATAGTTTAAAAATATCCAAATTGTCAACATGATAACTGCTTTGTGGAGTAAAATTCAAGAATAATATTCATGTATCAAAAATAATTTAGACAAAAAAGAAATTAATTTTTGTCATAAATAGTACCCGGATGAATAGTACCCCGTGAATAGTACTTTGTGAATAGTGCCCGTACGTATAAATAGTGTTGTATGTATGAATAGTGCCATATAAATGAATAGTACTCCGGCATGAAAAGCTTAAAAATGAACAAGAATGTTCAGAAAAATATCCTTGTGAAACGATACTAGATGAAGCGTAAATTTTAAGGATATTCTACTAATTTCAAGGAGTATAGAAGCAATACTTTAACAAAATGATTGTACAATTCGAAATCTGAATCGAAATAATATTACTTACATACTACGGAGTATGAAAGAAAATATTATTTCTTACGAATATTGAACAAAAAAATATCCCTTACAACTGTTGAACGAAAATAATATTCCTTGCGAATATTTAACGAAGATAATATTCCTTACGAATATTAAACGAAGATAATATTTCTTGCGAATATTGAACGAAATAAAATTTCTTACGAATATGAAAAATAATATCGTAAGCGAATATGAAATAAATAATACCCTTACCTCAAAAAGATAGCAATTTCGACTGGTATAACGGATATATTCTTAAAGAAAGCTTTCACTATTTTCTACACTCAAAACTTCCTTAAACTCAAAAGAAATACGCTCAATATTATAGAAGAAGAATTCTCTGATTCTGATGTGATTTTCTGTTATAAACTGAGCATCCTATTTATAGAAGAATGGAAGGATACTATTTAGAAATTAAAATTACGGATCAACAATAACAATCACGGGCGAACGAATTCGTCTGATTTTTTATTTTCACTATTCATTACTGTGTAATAAAATATTCTAATAAAACAAAAACTTTAAATAAAATATAATATATTCTATTTATAATCTAATAAAATAAAACTATATATATATATATATATATATATATATATATATATATATATATATATATATATACGTCACCCACCACCATTCACTCATTACCCACCCACACTCACACACACCATGTCACACACAGACACATACACACAAATATATATATATATATATATATATATATATATATATATATATATATATATATATAATACGTATATATATTCTTTATATATATAACTTTCTTCTGACGATTTTAAAAAATGAATAAGTGAGAGTCCAACTAATACGCCAAACTTACAACAAATACTTCACAAAAATTCCCTCTATTTTGAAAGTAGTATGCACACAAGCCAATCATATTTGATGATAAAGCATATACTTTGTAACAATCTTATTTATTTATTAATAAAAAATATTAATTTATTAAAGGCATTTAATTATCTACATGATGCTGCTTTATAATATACGATAAACCCATAATTTTAAGCAATGCTTTTAGAATAATGATGATGATCATTCTAATGAGATCTAAATTCTTAGAAAGCTTAAAACTAAAATAGTTCCCAATCGTTGGATTACTAAATTGGGGATTAGTGAATCTGGATAGATTGGTACATACGTTGTTTACTCATTGGATGAGGATGATTGATCTCATGATCATTTGTGTGGAGACACTAAAGCAAGTATATAGGTGCTTATTGGAGAATAAGTACACTGAACGTGGCTCACTAAGGAATACCTAATGGAGTTTTACTTGCTTGTCAATAAAAATTCCTATAGTGATAGTAGTACAAGTGATCCTTGGACTTGAGATCATCATAATATCTTGTGTATGATGAATTATACTTTGACTTATTCCTTAAGACCCTTAGGGTATATCAAAGGGTATGCTTGGGTATAATAATTTGTACATGGATATAATGTATGATCAATAAAGAATCTACCGCTTCTAGTAAAAGAAGAAAAATGTCCTATATGATTCGATAAATGACAACCCAGTAGTCCTTGGCCAAGGCATAATAAAATTAAAAAGGCGTTTCTAATTTGCATTATTTGGAGTTGTACATTTAAGAGTCGAAATACATATAATTAAATAAAATAAGACTTGACAGTAATTCTATGTCTTATATTTAATTGAGACATTGTATGGTGGAAGAATTGAATTGTACAGTAACTATTTACTCAAAGGGTCTTTTATGATTAATGTTAAAATCTATATTATCTGGAAAGCCGTTAATCGCTAGGGAGGCTTATCCTTATTGTAGAATAAATATTACTTATTTAAATAAATTAATAGTTTAATTTATTTATTTAAATAAGATTAGAATTGTTCTAATTGATTTATTCACAACCGGTTTAATATGGAGAACGTAAAGGGTCACACCATAAAAGGAAGAATAATTATTTAAGAAGCAAATTGTATAATCATAATAATAAGTTAAGTATATTTAATTTAATCTATGGTGATAGAATAAATTAAATAACTAAATATTTATTATTTAATATTTTGGAAATATTAAATATAAATTAATAAGAGGATTCTTATTATTATTATTACTATTATTATTATTTAATTTTTAATAAGATTGGGAGTTAATTAATAAAAGTACTCTCAAATATCGTAATAAGATTAGGAGGTTAATTAATTAAAAAAGTTTAATTAATTATTTCTAATAAGATAATAAGATTGGGAGCCTAATTAATTAAAGAAATTTAATTAATTAAAATAAAATCTAATTCCTTAATTGTTAAGGAGGGTTGTTCACATCTATAAATAAGATGAGTCTTATTGTGGGTGAGGGTGGTTGACACTTTCACTAACATGAGAATACGTAATTTCAATAGTTGAGAGAGTACACCCTTTTTTATGAGAGATAGAAAAACTAGGGTTTTTCATATACCCATCTTCTTGAATCTTTCTTCTTCCTTGGTGGATCACCTCTAGAGGCCAAACATTTGGGTGGCTAACATTGATCAAAGGAAAGAACCAAACCCGATGGATTCAAGTTGAACGCGAAAGGATTTAGAGGTGAACTTGTACCTGAGGAAGCTAGAATTTTCAAGGGTATGATTCTTTTTCTTTATCTTTTCGTTTAATTAATAATTGTGCATAAATGATGATTCGGGTATATTGTTTGTAAAATTTTAAATCTCTAATTTTTCACGTTTTCGCTTATTTTGTGCAATTTGATTGCATTCTTGAGTATTACAAACCTAACAGTGGTATCAAAGCCAAACCTTTATATGAATTATTAATTGTTTTAATTTGATATGTATATTGATATGTGTTTAGAACAATTTAATTAGGCATAATTTTGTTGTATAAAATTTATGTAAAAAAAATGGAAAAAAACGATAATTGATTTTCGAAAATCTGTTGGAAAATCGCAAACTGTTTTTACTTTTTCATTGTCCTTGTTCGCGTGGTTCCTGTTATCAGTACTTCCATTAATATGATATATATATATATATATATATATATATATATATATATATATATATATATATATATATATATATATATATATCCCCTTCATAAGTGCTGGGCAACTAGATTATTAATACTTATATATTAACTGATGTTATCTAATAAGTTATAATCATATTAACATGTTTTCCAAGGGCGGTGGTCATGTGTGGAGTCACACTTTTTTGAATATCTTGGTCCTGTATCATGATTCCTATATATATATATATATATATATATATATATATATATATATATATATATATATATATATATATATAATATTTTAATAATTTTATAATTAAAATAAAAGTTTATTTTAATCTTAAAATAAAAAGGTTTATTTTAATTTTAAAATTAGATTTCATGCTAACTAATTAGAGTTGGAATTGGATTCTATGATAACTAATTAGAGTTGAAATTGGATTCCATGATTTCTTAAATAAAGGAGTTTATTTAGATATGAAATAAGATTTCATATTATTCAAAATAAATGAGTTTATTTGTGAATAGGAAAGTGAATCTATGTTTCTTTAAATAAAGGAGTTTATTTAGATATGGAATAAGATTTCATATTATTCAAAATAAACGAGTTTATTTGTGAATAGGAAAGAGAATCCGTGTTTCCTTTAATAAATGAGTTTTTTTTACTTGGAATTGGATTCCATAATTAATTAAAATAAATGAGTTTATTTTGATTAAAGAATTTGATTAAAATAAAATAGTTTAATTTATTCAAAATTGGATAAATTAAAATAAAAGGGGTTTATTTTGATTTAATTTTGGATTAAAATAAAGGAGTTTATTTTGATTCAAAATTAGATTTTATGCTAACTAAATTTTGCCCATTAAATGATATCAATATATATATTGAATGTTTATTATTCATAAAATGAATGTTATTTATTGATGTATATAGTGATGTGTATGATAATAAATGTGATTGATTATGGACTATTGACCAATGTTATTGGATTTTATTTTAGTTAGATGCATGAATGTATGAGTTTTATTAAATGGGGTCTGCGTACCTCGTCTTCTCTAATTTTTTCTTAATATAAATTCTAACTCCCTCCAATGTACTTCCCCTTGATTGCTAATCAAGGTTTCTATTTATTTTAAATAGTTTTGTAATAGGAATAGTTAGAATTAATTTTGAAGAATTGAAGATTAAGGAGCAAGGAATGCTTGAAGACCTGTTTGTAATGGAGCCCGGGTTTAAATGTAATAGTTATATTTAAATATTAATAGTTAAATATATATATATATATATATATATATATATATATATATATATATATGCAAACATGCTTCACATGTTAATTAATATGACGCGTATTTTATATATATATGTATTGAGGGTAATATAGTTAGATATTGTCAAACTATATATATTGAGGGTAATATAGTTTGAAGAAAATAGTAGGAGATACCAATTTAAAATTTGACCTAATTTATTTTGATAATTAATAAAAGAATGTATGCTAAAATGTTGTTAATTATAAATTCATTTACAGAATTTTACAATGTCTAAATTACTATCACTGCGAAGCATAATAGATGTTAAATTAATCAGACTTAATAAAACGGATTGGTTAAAGAATTTGAGAATAGTACTCATGGTTGAAAAACTATCTTATGTCCTTAATACGCCTATTGTAAGACCCCAAATTTTATGAAATAAAAGTATTCAATTTTCTTATAATTATTATTTTATTTCGTAAATGGTTAAATTGATAAAAAGTTAAAGTTAAGGGTGATATGTGAAAATTTTATAAAGTATGCAAGTTGTTATAAAATATTCGATTGGTCGGGAAATATTCGTTTTAACTGGAAATATTCGTACGATGGCACAATCATTGGTGGACCCCACAATGAAAGTATTGTCGTAGTAAGAAAACGACAGAATTATCATTTTATAAAAATAACGGCGAAAGTGTTACCGTTAAAACTGTTGAACTATCCGGTAGTAAAAGTACAGTAATACGCGTGATTGCATAGTAGCACACGGTATTAATTATTGATGCTTACGTAAGAAGTCACTCTGTTATACTCAATTATTGCTACAGTAATTGCTGCATCATATCTCTCATATTATTGATTCAATTATTGTCATAGTATCATCTGCATAATATGTTATATTATTAAATCAATAATTGAGACGACAAAATGATTCATATTATTATTTGTAATATTGACAATGTCTAGAAGTTCTGTCAAGGAGAGATTTGGTCACCTAATTGCGCGCCAATAGGGAGAAATCCTTATCGGAAAGCCCCCTCTTTCCTAGGAACAACCTGGTTGTTAAATATTGTGAATTATAATATTAATGATGAATAAGTTCGTGTTGATTAACGATGAAATTGATAGTTCCATTGTGTTGGGATTATTAGTGTTAGTGGAAATCGACATTTATTTCGATAATAATTGATGTTTGGAAGTTATATTGACCAATCGGGTAATTAATAGGACAAATGAGTAATTAATTGCTATTAATTCACATGCTTATAACTATGTGTTCACATGTGTGTACTATTGATTCACATGATTTACTATTAGAGGAGTTGGTGCAAGATTGATAATACTTGCATGACTAAATTAAAAATGGAGGTATAGTTGAAGGTACTATACTGTAATTAGTTTTTTTTTCATATGATTATACTATTGAGTCACATGAATGAACTATTGATTCACATGATTTACTATTAGGGGAGGTGGTGCAAGTTTGATAATACTTGCAGGACTAAATTAAAAATGAAGAAAAAGAGGGAGGTATTATACTGTAATATTTCGAGCTCCAATGTGACGCCCCCAAAATAGGTATACAACACCCATTTTGAGTCGTCAAAATACATGGTACAGAAACAACTACAACTTTATTAATACAACATAAAAACTGTGAGTTTAAATACAAATATTGCTATCTAGACAATATCCACACTCAAATAAGTCTTCATTATAATTATTAATACATTATTTTATAAAAATAGTGAGGACTACTAAAATGACTTTCTAGAACCTTCATTCCATACCCCGACTAGTACTCGCTACATTCTCGCCTCCTGATAAGAAAAATGGAACAAAAGGGAAAGGGTGAGCTCAACTAGCCCAGTAAAGAACATTATGACTAAGATAATATAAAACAAATTATCGTTAGTCTTCAACAGGAAAAAATCTAATAGAATACAATAGACAACAAGTTTTAAATCAATATTCGCAGCGGAAATAATAATTCATTAGAAGAGTTAAGTAGAGAATGAAATCTACTATCTTCTATATATGAATTTAAAAGTTCATCGTCTATTTTTTATCCCTATAACATCAATCAATATATATCTGGAATCAAATATTCATCTTTGTACTACAGGCCAAAGATATTCATCAGTTGGTCATGTTCATCTAAACACATGTTCATCTTTGCACTACGACCCAAAGATATTCATCAAAAATTATTCATCTTTGCACTACAGGCTAAAGATATTCAGTTATATCATCATTTAGGACTGAGGATGATAAAAAATATTTTAAAGAAAACGAATCCAGTGAAACAAAAGAATAAATATTAAGGATTCGTATTTCAGCTATTCCATGTCCAAAAATACCTCATAAGTAATCATAGTGGAGTAAAATTCAAGAATGATCAAAATATGGATACAATCAAAGCTAGTATCCATAATAGATATTTTTGACAAAAAGAAGAAAATTTCATTTTTCGGTGAATAGTATCGTATTTGTGAATAGTACCGTATACGTGAATAGTATCGTATACGTGAATAGTAATTTCAACACTAAAAGATAGAAATTTCACAAAAAATATCATCATGCTTCGTGAATAATGCTTCGTGAATAGTACTCGTGAATAGTAACTCATGAATAGTAACTCATGAATAGTAACCTCGACATGAAAAAGTTTCAAATTTGATAAAAAGTTCCAACAAATATTTCGACATAATGATATTGAAGAAAATAATATCATTTAAGAAGAATAGCATCCCTTACCTCAGCAAAATAGTACTTCTGGTTAGAATATCAAATATAGTGTTGAAAGAACTTGCACCGTATAGCAACACTCAAAGTATAAAAATACTCACAAAATACGCTCGATATTATAGAGAGAGAAAGAGAGAGAAATCTTTAGTTTCTGGTGTGATTTTCAATTCTAACCTAAGCACCCTATTTATAGAAAAATGCTTAGAACACCAAAGTAGAAAATTTAATAAAATATTAATATATTATATAAAAATTCTTACGCACACCAAATCAGATCCAAATATCAGCCACCAATAGTTAACTAAATCAAAAAAACGTTTTTGTTATTAAAAATAATTAAAACTTTCAAAAATTAATTATTTCGAAACTTCGGAACTTCAATAATTCATAATAAATAGCCCTTTTATCAAAAAATTTGAATCTCGCGAATGTTTATAGGAAATTCAATTCACTACAACTTTACAGAAGAAAGTTTTTCCAAATTCTAAATAGAAATTGACCGAAATCCACAAACGGGCGATTTTATAGGCTATAATCAAATTTCAGTCAAGAAATGTGCCCACAGACATGTTTAACATGTTTTAAACAACTTTTGCAACAAAAATACTATTTCTCCTCATATACTCATATATCCCACATTTATTGTAAAAATATCATCATTATTATATTATAATAATATAATAAAATATTATTTTATCAAAAAAGATAAAATATTGATTTTCAACAATTATCACTTTAAAAACTTTTCTCCATCTATATCCACATAAAATGAATATTTTTCTCATCATATAAATTAATAATTAATTATTCACAAATAATATTATCGAATCACAATACTGACAACCAGGCAGTTCCTAGGAAAGAGGGGGCTTTCCAAGAAGAATTTCTCCTTACTGGCGCGTAATTAGGTGACCAAACCTCTCCTTAGACAGAACTTTTTAGACATTGCCAATAATGCTATCTAATAATATTATTCAGATGATATGAATTATTGCTTCGATAATGAAAAATACTGTGTAATGACAATTATTGAAACAACAATAATATAAAATATCAACGTAGCAATTATTGAATCAATAAAATAAAATACTGAACAGTAATTACTATAACAATTATTGAGTAGTGCCTTCTTACGTAAGAATCAATAATTGGTGCAATACCGTGTGCTACTGTGCAACAATGCGTATTACTGTGTTTTAACCACCGGGTATTCCAACAGTATTAACGGTAACAACTACGCCGTTATTTATAAATAATTTATACTTGTCGTTTTCTTCATCCAATCGCTTTCCGTTATGGGCCCACAAAAGACTGCGCCGTCGTACGAGTATTCTCCGACAGCAAGAATATTTCACGACCAAACGAATATTCCCCGACAACAATGAATATTTTATAGCCACCTGCTTTTTTAAAATATTTGCGTATTTTACCCATAACTAACCTCATTAATCAATTCAACCCTTACTATTTCAAAATAATAAATAGAGGAAATTAAATTTCATTTATTAATAATTTGGGGTCTTACACCCAAAATGTGTAATTATTGAAATTATATTTTCCTATAAATAAAAGCTTATTCTTCCTTCATTTCTCACCAATTCACTAAGGCTCACAAGAGCAATTATTATAGAGAGAAATTATAGAGAGAAAGAAGAAGAGAAGTCTACTACCTCACTCATCTACTATCCAGTTTCTTCTAAGGTAAGGGGTATTATTTCTTTCGTATTCATGAAGAGAGCTATTGTTATTCCATTCCTTATTATTATGTTAGAATAACCTGTATAGGCGGACTACCGTATACATGGTAAAAAATTTTTGTTATTCAATTCTTTATTATTATGTTGGAATAACCTGTCTATACGGATTATGCATGACCTGGTTCCATTCTTTATTATTTTGTTGGAATATCCTGTCTGTGCGTATTACGCATGACCTGGTTCCATTCTTTATTATTCTGTTAGAATAACCTGTCTACGCGGACTACCGCATGCATGGTGAATTCTTCTGTTATTTCATTCTTTATTATTCTGTTAGAATAACCTGTCTATGTGGATTACCACATGCATGGTGAATGATCCTTCGTATTCATTCCTTATTAGATTGTGGAAATGATCTGTTTATGTGGATTACCGCATGGCGGGCGAAAATCCATTTGCAGCTTCGTATATTCTATTATACTCGTATGAGATATCATTTCTTTTGTACTCGTCATGGAATATCATTTTCTTTGGTATTTTTCTATTACGAGTTACTATTCATGGGTTACTATTTACCCAGTTAGTATTCACTCTAGTATTATTCACTCGGGTATTCGGGGCACTTTTCGTGTCGGAGTACTATTCACGAGTTGCTATTCACCAAATTACTATTCACTCTAATACCATTCACTCGGGTATTCGAGACACTTTTCTTGTCGGGGTACTATTCACGGGGCACTATTCCCAAAGTACTATTCACCCAAAAAATATATTTCTTTTCTGTCCAAATTATTTTTGGTACATGAATATTATTCTTGAATTTTACTCTACAAAGCAGTATCATGTTGAAAATTTGAACGTTATTAATTTCTGGATAAATTAAATTATAAATCTTTAAAATTTATCCTTGAACTTGTTTTATTGAATTATTATGTCATTGTCATCATCATCATGCTTATATTGTGATGAAAGTCATCTTTGGCTTACGTGCATAGATGAACTTGGTATGATTATGACCAGGGATTATTCGGTATAATCATGACCGTAATGTGACGAATGATGCGGAAAAAGTCCTCATTGGCCTGTAGTTCATTGATGGACAGTTATTGGTATGATTATGACCAGGAATTATTCGGTATAATCATGACCATTGATGATTACATGAATATCCTTGGCCGTAGTGCATGGATGATTCGATTTTATTTATTAAGCTAAGTCTCAGCGATAAAGTTGATGAAAAACTTTTTAGATCATAAAAGATAGTAGATTTTATGCTCTACTTGACTCTTCTAATGGATTGCTTATTCCGCTGCAGTTGTTGATCTAAAACTTGTTGTCTATTATATTCTATCAGTTGTTAAACTGTTGAAGGCTAAGGACAATTTATTCTACATTATCTTAGTCATAATATTTCTTACTGGGCTAGTTGAGCTCACCGTTTCTTTCACTGCTCTCTTCAGAAAATGAGAATATAGCTGGGACGAGTCGGGGAACAGATTGACGATCCAGATGGTTGTTTTAGTAGTCCTCACTATTCTGTGAAATAGTGTGATAATAATTGTAATAAGGACTCCATTAAGAGTGAATATTGTCTAAGAAGGCAATATTCTTGTTTAAACTCTCAGCTATATTTTGTCGTATATTACCCGACAATTGTATAATTAAGTTAGTATTTGATTTATGTATCATGTATCTGGCGACCTAAGATGGGTGATGTATACCTGTTTTGGGGGCGTCACACTTATCCCTGTAATGGTTGCAGACAATGCCTCTGAGGAAGAGATTGCTACTTTTAGAAAGTGGCAAGATGATGCATAGTTGGCTCAATGCATCATGCTAGCATCCATGAGTAACGAGCTTCAGCGTCAGCATGAAACTACGGATGCTCCTACTATACTCCTGCACGTCAAGTAGTTAATGGTGAGGAAAGTTGGACTGATAGATATCATATATCTAAGGAGCTTTTCCGATCTAGAATGACCAACGACACTACAGTACAGACACATGTCCTAAACATGATCAATTTGATTGAATAATTAGGACAGCGAGTTTTGTCATGGATGGGGAGTTGTGCCAAGATTTGATCTTGCACTCACTCCCGGACTCCTTTCACAATTGTTGTGAATTTTTCATATGAACAAGCTAGATATTAGCCTCACTGATTTGCTTAACATATTGAAAAATGTTGAGAGTCACTTTCCAACCAAGAAAGACTAAGTCTTACTGGTAGGGGCCAAAGGATCTTCTAAAAAGAAGAACGATTCAAAGAAGGTAAATAGAAAGGCAAAAACAAAAGATAGTAAGAACAAAACTGATACGGATAGCAAATGAGTTTGCTTCCACTGCAATAAGCCTGGACATTGGAAAGAAACTGTAAGAAGAATCTTGCAGATGCTAACCGAAAGAAGCTTAGTGAAGTTTCGGTTACAAATACAATTTTGTTCATGAGTTAAAAATAAATTTTTCTTTAAGTCAAGGTTCTACTTGGGTATTGGATACCGGCTTTGGTTATCATAAATATAGATTTATGAAGGAACCAAGCAGAAGCAGAAAGCTAAATAAGAGATAAGTAATCCTATGTGTGAAAATGAAGCAAAGGTTGCTACATCAGCCATAGGAACTTATAGTTTACGGCCTAGTCTATTAAGTCAATAAGTTGTTATTGTATTCCAGTTCTTGTTAGAACCATTATTTCTATTTTATTGTTGGACAATGAAATCTTTGGTACTATATTTAAAAATAATTTTTATTCTATTTATAATAATAATATTTTGTATAGAACTGAAATATTACTTAATGGGTTTTGTATACTTGATTTAAGTGAAAATAATTTTGCATATTAAACAAATTAGTATAAGAAAAGGAGGTGATCATTCAAAAAGTTGAATGTTTGTATTTGATAAAATACAAGTGTGAATTATTTGAAAGGTTCAAAGAATTCAAAAGTGAAACTAATTTGAACAGTATTAAGATTCTTTAATTATATCAAGGAATAAGTATTTGTGCAATAAGTTTCTAGATCATCTCAAATGGTTTTCTCACAATGGACGCCTCCTGATATGCAATAATTGATTGATGTATCTGAAAGAAAAAATCATACCTTATTGGACATGGTGTGTTCCATAATGATTTTACCGACATTCCAGTATCCCTCTGGGGTCATGTCTTAGAAATGGCTGCATATCTACGAAAAAGGTAACCTCAAAATTCGGCCCCAAGACTCTATAAAAGTTATGGATAGGGAGGATTCCTAATCTTAAGTATGTTAAGATAAGGGGTTGTCTAGCTTATGCGAAAAAGGTTTCAAAGGATAAGCTTGGGGCAAAATTTGACAAGTATAGATTTGTGGGACATCCTAAAGTAAGTTTAGGGTATATGTTCTATAATCCTACTTAGCAAAAGGTGTTTGTTGCGAAACACGCTACCTTCTAAGATAAATGTGTTTATCATTAAAGGGGCTAGTGGGAGGATAATAGATCTTGAAGAGTTCAAAAACCACAAAACACTATAAGTCAAATAAGAGGAACCTGTAGATAGACCTATTGTACCACAACTGAATCGTAAATCTGGAATAGTACCGAAGATACCTAGGAGGTATGGATTCATCATAGATGATGATGATGAGGTACGCATCATAGAAGATGATGATCTAGTTACATACGATGAGGTAAGAGTTGTAGACACTAAGAGAAATGGATTGAAGCAAGCTTCTCAAAAATGGAACATTCGTTTTGATGAAACAAATCAAAAGAGTTTGATTTTATCATAAATAAGAATGAACCTAGTGTGTACAAAAGGGTCAGTGGGAGCGTCGTGACATTTCTAGTATTATATGATGATATACTATGGATAAGGAATGACATACCAATGTTATAATCAGTAAAGATAAAATTGTCTAAACATTCCTCCATAAATGATTTGGGAAGAGTATCGTAATTGGTGATATAAATCAATATAGATTGATTTAAAAGGATGCTCGACTTAACTCAAGGAACGTATATTCATTTGATGCTAAAGTCGTTTAGCATGGCAAAGTCCAAGAGATGTCTCATGTTGATAAGCCATGGAGTGTATCTTTCTTAATAATCCCCATATACTCCTAAAAGAGAGATCGCATGAGTGACAATCATGTATATAATGAAATATATGAGACCTGATGTTGATCGGTCATATTCTTGAGAAAATCACTGTAAGAAGTGAAAAATATCTTAAAGTACTTAACCGGCACTAAGGATGTGATCATATTTATGGTGGGTCAAAATTAAAACTAGAGGGCTTAACAGACTCAAGTTTTTTAGATAGACCAAGCCGACAGAAAATCCACTTTAAGGTAAAGCGTTACCTTGAACAGTGGTGTAGTGAATTAGAAAGGTTTCAAACAGCAAAGAGTTACTGGTTTAGTGATAAAGACAAAGTATATAGCTATAAATGAAGCTACACGTTGATTGTTTGGATGAAATGTTCATTACAGAACTAGGAATAGTTCCTAAGTCTTATCTTGGATCTAAACATGTGTTGTGGCACTTTCATTTGATTATAGGAATCATTGAAAGATGGGAAATCACTATAGAGATAGTTGACTCTCAAGAACAACATTACATATCCATTAACTAAAGCTTATCCAACATCAGGATAATCGTCACTTAGAGAAGAAGGGTATGAGATACCATGGCGATTGACTTTAGTGCAAGTGGGAGATTGAAAGTAGTATGCACACAAGCCAATCATGTTTGATGATAAAACATATACATTGTAACAATCTTATTCATTTATTAATAAAAAGTATTAATTTATTAAAGGCTTTTAATTATCTACATGAAGCTGCTTTATAATATGTGATAAACCCATAGTTTTAAGCAATGCTTTTAGAATAATGATGATGATCATTCTAATGAGATCTAAATTCTTAGAAAGCTTAAAACTAAAATAGTTCCCAATCGTTGGATTACTAAATTGGGGATTAGCCAATCCGGATAGATTGGTACATACGTTGCTTACTCATTGGATGAGGATGATTGATCTCATGATCATTTATGTGGAGACACTAAAGCAAGTACGTAGGTGCTTATTGGAGAATAAGTACACTGAACGTGGCTCGCTAAGGAATACCTAATGGAGTTTTACTTGTCTGTCAATAGGAATTCCTGTAGTGATAGTAGTACAAGTGATCCTTGGACTTGAGATCATCATAGTATCTTGTGTATGATAATTTATACTTTGACTTATTACTTAAGACCCTTAGGATATATCAAAGGGTATGCTTGGGTATAATAAGTTGTACATCGAGATAATGTATGATCAATAAAGAATCTACCGCTTCTAGTAAAAGAAGAGAAATGTCCTATGTGATTCGATAAATGACAACCCAGTAGTCCTTGGCCGAGGCAGAATGAAATTATAAAGGAGTTTCTAATTTATATTATTTGGAGTTGTGCATTTAAGAGTCGAAATACATATAATTAAATAAAATAAGACTTGATAATAATTTCACGTCTTATATTTAATTGGGACATTGTATGGTGGAAGGATTAAATTGTACGGTAATTATTTACTTAGAGGTTCTTTTATGATTAATGTTGAAATCTATATTATCTGAAAAGTCGTTAATCGCTAGGGAGGCTTATCCCTATTGTAGAAAAAATATTATTTATTTAAATAAATTAATAGTTTAATTTATTTATTTAAATAAGACTAGAATTGTTCTAATTAATTTATTCACAACCGGTTTAATATGGAGAACCTAAAGGGTCACACCATAAAAGGAAGAATAATTATTTAAGAAGCAAATGACATAATTGTAATAAAAAGTTAAGTATATTTAATTTAATCTATGGTGATAGAATAAATTAAATAGCTTAATATTTATTATTTAATATTTTAAAAATATTAAATATAAATTAATAAGAGGAGTCTTATTATTATTATTACTATTATTATTATTTAATTTCTAATAAGATTGTGAGTTAATTAATAAAAATACTATCAAATATCCTAATAAGATTAGGAGGCTAATTAATTAAAAAAGTTTAATTAATTATTCCTAATAAGATTGGGAGTCTAATTAAGTAAAGAAATTTAATTAATTAAAATAAAACTAAATTCTTTAATTGTTAAGGAGGGTTGCCCACATCTACAAATAAGAGGAGTCTTATTATGGGTGAGGGTGGTTGACACTTTCACAAACACGGGAATACGTAATTTCAATAGTTGGGAGAGTACATCCTTTTCTATGAGAGATAAAAAAACTAGGGCTTTGCCAAATACCCATCTTCTTGAATCTTTCTTCTTCCTTGGTGGATCACCTCTAGAGGCCAAACATTTGGGTGGCTAACATTGATCAAAGGAAAGAATCAAACCCGATGGATTCAAGTTGAACGCGAAAGGATTTGGAGGTGAACTTGTACCTGAGGAAGCTCGAATCTTCAAGGGTATGATTCTTGTTCTTTATCTTTTCGTTTAATTAATAATTGTGCATAAAGGATGATTCGGGTATATAGTTTATAAAATTTTAAAACTCTAATTTTTCACGTTTCCGCTTATTTTGTGTAATTTGATTTTGTTCTTGAATATTACAAACCTAACATATTTATCTCAATTCACTTGGCTTCTCAAAACACATTTTTAAATAACATTTATTCATCATTATTATAACTCGCAATATTTAAGAACAAGATCATTCCCAGGAAAGAGGGGGCTTTCCGATAAGAATTTTTCTCTATTGGCGCGCAATTAGGTGACCAAACCCCTTTCCTCGACAGAACTTTCTAGACATCATCAATAATACAAATAATAATATGAACAACTTTGTCGTCTCAATTATTGATTTAATAATATAAAATATTGTGAAAATAATTGAATTAAATAACGTGAGATACTATGCAACAATTACTGTAGCAATAATTGAATAAAACTGAGTGACTTCTCACGTAAGCATCAATAATCAAAATATTATACAATACCGTGTACTACTATGCGACCACGCGTATTACTGTACTTTTACCACTGGGTATTTCAATAGTTAATGGTAAAACTTTCGCCGTTATTTTTATAAAAAGATATTTCTGTCGTTTTCTAACTCCGACAGTAATACGAATACGAATATTTCCGTCCACCAATGATTGTGCCGTCATACGAATATTTCCTGATAAAACGAATATTCTCCGACCTTTCGAATATTTTATAACAACTTGCTTACTTTGCAAAATTTATAAATATTACCCACAACTATAATAATATATCAAATCCACACCATAATATTAAAAAAAATATTTTGAGAAAATTAAAATTTTATTCATAAAAGTTGGGGTCTGACATTTGTCCCCATAATCACATCTTAATTAATTCATTCGTCACATTCTTCCCTCCTTACAAGGATTTTGTCATCAGAATCGAAGACTTAGATTAAACAAATAACTCAGGATAACTTTTCATCATTTTGTCTTCGAGTTCCTACATAGCTTCTTCAGCACTGTGGTTCCTCTATATCACCTTAACAGAAGGTTTCACTTTATTCTTGACCACTTGTTCTTTCTTATCAACTATTTTACTAGGAACTTCCTCATAGGATAAATCTTTATCAATCTGTAATGGTTCATACTCAATTACATGCCTGTAGTCAGGCTTGTACGGCCGTAACACCGAAACATGGAAGACATTGTGAATGTTCTAACTGTAGAGGTAAGGCTATCTTATAAACCACCTTTTCTACTCTTCGCAACATATAAAAACTAAGAACCTCAGATTCAGCTTTCCCCTGTCTATCTTGAGCGACTAACGATCTTGCTTTTACCACTTGAAGATCTCCGCATTTTGCTGCACCAACTTAAACCCTTAGCAGTCGACATTTCCATTCTTACCCCAACATGTTGGAGTATCAAATTTTCTTCTATAAAACACTTCTTACGTTAACATATTAATGTAATGCGTGATAGATGTTGTTGTAGACGAACTTAACTAAAAGTAAATGTCTTCCAATGTCTGGCTTGTCCTTTCATTCTTCCCATTGGTTTGCAAATGGTATAACAGAAATTCAAGTGGCATTTAATACTAAAACATTGTGCCTTGACAAATTCTTGTCATATAATTTTGCCAACTAATCGATAAGAAATACATCGATTTTGCTCGACCATGAAATCTATTTCCATATGATGCCACCGCAGTTGTTGTCAAATGTCGTAATATGTTTTCGTGTTCTGAATATCTCAAATTAAGAGTTTTATACAAAACTTCATCTCCAACTCCTGATACTGGCGAAACTTAATTTCTTCCTTTAAACCCCAATAACCCTTCGATATAGTTCTTGAATTTGACATTCTCCCTTTCGAGCACCCTCCTCTGCATTTCCTCACACTCCTCATCTTGGAGTTACTCTTTCTTTCCTTTGTCCAATAAATTTGAACAGATGTTCTATCTGTACAGCTTCCCTCCGACTCCTTCCAGCCTCAAACCTTCAGCGACAACTATCACCTTTGACACATTCCCACATCTTACTGTGTGAAGATATACGTCAGACACCTATGGTCCATATACATCTCATGCTTCATCCCATAGAAAGAATTCCTCCATATCTTTCAAGACAAACACCACTTCAGTTAACTCCGAACCATGAGTTGGATACCCTTTCTCGTAATTTTACCTAACACGATACATATGCAATGACCCTACCGTTCTGCATAAGCACACAACCTAGTCCCATACATGACGAGTCGCTATTCACAGAAGATCCCCTGTATAAAGGTGCCTTACTTAGTCTCTACCTCAATTCTTGAAAACTCTCTTCATCTTACCATACAAGTTTCACCAATTTCCTCGTCAAGCTAACCAACGGAGTGGCTATCTTGGAGAAACCTTGAATAACTTATCTATAATGCCCTACCAGTACCAAGAAACTCCTCACCTCCAACGGTGGGACCCCAAATTCAAAACCTCAACTTTTTTGGATCTACTGAAATCCCATTTTGAAAACTTTGCTTATCTAACACATCTTTTTCTTAACAACCTTTTGGTTTGCAACCACATTAGAAAACTCGATTGTCTAGGCGACCTGCTACCAGAAGATAAAATATCACCTTTGACCTCTTCAGAGGCATAAGGTTTACACACTTTCTTTGGCAATTAACCATTACCACGTGGTTCAATAACCTCAGAGTTTCCCAAATCAAATTAGAATTAAATCCATCGACATTATGTGAACTTTAATACCTATACGGCAATTCTACGCATCAACTTAAAAGGAATCATTATTCGTACTTTCTATATTTGGGGGATAGTCTAACTCTTCCAGAAGTGAATCTAATTTCTAAGCAAATTCGTCACATATAAACTAACAAATGACACCTGAATCAAATAACACACAATCATTTAAATCATTGTTCAGAATAGTACCTTGCATTGCGTCCTACACCGTCATAGTTAATATAGGTTTGGTTGATCGACTCGGCAGTGCTAATTCTACAATAGCCAGCTTTCTGCTGCTGCTGCCTCCCTTGCTTCCGCTTCCCTTTCCAGTTGCATTCTTCGGGCAATTTCGAGCCAGGTGCATCTTCGACCCACACGTGAAACAGGTTCCCTTCTTCGGTCACGGACAATTTGGTGCAATATGGCCCCCAAGCCACAATTAAAGCACACCCTCTTTCCCTTTAAATAAACACCCATATGTTTCTTTTCGCAGTTACTACATGCCTCCATTTTCTTTTTCAGAGTCCCTTGTTGATTTTCCACGATGATATTATCGGTCCACTTTCTTTTCTGAGCATTACCGGTATGACTACCACCAGTCTTATCATCTTCACTCTTCTTTCCCATATGCTCTTGATTGTATGTTAGTACATTTCTTCCTCCTTCTATGATAATCATCCTCTCCAGCCTTGTTGTAAATGAATTCAGTTAAAACATCGAGATTTGACTATACAACCAGGAATTCAGTTGATTTGTAAGGGCTCCCATTAGAAAATTTACCAATTAGGGCACCGGGTTGGCATCAGCTTCATTATTATATGCATATTCCTCGGGGGTCTATTGACGCTACTGTCTCTTCCTAGGCGGCATCCTACTATTTTACACTTGCACTATTAGATCATCATTCATTCACGTATTAAAACATTCAAACTTGTCTCAACCACTTTTAAACAACACATAATATATCTTAATAAACAATAATACTTTATTCATTTATTACTTTAAAACATAACAAAGATAGCCTCATTGCTATTTAAATCATCTATCCTATAAAATTCCAGGATTACCTCATCATATTCCCATTATTTATTACAAAAATTAGGACATACATCTTATTAACTTTCATCATGACTTATATATCCCCTTATTGTTTTCTCGCAACCTACAAGAATATTCCACGTTTCATAGCTTCGTTGTGCTCTTGCTTTATGACACGAATCATCGTCTCGCGATCCATTGCGTACCAAAAATAATCCTCAACCTGTACAGGATAGTGGAAAACTAAATCCTGAGATCTAACATTTGCTTGGCCTTCTTTGACAACATGATCTATGCATTTAGAAGCCCTCAACCATGTGTCTTCAGCTCTTAACCGCTTTACTGACTCTTTTCTCAAGTCATCCTGCGCAATCTCGTTCCCAGCTAATAACTATCCTCTTTAATACTCTGACTAAGCTAATATCTGGTCTACGTCTGTCAGTCGTGTAGTAAGTTCTTGAGTCACGACATAACTTGGCGCTAACATACAGCTTGTCCTTCTAACTCCTCAGCTTTATCTTGTAACTCAATGTTATAATCATACACTTCATTAGAGGAATCCTCCTCCTCTTACTCATCCTTCATCTTTACCACCTCAAATTCATTCTCATGATAAAACTCAAGCTCATACCCAAGTTCTACAATAGAAATCAACGGGTATAGCTTTCCTAATACCAACAATACTCAGACTGTACGAACATCTCAGGACTCCTAATCCCTATCCTCCTTCATTAGTTATCCTGACGACAAAATTTTAATCACAACTCCCACTACTCTTTACGCATAATACTCACGAGCACATAGGTTATTAACACATAAGCACATAAAATCTTTTATCTTCAATGAATTTCCTTAATTCATTCCTTAGAACTCGATGAGAGTTTATCACCTCTATGTTTGCGATCTCCTAAAAGGTTATAGCCTAAGGTTTCCCCACCTAAGGTTCACAACCTAAAGCTTTGATATCGACTTATGACACTCCCAAATCTGGATACTTCAATCCCACAGATTTGGTGTTCACTGTCTAATCAAATCATAACTAACTACCCATAAACAAAGGATATAAATAAACTTGCAAGCTCAAACAATAAACCTCCTATTAAAGGATTACATCATTAAACAAAATCCTAGGTTATCTAACCTTAACTATTACATCACCAACGAAAAAAGTAAAATATAATCCTAATCAAGTCTATTGCACAAGCTTTATAAATGAAAAAAACAAATTTAACATCATCTAATCGAGCATTTTTCCTTTGCATTTGCTTATAGAAAGCTCTTTAGACTTCTTAACTTCATCTGCATTGTTTTATGCAAGAGTGAGCAAACAATTGCCCACAAGAAGGATAATATACAATAACATTCTATAAATGACAATTAACTGAGCTTTCAATGGTAAAGTATTTTTACCGGAAATAATAAGTTCTAATTTGAATACTATGAGTTCAAAGGAATAATGAACTTTAAAATTAAATAACAGATAATATCAAAGGAATACACTGAGGGTCGTAAGACCACGAACAGTCTAAAAGACCATAATCATTTTAGGTTTTCAAGTATTTCATAGGTTAACAGTCTAAAAGACCATAATCGTTTTCTATGTCATAGGTTAACAAGTGTTTCTACTATAACTTTTAACAGTCTAAACGACTATATGGACCATTATCTCGTACTCAAGGTGATTAACCCTTTGTACTATGTATTGCACAAATATTTTAACGCTATCGCGTAACTCTAAAATAATCCCCTATAACAGGGTTGTTCATCTCAGCTTTAATCATTAGGTTCCGTACAAAATGAAATTTGGTTTGGAATTAGCTTCAAAGGAATTCTAAATCTTCAGAACGCTCATCAACCAAGTACTAGTTGAATCAATTAAGGATTAATAACTATTCAAGAGTTTGGATACAATCAAATTATATCAATGAATCTATAAGAGATAGGATACCAATAGTTTATAAGCTGAACAAGTATTAGTCATCGACTATACGCTTTCAAAACTGTATAGGTACATAAGCAAACCAAAGGAAATTTGGTTTGGACTGACCTCAAGGGTAATATAGAGTTTAGAACATTCATCAACTAAGGATTAGTTGAATCAATAAAGAATCGCTAGACAACTAAGAGTTCGATACAACAATGTAAGATTGTACAATGACAATGGCGATCAGAGATTGAACAACAGTTATTCATAGTTGAACAAACATTTTGCAACAAGATCAAGCTTTCAACAACAGTACAGACTTTGAATAAACAAAACAACCTCGCTTGTAATGGAGGAGTAAAGATTAATTAACTTACTTAATGAAAAGTATATTTTAGAAACTTGCTCAATAATATTTCAAAGTTAAAGAATATGCATAACAATAACAAGTTAGGAACACAAACTTGCAATATGAAAGATTAGGGTTAGAGAACTTGCTCCATAAAGGATTAGGGTAAATGAACTTGTATAAGCGTAAACAAGATAGAGATAGATAACTTGTTCAATGATAAGTAGAGTAAAGGATGCTCATATAAGAGATTAAGATTAAAGAACTTGCATAAGTATAAACAAGAAAATGGTGAAAAGAAAACCTTGCTGAATAATAAAGTAGCAAAGGTTAGGGAACTTGACTCTTGCGTAAGCTATACAATTTACAATTTACGTTTACCTACATATACCTTCATAACATCAATTAATTACAATACCACTAACATCATTATCTTCTCTTTTCACTTATCTTTATATCTTTTAGCTATAAATCTAATTGTATTAGCCACATAACACATTATCAACCATAAGTTTAAGTTCTTACATACAATTTGTTAACTCGAAACTTTAAAATCATCCTACACTTGTTAATAATCTGTTTTAACATCTCACTATATGGTTAACATGCTATCATGATCATTAGATGAGATTAGATTAACACCCATAGAAGTTGTACATTTTAATAACTATTTTTGTGTCATTTTGCTAAGTGGCGCTGCAACACCCCATTTTGAACTGGGAACCGGCGCTGCCGCTCAGCTATGGCACTGTAGCTCAACACTTAGGCTTAAAACTGGCGCTGCAGCTCAGCTTTGGCACTGCCGTGCTAGATTTACACCTAGGACAGGCACTGCGGCGCCGTAGTGCATATTCAGTTGTTGCGGTTCGCGAAGAACACAAAACAAAGCCAAATAATCCTATTTTCATCAATATAATAGTGAAATAATTATACCCAGACACCACAAATCATATATAATCACAACCCAACATTCACAGTATGTTTTTAACCACATAAACAACATAAACAATCAAATTAAAGCCGTTAAATTCCTTGTTCTTACTTTTTCTTCATTTTAAACACATTTAACGAATTCATTCACCACAGATTCGTTAATAAACTAAATTGACCCATTTAAATTACGTTTTCTGTAACGATCCAGAATTTCAAATTGTAATATTAAATATTTATCGAATAATATAAATATTTATTTGATGTGTCTATTGTTCAAATTGATGGAATAAATATTTTATTGATATGATGATTGTTAATAAATATTAATGAATCTAAATTATTAGATAATATTCTAAATTAAATTAGTTTATAATTTAGAAAGTGTAATATAACATTAGAGGTTATATTGTTGTGATGATTTCAATAATTTAAATGGTATATTAATTATTAAATAAAATTATAACGAAATTATAATTTTATGTTATTTGTTTAAATTGTATATTTAATTAAAATGTGGTGTATAATTAATTTAATTGATTAATATTGGATATGGAAATCCAAATAATAATATGAATTATAAACTAAAATTGTTTGTTGAAATAAAATAAAGGAGTTTAATTTAGTTTTTGCCAAACAAGGCTTAAATATATTAATTTTTTAAAATTTAAAGGGTTTTACCAAACAAGCCTTGTGGCTTTTAGAATTTCTAATTTTTGAATTTAATTAAAATAAATCAAATAAATAAATTAAATTAAAATAATAAATATAATATATTTATATTATATACGTTTATGTTGTAACTGTTATTATAATTAGTATGCGTATTAAGGTATCAATTTTTCTTTTACGCATTATTTGTCTATATTAGCTAAATCTGCGAGAGAAGAGAAGAGTTGAGAGTTCAGAGAATTGAGAATTGAGAGAATTGAGAGGAAATTTGAGTTTTCAAAGCTAATTCAGTGGTGTTTGCAAGGAATTATCACGCTAATTGAAGGTATTTTTCCTAACTATGTGTATATGCATATATGAATTCACGACATAGTTTGTTTGTGTTCGGTGGAATCAAAATTGATGAATTATGGACATATATAGTTGGTAATTGTGATTATACATGTTTATAATGCTAGAGGTTATGTTCAAACAAGGAAATTGCCTGCTAAATTCATTTGACAGTAGGAAGAAAAATGTCATTATATATATTTTCATATGTTATTGAAAAGTATCAATGTTAGTGGCTAATTAGTATGTGAAATTGTAAATTGAAGCTTGTATATTTTAGTTCATTAAGAAACGAGCATAACATAACTTGAATGAAGTGATTTGGCGAAGTATTGAATTCACAGTGATGATTTTTGGGATGAATATCAAAATTTGAGTTTTATATGAAAATCACGGAATTTGAGAAATTAACCTAGCTTAAATTGTTGTTAAATTATTTTAATTGGTGGAATATGTTCACAAATATGTTTGTGATAGTTCTATACCATTTTTACATGTTATTATCACTGTTTGGTGGGTGAAATTTGCATTTGTTGGGCTAAAGTCGGCTACTGTTCATCAGCCATCTCTGCGTCTGTCTATGCACCGGCGCAGCTGTGCCGGTGCCAAGACAAAAAATGGCGCGGCGCAGCTACGCCAGTCCTAGGCCTTTGTATGGCGCAGTTGTGCCATACCCTGGTTTGGGATAGTGACCTCTGCAGTTGCTGCAGACTTAGGTGTACCACTATAGCTTGGTCTAAGGTTATGTTAATGTGTCCAATATGTAGTAACATGGTTGAGATAGAATCATGTTAGGTGGTTAGCTGTTTTAAAGTTTCAAATGAGTATTATGTAATGAACGTATTATGTTATAAATTAGTTTACACAATGAACGTTAGTTAAGTGTTGTGAGGTTAACGGTTGGAAAATTCTAAAACATATATGGTAATAAAAGACTTGTGCTAAATTAACAAGCCTAATTAGAAATGCGTGTTATGATGGAATGAGAATGTTAGTATATCTAATAGATTATGGTTCTAAATCTATGTGTAGGTGAACGTGAGTTTAATATTATAGCTTACGCTCGAGGAAAGTTTCTAACTTATCTTTTTACATTGAGCAAATTCTTTAACTCTACTCTTATAATAATTATGCAAGTTTATTCTTACTATTGTGCAAGTTCTTGTATCTAGTTTGTTTATGATTTCTAAATCTAGATCTTATTCTGATATTGAACAAGTTATTCTTGTCTTTAACTTGTTATCTAGCGTGCAAGTTTACATATGTTGATATATTACTATTGAACAAGTTGTATCATTCAAGTTACTATTTGTTATGCATGCTCAATATTCAATTCTAAATAACCTTAGCTTAATATTATTCAAGCAAGGTATGTTATGTTATTCAATACTTATGCTATTAGATTATTCCTAAAGCATGATCTTAATTTACAATGTCGATTCAGTTATGATTTATTCCATAGTATAACGTTATTACCTTTTTATTCAACTAATCCTTCGTTGATGTTCGTTGAATTCCAAATTACCTTGAAACGTATCCAAACCAAACTTACTTTGGGGCGGACTTGTATTCTAAATACTGAGATGAACAAACCTATTATTAGGGGATAATTTACGTATAGCGTTGAAATATTTGTGCACAATACATTATACGAAGGGTTGATCCCCCTAAGTACGAGGAGTCCTTATAGTCTTATGACTGTTAAAATTGAAGTTGAAAGATTACTTACAACTATGGACATAGTTCATGGTCTTATGACCCTCAGATATATATATATATATATATATATATATATATATATATATATATATATTCTATATTTTGATTCCAGTCTTTTGTTGTTATTAATAGAGTACTATTCAGTTTTGATGAGCCTATTCATTGGCAATTATCATTATCTTGTTGATTTATTATTATATCTAGTGAGCATTTGTTTTGCTCACTCTTGCATAAAAAATAATTATTGTAGCTAAAGTTGAGAAGGTAGATTAGCCTTCAAATAACAAAGGAAAGGAAAAAATATACAAGTGATGCAGACTTGTAATTTCATTTAATGTTATGATGATAGACTTTTAAATTAATGATGTGATGTAATAATTTTATTTCCGCACTTATATGATGTTTAATGTTAGACAACCTGGGAAGATTTTTATTGAATGATGTAACCCTATTTAAAAAGGGAGGATTTATGATTTAATTTTATTATGTTTGGGTAGATGAATATGAATGAATGGAAAGTGAACACCAAGTCTTGTGGGAATGAAGTACCTAGATTTGGGGTGTCACAAGTTGGTATCAAAGCCTTAGGTTATGAACCTTTGGTGGGAAAAAACCTTAGGAAGTAACCTTTGAAAAGATAGTGATGATAAACTCTTATTGAGTTTTAAGAAAAAAGTAATAAAATACTTATGTGCTTATGTGATTATAACTTATGTGCTCGTGAGTGTCGAGTAGTAATGATTAGTAATTAAAACTTAAAATTTGGTTGACAAGATTGCTAATATAGGAGGATCCAGTCAGGCTAAAGAGGAGGAGCCTTGAGATATTCAGGTGATTTGGGAACAACAACTGCCATGGGAAACAGTTCCGTCGGTCACAGTAGTTGAGCAGGAAAGAATACCTGATGAGGATGATGAGATAGAGACGGATGAGGAGGACCCTGTTGAGCTACCACAGTCGGATGAGGAGGACGAGGAGGAAGAACTTCCACTTAACTCGATAGCTGCTCGTATGTACGACGAAGTGTATGACATCAATGTGGAACTTCAAGATACCGTCGAGGAGTTACAAGAGATAGTAGCTGAGCAACAGACCTCGATGGCACAAAAGGACGATGAGATCCTAGATCGAGCAGAACGTCTGAATAATGTCGAAGAGAAGCTGGTTCACACTGAAGAAGAGAAGGAACAAATGATAGCGGAGATCGCAGAACTGAAGAACAAGTTGAGAGAAGAGTCTACTAAGAGGGAAAGAGCTGAAGATGCGTACGAAGAAGCTTTTCAACGAGCTGGGATAGTAGTAAGAGGCGCGCAAGCAAAGAGGATGAAGATGGAGGAGGTGAACAACGTATTCAACATAGTGATTAATCGAGCTCAAGATCGGGTCATTGGCTATCCGATTCAGTTTGAGACTCTGCCATCGTACGTGTTAGATCGTCAAACAATGTTCCGGATTATGGAAGAAGAACGTCAAAAGGCTACGGAGTATCTTAGTAAGACATCGTAGTGAATTTGCCTGTGATGAGACTAATAAAATGTTAAATAATATGTAAATCCCAAGTATGATGTGGCCTATGGGATATGATAATAATGTTGTCCTGAAACTTTTGTAGTTCAGGAAAGTGATGTAAATTGCTGAGATGCTATTGTTATGCTATTTTCAAAAAGATTATGAAGGAATAAAAGTTATTATTTTATTTTATTCCAAGTATTAAGTGTTTTGTGATGATAATCTTTTATGATGTGCAACTTAAGTATAAAATACTTAAAAGAATTGAGAAGCAATCTAATGGGTGTATTTTTAACAGAAAATGCCTCCAAGACGTCAACCACGACAGGGACCTACCAATAACAACAATGTTGAGGCTAATCCAGTTCAGCAATTCGTGACGTTACTAATAGGAGCGTTGCAGAATTAGCCACAAAATTAAGGTACAACATTTAAGGATTTCAAGGCGGTTGGACCACCTGAATTCCGTGGGTCCATGAATCCCGTGGAGGCACAGTCATGGATCATGGAAATAGAGAAGGTATTGGATGCTGCGAGAGTAGGGGATGATCAGAAGACTGCTTTTGCAATATTCATGTTGAAAGCAGAGGCTAGTTATTGGTGGTAAGCCAATAAAACCCGAGGAGGTCAAGGGATAATGTCTTGGGAAAGATTCAAAGAAATGTTCTTTGAGACCTATTTTCCAGAAAGTTCGAAGAGTCAGCTAGAAGTGCAGTTTTTGGAACTGAAGCAGGGAACAATGTCGGTGTCTGAGTATGCCGCAAGATTCAACGAGTTGGCGAGGTTTGTGTCATATCAAGTTAGCACAGATGAATGCAAGGCGAAGAGGTTTGAACAGGGACTGAAGCCCTGGTTGTACAGTATGGTCTCCCTATTCCAGTTGAAGACGTTTGCAGCAGTAATGGAGAAAGAAATTCTCGCTGAGAGTGGAGGTGAGGCTGTAACAAAACACAACCAAGAGTAGAGGAAGAAGAAGAGTGAAGGTGAAGTTAAAAATAGTGGAGGTAGTAACGGTGAAAACAACAACAACAATTTGAAGAAGAGGTGGAATGCAAGTGTGGGAGCTGGAAATTAGGAAGGAAGCCAACAAAAGAAGAAGTTCAAAGCATGTGCTACATGCTGAAAGTTTCACAAGGGTGTGTGCTTGATGGGGAAATGAGTATGCTTCAAGTTTGGCCAGGAGGGTCACATCGCCCCAAATTACAATCAACCTAAGAAGAACGTTTGCTTCACGTGCGGGTCCAAGGATCACTTTGCTCGTGAATGCCCTAAGAAGAGATCTGGTGAGGCTAATGGAAGCAAGGGAAATGCTAGTGGAGGTACGCTAGCTATTGCTGGACCAACGTCAACAAATAAGCCCACCGTAAGAACCTTTAACATGACGGTGTAAGATATAGTGCATTTAAAAGATGTTGCGTCAGGTATTATCCCAATCAATGATATAAATGCATATGTATTATTTGATTCGGGTGCTACTTGCTCGTTTATATCTGATGAATTTGGTAAGAGGTTAGAAATACCTAGTGAAGAGCTGAATTTCCCTTTGAACATAGAATTTGCGAATAGGGAAGTAATTCCTGTTAGGTTCGTATACAAGAACTGTAGGGTGAACATTAAGGGGAATGTCATGAAAGTAGATTTAATCCCGGTAAAACTCAGAGAATTCGATGTTATTTTGGGAATGGATTGGTTATTCAATTATGGAGTAATAATTGATTGCCAAAAGAAGTGTGTAAACCTTATGCCCATCAAAGGTAGTTTTTCATGGTAGCAAGTCACCTAGACAAATGAGATGTCTGACGATGATGCAGGGCAAAAAGTTGTTGAGTCAAGGCTGTGTAGGATATTTAGCCTACATCGTTGATACTCAAAAGGAGAAGGGTGTAACACTAGAAGAGATACCAGTGGTTAGGGAATTCGTGGATGTGTTTCCGGAAGATTTGCCAGGACTTCCGCCTGACCGAAAGATTGAATTCGTGATCGACTTAGTGCTAGGAACCGCTTCGATATCGAAGGCCCCGTACAGAATGGCTCCGGTGGAAATGAAAGAATTGATGGTACAACTGCAAGAGTTGTTAGATAAGAAGTACATTCAACCGAGCGTATCACCGTGGGGAGCACCGGTGTTATTCGTGAAGAAGAAGGATGGATCAATGCGTCTTTGCATTGATTATAGGAAATTGAACAAAGTCACTATTAAAAACAAATATCCATTGCCAAGAATAGATGACTTGTTTGATTAATTAAAGGGTGTTAGATATTTCTCGAAAATAGATTTGAGAAATGGGTATCACCAACTGAAGGTAAGGAAGAAGGATGTACCGAAGACGGCATTCCGAACTCGGTATGGACATTACGAATTTTTGGTGATGTCTTTTGGTTTGACAAATGCCCCTGCAGTGTTCATGGATTTGATGAACAGGGTGTTTAAACTATTTTTAGACAAGTTTGTGGTGGTGTTCATCGATGATATCCTGGTGTACTCTAAAACTCAAGAGGAACACGTGGAACACTTACGTTTAACGTTGGAAACACTAAGAAAGGAAAAGTTGTACGCGAAATTCTCTAAGTGCGAATTTTGGCTAGATCGTGTATACTTTCTTGGGCACGTGATTGACAAAGATGGGATTTCAGTGGATCCATCAAAAGTGAAAGTTGTGATAAATAGGGAATAACCAAGAACTCCATCAGAAGTAAGAAGTTTATTGGGATTGGCAGGATATTACAGAAGATTTATTCAAGATTTTTTCAAGATTGCTACTCCATTGACAAATTTGACAAGAAAATTTGTAAAATTTGTTTGGACGGAAAAGTGTGAGGAAAGTTTTCAAGAACTGAAAAAGAAGTTAAGTGTGGCACCTGTGTTGTCATTACCAGATAATATAGGAAACTTTGTGGTGTATAGTGATGCTTCACATAAAGGATTGGGTTGTGTCCTTATGCAGAACGACAAAGTCATTGCGTATGCATCAAGGCAACTGAAAGACTACGAGAAAGGGTATCCGACTCATGATTTAGAGTTGACGGCGGTTGTGTTTGCATTGAAGATATGGAGACATTATCTCTATGGAAAAAAATGTGAGATCTACACAGACCATAAAAGTCTGAAGTATATCTTCACATAGAAGGACCTGAACATGCGACAAAGGAAATGGATGGAATTGATAAAGGAATATAATTATGAGATCTTTTATCATCCAGGCAAAGCTAATGTGGTTGTAGATGTTTTGAGTAGGAAAGGCCGAGAGAAGTTGATGTTGTTAACCGATAAAGAGGAACTCATTTCAGCAATGGCAAGACTAGGGTTGGAAATCAAATTTCTAAAAGAATCTGATGAAAAATTATACCAGATAAAAGCTAGTCTAACTTTGGTGGACAAGGTGAAGAACGCACAATTACAGGATGAAGAATGCAAAAAAAATAAAGGAAAGCGTGGTCGAGGGTAAAGAAGTAAAGTACCAAGTCGATACTGCGGGAATGCTAATATTCGAGGGATGAATTTGGGTTCCAGCAGTTCAGGAAATTAAAGAAGAAATCTTGACAGAAGCGCATAACTCAAGATATTCGATTCATCCGGGAAGTACGAAAATGTATCAAGATTTGCGGCGTCATTTCTGGTGGCCGAACATGAAAAGAGATGTTGCATAATGCGTTGCAAAGTGCTTGACATGTCAAAAAGTGAAGACTGAGCATCAAAGACCAAGCGGATTACTTCAACCGTTGGAAATACTGGAATGGAAGTGGGAGCATATCACAATGGATTTTGTGGTAGGTCTTCCAACGACTCAGAAAGGATACAATGCGATATGGGTGATAGTGGACAAATTGACAAAATCTGCACATTTTTTACCAATAAAGATTAGATTTAATCTTGATCAGCTGGCGAAGCTATATGTTGAAGAGATCGTCTCAAGACATGGAGCTCCAGTGTCAATTGTATCAGACAGAGATCCAAGGTTCACATCAAATTTCTGGAAGAGACTACAAGAATGGATGGGAACACAACTGAAGATGAGCACAACATATCATCCGCAAACTGATGGGAAAAGCGAACGAACAATCCAGACGCTAGAAGATATGCTTAGAGCGTGCATCATGGATTTCAAAGGAAACTGGGATGATTATCTACCGTTGGTGGAATTTGCATACAACAACAGTTACCATGCAAGCATTGACATACCACCATACGAGGCGTTATACGGCAGAAAGTGTAGAACTCCACTATGTTGGGATAAAGTTGGTGAACGTCAACTATTAGGCCCAAAAATGGTACAACAAACCGCTGAAATTATCAAACTCATTAGAGCAAGATTGGTAGCTACTCAAGATCGACAGAAAAAGTATGCTGATCAACACAGGCAGAATCGTGAATTTGAAGCAGAAAATTTCGTGTTCCTGAAAGTTTCTCCTTGGAAGGGGAAAATTCATTTTGGCAAGAAAGGAAAGCTCAGCCCAAGGTTTATTGGACCTTTCGAAATGCTACGAAGAGTGGGAGAAGTAGCTTATGAGGTAGCTTTACCTCCAGAACTAGAACATGTGCACAACGTATTCCATGTGTCGATTTTGCGACCATAGAAACCCGATTACAAGCATGTGATCGAGTATGAACCGTTGCAGTTCAGTAAAGATTTATCTTATGAGGAGATTCCTATCCAGATAGTCGATAGGAAAGAACAAGTACTCAGGAATAAATTGATACCTTATGTGAAGGTGATATGGAGGAACCACAACGTCGAAGAGGCTACGTGGGAACTCGAAGCTGATATGATAAAGAATTACCCTGAGTTATTTGTTTAGTCCGTGTCTTCGATTATGGGGACAAAATCTTTGTAAGAAGGGAAGAATGTGACGATTTGATTATTTGAATTGTGTTTGAATTGTGATTCTGGGGACATAATCCTTGAAAGGAGGGAAGGATGTAACGATCCGGAATTTTAAATTGTAATATTAAATATTTATCGAATAATATAAATATTTATTTGATGTGTCTATTGTTGAAATTGATGAAATAAATATTTTATCGATATGATGATTGTTAATAAATATTAATGAGTCTAAATTATTAGATAATATTCTAAATTAAATTAGTTTATATTTTAGAAAGTGTAATATAACATGAGCGGTTATATTGTTGTGATAATTTTAATAATTTAAATGTAATATTAATTATTAAATAAAATTATAACAAAATTATAATTTTATGTTATTTGTTTAAATGGTATATTTAATTAAAATATGGTGTATAATTAATTTATTTGATTACTATTGGATATGAAAATCCAAATAATAATATGAATTATAAACTAAAATTGTTTGTTGAAATAAAATAAAGGAGTTTAATTTAGTTTTTGCCAAACAAGGCTTAAATATATTAATTCTTTAAAATTTAAAGGGTTTTGCCAAACAAGCCTTATGGCTTTTTGGATTTTTAATTTTTAAATTTAATTAAAATAAATAAATTAAATAAAATAAAATAAAATAATAAATATAATATATTTATATTATACACATTTATGTTGTAACTGTTATTATAATTAGTATGCGTATTAAGGTATCAGTTTTTCTTTTACGCATTATTTGTCTATATTGGCTAAGTCTGCGAGAGAAGAGAATAGTTGAGAGTTCAGAGAATTGAGAGAATTGAGAGGAAATTTGAGTTTTCAAAGCTAATTCAGTGGTGTTTGCAAGGAATTATCACGCTAATTGAAGGTATTTTCCCTAATTATGTGTATATGCATATATGAATTCACGGCATAGTTTGTTTGTGTTCGGTGGAATCAAAATTGATGAATTATGGACATATATAGTTGGTAATTGTGATTATACATGTTTATAATGCTAGATGTTATGTTCAAACAAGGAAATTGCCTGCTAAATTCGTTTGACAGTAGGAAGAAAAATGTCATTATATGTATTTTCATATGTTCATGAAAGGTATCAATGTTAGTGGCTAATTATTATGTGAAATTATAAATTGAAGCTTGTATATTTTAGTTCATTAAGAAACGAGCATAACGTAACTTGAATGAAGTGATTTGGCCAAGTATTGAATTCACAGTGATGATTTTTGGGATGAATATCAAAATTTGAGTTTTATATGAAAATCATGAAATTTGAGAAATTAACCTAGCTTAAATTGTTTTAGTTGGTGGAATATGTTCACAAATATGTTTGTGTTAGTTCTATACCATTTTTACATGTTATTATCACTGTTTGGTGGGTGAAATTTGTGTTTATTGGGCTAAAGTCGGCTAATGTTTATCAGCCGTCTCTGCGTCTGTCTGTTCACCGGCGCAGCTGCGCCGGTGCCAAGGCAAAAAAATGGCGCGGCGCAGCTGCGCCAGTCCTAGGCCTTTGTATGGCGCAGCTGCGCCATACTCTGGTTTGGGACTATGACATCCCAGATTTTTAGAATTTATAAATGAGAATTTTATAAATAAGAGTATTATTTATGAGATATGTTGGGTGTGAGTATATGTATGTCATATATTGTAGAATATATGAATTGATGTGAAGAGAATGTTATATATTAATTTTAATATATATAAATATTTAATTGAATTATTTATTGAGTAAATAAATAAATTTTGTTTTGATTATAGAGTAATGTAATTAAGTGTAGTAGATTAATTAAATGAATATTTAGTATTTAATTTAATTAATATAATAATTTTATGTTATAGTTCTAATTTAATTGAGATAATTAAATTTGATGAGTTATGTGATGATTATTACATGAAATTATAATTAACAAGTAAATATAATTATGTGACAATTTGATGAGATTGATTGATGTTAAGCTATTGATTAATTAAAATAATGAGTATTTGCCAAACATGGTCTTAGGCTTTTCAAGTTCAAGTTGGTGTAACCTATGTATTAACTAGTAATTATATCTAATAATTACTAGGAGTTACATATATTATATATTACTAGTATTGTATATTATATGTATATACTACAAGTTAGTATGTTAGTTTTAGAAAACAAACAAAAGAAAGAAGAAGAGAGTTAGAGGGAGTTGTAGGAGAAGAAGAAGAGGAAGAAAAAGAAGGAGAAGGGAAAGCTTTGAGAAGACAAAACAAGCCCCATCATCATCATCTTCATCTCTCTCTTAAATTCATACTAATAAGGCTATAATCTAAATTCCTTGTTTTAATTATATTTTTATGTTCTTCATAATGTAGGATAATGGTTATATAGAAGTTGTATTGAGAAATTGAGAGAGATAGAGAGAAATAGAGGAATTGAGATGAGCTAGAAGAAGAAGAAAAAGCTAGAAGAAGGTAACTTCTAAACTCTTATTTAATCTTTGATTTTTGGGTAGATTTATGTTCTAGGGTAATAGATCATGCTTAATCTTGTTTGTATTGGTTTAATCTTGGATTATCAAGAATCAAACAAGAGGATTCAAGAAAGAAAATGAAATGGAAAGAAAATTTGAAGAACAAAATTTGTAGGTTATGAGTAATTGTGGACATATCTTGTGAAATTCATATCTCTTTGGGTATAATGAGTTGGAAAGTGAGCCTTATATCAAATAGAAGATATGGAAGTAAGATATATTCTGAAAGTTGAATCACATGAAAACTCTTTGTATATTTCTTGCAATGTCTGTTTTAGTAAGGCTGGTCCGAAGGGAAAATAATCTGTCCAGAAAATCAAAACTATTACAGTTTCTGACTTTGAAAAATTCATATAAATTCGTGTGTTTTGAATTTGAAGAAACTTAAAACTGCAAAGTTGTAGATATGGAAGTTTACTAGCTAGAATTATGGGATTGAGCCATTTTATGGATCGGCTCATGTCTGAAATAAATTATTTAGTAAGGATGTCCAGAAAATGAAATTTTCTACACTAGTTGATGAATTGCAGAATCTGGTTTAGATGTATAAGGGTCTCACTTTAAGGCCTAGATGAGGTTGTAGTACACTGAGTAAGAGTTAATTCTATATAAGAAGGAACAAAAACGGACATGTAACGAAGAAGATACGTTAAAAACGAAAGCAACATTTTGTTAAAGAAATTGTGAAGATGAGTTTTATAATTATGTTTGAATTAAGATTTTGGGTGATGGTATATTTTGATGATTAAAAATATGTTTTGACATATGTAATGAATATAGATATGTGTTATCATATTCTATGCATAATTAACCATTTAAGATCAAGAGTTGAGATAAGTTAATGTGTGCACACAACGTGCTCGATAAAATGCCTAAAAGTAATAGTGTTTCTAAACTTTGGTATACAAAGTGTCTAACTAATGACTAATATTGGATATCTAAGTATGAAAAGATGATAATACAAGAATAATAATGGAAAGAAATCGGAAAGGGTAATTTTTGATTTATGAAGGAAAATTAAACATGTAAACAATGTGTTGAATATGCATTTTTGAAACCAAATTGGTAAAATAAAATGGTGTGATATACGCACATTAAACTACAAGTGAGATAGTCTAGCATGTGTGGTGATGAAAATGAAAATAAAACAGAGTTGCATATAAAACACAGTTAGATGTCTATAAAGATATTGTAAAGGATAATAAGATAAAGTAAGGTCTTAGAATAAATTTGACCATGAGATTGATTATTGATTTTATTTATTATCAATCTCACATACAGTGTAGGTTGTGCAAGGACACGAAGTATTAGCGTGTTGGTAAAACGCTGGTAAAAGCAAGTCTTTCAGTTCCTTTTTGCTATGTGAACTTGATGATGATCTGCTTTAAAATTTTAGTGTATGATGTATTATATATGTCAAAAGTATGAAATGTGAAAGTCAATCTATGACTATGATGATTGAACTATGAATGTTGATTGAGTAAGGAACTCAATCTTTATAGTTGTTATGTGAACTACAACATGTATGCTATGTTTGTTTATGATTATTCTTGTATGTTGAGCATGTTATTATGTGTTACGTGATGCATAAAAATTGTTAGATTTTGCTGAGCTGTCGAGCTCATTCTTGCAATTAACCATTTTTGCAGATTCAAGAATTGAAGGTAACACTATGTGCTACTTGATTGTTATGGATCAAAAGTGATATATGAAGATTTAATATACTAGCTAAGTTGTTATTCTTGTAAACCATGCCTAATGTTTCGGTAAATGTATTAATGTTGTAATTATAATATTGTTTTGCGAATGTAAACTATTGTAGTATTAAAATGATTCTGAAATATTTAGATGTAAAGGTTGAAGGTTTTGGGAACGAGGATGGTTTGTAATAGAAAATTTTAATTATTTCGCAAATTTCAATGGTTGTATTATCGTTTAATGATGTAAAATTAAAGGTTGAATGTATTATTAACGACCGAAGTCGAGAATTAAATTGTATGAATTTTAGGGTCGTTACAGTTGGTATCAAAGCTGATAGGTTAGAAACCTTAGGTAAGAGTACCTTAGGCTATAACATTAGAGAAGAGAGGTGAAGATAAGGAACGAATAAGCTCAACTAGAGTTTGAACAATAAGAAGTAATGTAAGAAACAAATAAAGAAGGGATGAAACTTGCGTGAAATGATTCAAAGAAGAATCTCGCAGAGTTATAAGGAATATGAATGTGGGGTTACCCAACTCCAATAATAAAGATGTAAGGTGATAATAAATAGACAATGTCTATAAAAAAGAGAATGATAAAGAAGTTAAGAATAAAGAGTTATATCTAAGTGGTGCAATTGTACTCTTTCATACTTGATGTATGGTATCTGGGCTAAACGATTCCTTCATAGAGCGGAGGTATATACGAACTAGCAACTCGGAACCTAGTTTGTTGGTTGTTTGTAGGAAACCACTCAGCGTACCATATTGAAACTGGTAGAGACTCGATGTGTACCAAGTATAGAAAGTGGATACGTATGATGAAAGTGTAGAACTTGAATGAAATGTTGAGCAATGTAAATGAAGTTAGAAATTCTTAAAGGAAGAATTGTTATATAAATAAGAAGATTCAAGGAAGAATCTTGAAGAGATATAAAGATAAGAAATGGGAGTTTCCTAACTCCAAAATCCAAGATAACGAATAATGTCGTAAATGATGAAAAAGAGAGAAAAAGGATCGTAAAACAAAACGATCACGAGTTAAGAATTTTTTTTTAAGGGAGATGATTATAGAATAAGATCACGACGTGGTCTGTTTAAGTTATAAAAGATAGATGGTCTATAATGTTTGAATAATTATACCTTAATGCTATGAAGATAGAGTACTATGAAATAGTACAAGATAACTCATGAGGAATTATAGATAATGTGATACGAGAAATTCGTATCGAGCAAAGAGCAAGTTATAAGCAAGATAGAGTTAGGTGGAATTTTAATTAAGGACTCATGTGATGGCTGAGTTGTACAAACCTTTGTATGAGCGAGGGTTTTATGCTTGCACTCAGTTTATCACATTGATAATCATTGGAATGTTTGTGTCGCGCTATTTGCTATATGCCTGTTGAGAAGGTGATTCTTTTCTCATGTGTATAAGAGATAGGTAGAGTATAGTTAGAGAATATTATAAGGTTAAGTGCGAATTCTTAAAACTCATAGTTATGGTAGGTTCGTGACTCATAATTATATAGTCTGTTTTTGAACCCCTCAACGAATGAACGCCTATGGTCTGACTAGGATAAGTTCTTAAACTCATATGACTGTGGCAAGTTCCTGAACTCATAACGTGTGGTAAGTTTGACGAACTGAGTATAGATAAGTGTAAATGGAGTATTGAGGATGATAGGAATAGATAGACCTATTAAGCAATGGATCATTATAGAAAGTGGAGTTGATGGTGGAAGCATAGGTACTCTAAATCTACTAGCTATGCTAGACTTTCGAAATTTATTGACTTCGTGCTAATGTTTACACTTCTATTTTCTTGAAAAACATTAGATCAAATGATGGAACCAATGAGTTTTAACAACAATACTGTTATTCGTATGTCCATGCTAATTGTTTCGGCTAGACAAAAATGATTTGCAATATATCAAAATGTATTTTATATCATTAATGGATCATGTAACCTGGTGCAAAGATGATAAAAATGATGGAGTCATCAATGCAGTATTACCTAGTGTTGGATGTGATCTAAGGATCGTCAGCCCACTATGGTATGATGTAGTATGATAAAATCACCAAATGACGGAATTCTCAACGGACTATAAATACAGTGCGGTATCATGACGTCATAAATTTTTTTTTGAGATTTCTTTAAGATATGAGAATTCATATCTATGTATGCATATGTATATTTCGGTTGATGTCCGAATTGTTGTAGAGGTCTATGCTATTTGATTCAGCTAGACGAATATTGAAAGATGTTCATGAAATTTAAGCGTTTATTGAAAAGTTATGCCAAACCAAATTATTTTGGTGCGGATTCAGATGTTGAAAAGTTGAGGTGAACAACCCTATAAGGGGACATATTTTCGGGGACAATGGTTCCGAGCGTAACACATATAGTCGTTACAAAACACTACGTTGCGGCCTAACGTAGTGGTACAATAGGCTGGCCACCTAGTGTACGTAAGGAGGGTGTTTTCAGTCTTTGTGATTGATAAACACTCTGGTTTGCAGTGTGAAGGATTGAGTTAAAGTACTAGCAAACCGAGAATAGAGTTCACGGTCTTGTGATCCCTCAGAATGATTTGGAATCTTTTAAATTCCTGAGTTATTCATACTACGTCCTAATTATTGAGCAATTATGGAAGATTCTTGCTATTCTAAAAGGCGAAAATGGTAAGGATGATATTCTTTAGAAAGAAGTAAGTCATAGGATGCGACACTGAATGATGAATATATTGAATAAGTTAGAAAAGAAGTGTTGATATGAGAAGGAGATGAGTTATCAAAGAATAATGTAAAACTTTTAATAGAAAAGTTAATAATTGTAGAAAGATCTTTGTGGAAAGGAAATGGTTATAGAATCCAATGACTGAATAAAGTATTAACGTAAAAATCTATTTTGATAGATTGAATGAATAAAGATTAATAAATAAAAATTTCGAGGACGAAATTTGTAATAACCCGATATTTTCAATATAAACTAAATAAGAAATTTTGCATATAATTTTTTTTTATTATTTATCTTAATGATGAGAATTAGTGTCAAGTAATGTGCAGGTATTTATGTGATAAATAAAATTTATTTATTTCATGAATAATTTCAAATAATTTTATTTTAGAATTTTTGACCATTATAAAATATATTCTTATAATAATTAATTTTATAGTAGAAATGTCTATATTAATTATTTTCCATGAAAATATGATTTTTGTATTATTTAAATAATATATAAAATAATTATTGGAATTATTATAATTATTAATTTATTATATGAATTTGTACAGAATATTTAAGTTAATTATTTTAGCTTAATTATTGATGTGGTATATAAAGGATAAATTAGATATGGAATCCAAACTCTAAATTTGGGTATTAATCAAGGGATGAGAATAATAATATAATATTAAGTATATTTTGATTTTTCAGTGCTATAAATATGAATTGTAAATGTGTAGACTGATAATAGTTGGCCAAATATGGTAAATTATGTCATGACCATTATATCGTGTTATTAAATCCTAATTGTCGAACTCAGTTATGAGTTCGAGAATGTGTATTAATTGTGTTATATGAATTTTATTGTGTATTATATAATTTATGTAATTAGGAGAAACCTTAACTATTATTTGAAAACCCTAATTGCTAAAATTAGAAACCCTAATTATTATTTTTATAAATTATAATGATAATTAGGAAACCCTAATTGTTAAGTTGGGAACCTTAATAATATTAAGGAACCCTAATTGAAAAACCCTAATTTTCTATTAAAAACCCTAATTTTAAATTAGTGTGTTTAATTAAAATTTTATTATACTTTAATTTTTAATTGTCCAAACCCTAGTAATTATTTGAGAAACTTCAATATATAAAATCTAGTGATTAAATCCTAGATTCAAGCACATTGGACAAGAATACCCTTGAAATCAAAAATAATTACTAAAGTACCCTTTTTGTCCCATTATTGCATTATTGTTGGGAGATCTTAGCAAATCTTGTAAGTCATCATTTCCCTAACCTAGCTATGAGCTACAATAGCAGCACATCAGATTCAATTCACCAGCCAAGTTCATTGCATCAAATTAATTGCATAGATTAAGAGATGAAAAAATGTATTATTGCCTTATTTGTGCAACAAACACTTAGCCATACTCTCTCAAGACCCAACCCACGAAATTGTAGTGTTAGATCAATCACAAAGCAATCCCCACGATCACCAACATCAAATCAGAAGCAAGAAATCAAGAATCAAGGTGCAAAAAGGTATAAAAGAATCCTAACTTAAAAATTCTGTGATTTTGTGTTAGATCTTATAATTGATTGTTAAAACATGTTATTTGTAGTCCATATAGATGATTTGGGTTGGTATTTGTTAGACCCATAACATCAAAGTGCTCAAAATTAAGTTTTTCAAAAATTTGGAAAATTTTATTCTTGAGTCTGACAGTCAAATGTCAGTCCTCATAGATCCTTGTATGTTATGTTTTTTTGTGGTTTAAATGTTTAAACACGTAGTCTGTTATGTTATCTTTCATCTTGAACTTGATTCAAAGCCATATCTGTTGAAGAGTGAAAGTTATTGATGGTCAAAGGTCGTTGACCGACCATGACTTTGCTAATTCTGGGTAACCCAGAAATGGGTTTTCAGCGTCTGACATGAGTTTTGAAGGGCATGATCTGTCAGATGATTGAATGTTTGAGGCTGTTTTTCTAACTAGATTGTAGCTTGTAATCTGGACTTTATATCATGGCCTTTATATCCCCTAAACAAACAACTGATTGAACTTAGTGAGTGGTCAAACTTGGCCACTCGATCACGACTTGCATTTCTGGGAAATTTCCAGAAACGTGAAGAACAGCTTTCGGACATAGGTTGACTGAATTAGATCTTTTAATTGTGATGTTGAATTACTGAATTGTTGTTATGTTAATGTTCCTTGTCACGTATTGTATATATGTGAACCATTAAATAACATAAAGCATGAACAGAACATAAGGGAAATCGAGCATGAAAGTGTTAAGTCGAACTTCTGGGTTTCTGGGAAAACCTAGAAACGATCTGACAAGAATTTGTTGAGCCCAGATCTTTTTTGTTAATTATTGTTAGACTTGAACATGGCTTGAATCATGTTCTCTGTTAGTTTTACTTCAAGGTCCGATGTGTAGACCACCCATAGCATGAACACATTGATAGATATAAAGCCACGAAAAGCGTTGACCGACCACGACTTTATTTTCCGGGTAGCCCAAAAAACGTCAAGAACATCTTTGTTAGCTTGTTCTTGAGCTTAGATCTTGCAGATGATGTATGTTTAGACCATGATTGTTGTTAGATTGTGTAGTATTACATCAGTACTATAAGATCTAACCATTTACTAGACCAGAAACACATTACACAAGGAATGATTGAGGGTCAAAGTAGGCTACTCGAAGTTGACTTTGAATGCCTGGGTTTCTCAAGAACACCTAAGGCGACAGATTCTGTCGCCAAAGGGCTTTAGCGACAGACATAGTAAAATTAATTAATTTAATTTCTAAAAATCATTTAAAAATAGTAAATAAATTCTGAAAATTTCAAAAATAGTTTTAAAAATTATTTGAAGTTATAAAAAATAACTTTTAATAATTTGGCATATTTTTCATAAATATTAATATTTATTTAGAAATTATTGGTATTTAAATTATTTAATAAATGCATTAAATAAATTAATTAAAAATGGTTTTATTGTATTAAAAATTATTTTAAATAAAGAATAAGGTATTTAATAATATTTTAAGTTATAAAACATAACTTTTAATATTTTAAGATAAGTTTCATTAATTATTAAATATTAATGATATTAGATTTATTTAGTAATTATATTAAATAAATTAATTAAAAATGATTTTAATATTATAAAAATCATTTTAAATGAAAATAAATAGTTTAAAAATATTTTATGTTATAAAATATAACTTTTGATATTTAAAAGTAAATTTCATTAATAATTTAATATTAATGATATTGAGTTTATTTAATAATTATATTAAATAAATAGTTTAAATATGGTTTTATTGAATTAAAAATTATTTAAAAAGGAAATAAATGAATTAAAAATATTTTAAGTTATAATCAATGACTTTTAATATTTTGATAAATAATAAATTAATATTTTAATATTAATGGTAATTATTTAAAAATAATTTTAAATATTTTAAAAATCATTTATTGGTAATATTAATGCTTTAAAAATATTTTGAGTTATTATAAATAACTTTAATATTTTGGCAATGGTTTCATTAATAGTTTAATATTAATTAAATATTAATGATAATAGAATTAATGAATATTTAAATCATTTAATAATGATTCTGATGTTTGAAAATTCATGATAAATTATAATAAATCTTTAAAAATTATTATAAGTCATTTTAAAAATAATGTGACTAATATTTTCATTTATTGAACTACATGATAGAGTTTTAGACTCGATAATTACCCGATAAAGCCGTCGGTACACCGAAATATTTCAGAAATTGATCTGAACTTAGATAAGTTGACTTGATAAGTGTTTATTTGTGATTCAATGGTTGTTAAACATATGTGACAATGTGATTAGATAATGTGCTGACTGCAATAAGCAGTGTTATGTGTTACGATATATTATTCTAATCGAATGAATAATCTTATTACTGATAGGTCGCTATATAAAAGATTAATCTAAGTTGCGTTATTGTAAGCAGCAGCTCAGGCAAGTATCTGAACTATCCTTTACATTGTGCAAGTATCCTACCTTTGCATTTTCATTATACAATGTGCATGAGTAAGAATGTTTAAGAATTATATTATTACTGTACAGATTATTAACTCTATACTATATACGCTCATTGCTTATCAACATGTTAGTATATGGTAATTCAGATATATATTCTGTTCGTTAATTTTTATAAATGGTTATACAAGTGTCCCCACTTGGATAATCATTGTATTTAATCACATGTTGATACACCTTTGTCAATTACCCGTATATATATATATATATATATATATATATATATATATATATATATATATATATATATATATATAGGTTGAATTATAGATTATTGTTGAACAAGATAAAACTTTTGATTTGGAACCAAGACAAGTATGAACATCCCGAAAACGGAAAAACTTTGTATGTACCCAAGGTGGACAGAGTGAACGATACTATCGTTCTGGCATGTTGTATTGATCAATACAGGGCATAACGGGCTGATCACCCCCGTGCCCGTAAGTTATGACAGTTTGCAGATGAATTTCTGCTAAACCTATTCGAAAATTAAAAACAATGTTCATAGTATGTCAGCTAAACCCCAATTATAGTCATTACGTAGTTTCAAAAATTTGATAGAGAGTTGTTATGTTATTATTATCAGTTCAGATTACTTCACAACTATTGACTTATTGTAGAAGAGTAGTACAAAGAAAATATTTAACCCTCTCAGCTAATATTTATAATTGTTATTACTTGCTGGGCACTCAAATGCTCACTCTTGCTTAAATTAAATGTTTTCAGTTAAGTATGATCAACCAGAAGGCTCAGACAAGAACAAGGGGAAGGGAAAGCTGTTCGAATGAGATTTCTATATGTTGTGTAATAGTTATAGTTTATTAAGACAATGTTACTTATTATCTATGATGTAATGAATGTTTAAAGGTCTCATACCTAGGAGTAAACTTTGATGTATGTAAATAAAGTTTGAATTTTATATTATTGTTATTATTATTAGTATTATTCAGCTTATAGAAATGGTATCGTGAAGCACCGAGTTCGGGTTTCAAGTACCCGAATTTGGGGGCGTCACAGGTTGGTATCAAAGCTTTAGGGTTAGAAACCTTAGGTGGGATCGACCTTAGGCTATAACCTTAGGACAGAGGGAAACGTTGAAAATACAAATAACTCATATAGAGTTTAAAAAGGAGATGAATTAAATAAATTCATCGTTAAACAAAATAAAAGATAACTCTTATAAAACTATTGTTTGTTATGTGTATATACTATATGCTAATCAGGATAATTTATGTGTGTAGATGTCTGGTGGAAAAGGCTTGTTATATGCTTATAGCATGAAGGAGGATCAAATCCATACACTCGAGCTAATATCGAAGCCACTAGCTGAAATAGAGGCTCACAATGAAACCAACTCGGATGAGGTGGTGGTATTAGAAAACATAGTACCAGACCCGGAGATGTCGGAGCTGACAGATAGTGATACAGACACTAAAGTTGAAGCTGATCAAGCATCAACGGAGGTACAGGATTTGAGGAACAATGTTTCTTCTCTGGAAAAGCTGTGAGAAATAGAAAAGTTGCTAAATATTTAACTGCGTCAGGCATTAATAGAAACAATGGAAGAACAAGATAAGCTTAAAGTCCAAATTGATCAGATGGGAGCCTCAAGCAACACATCGCGTGCAGCTCCAACTAAGAAGGGAAAAAGAAAGATAGAAGACCATGACATAGGAAAACCCGATAAGAAGAAAGGGAAAAGAAAGAGAAAAGATCGTGACTTAGAAAATAAGTAGGATTAGTATTTGAATATGTATGTTTGATAAGATATATGTGTAATGTAATGTTCCCAACTTTTGTATTAGTCAAGGCTGTAAATCCCGACTTTTGTGGTCACAAAGGGATAGCTGATGTTTAAAGCATTATGTGCTATGCTATGTAAAATATTCGTTGAATGAATATGAATCCAAGTTTGACTAATGAAACAAGTTTAAATTATTAAACTTATGTGATAAGGTTTAGAATGTAAGTTAAATTTATGATTTTATTTAATCAGATAATGCTGCCAAGACGTCGAACTCGAAACCAAAGGGCAGAAGAATCTGTGAACAACGCTGAGGGACAACAACAAGACCCGATGTAAAACTTTGCGAACATGGTAGCTCAGGCTCTAGAGCAGGGAATACCAGCCACAGGAAACCAGTCAGACAATCGCTTGGCAAAATTTAAAGACTTAAAGGCTGTAGGACCACCCGAATTCAGGAGATCAGCTGACCCTATAGAAGCCCAGACATGGATTAACGAGATAGAAAAGGTGTTCGTAATTGCTAGGGTAGATGAGGGGCAAAAGACCTCTTTTTCCACTTATATGATGAAGGGGGAGGCTAATTTTTGGTGGGAGGCAAATCAAACTAGGGCAGGAGAAGGAGTAGTGACTTGGGCTAGGTTTAAAACTTTATTTTTTGAAAACTACCTCTCAGCTAGCATGCAGGCTAGGATGGAGGTAAAATTTTTAGAATTAAAGTAGGAGAACATGACTGTTGCGGAGTATGCCACAAAGTTTAATGAGATGGCTAGGTTTGCTCCGCATCAAGTTGATACGGAGGTTAGGAAGGCAAGAAGGTTTGAGCTGGGCTTAAAACCCTGGCTGTAAGGTGGCAGTATTGCAGATCAATACTTTTGCAGCACTTATGGAAAAGGCTATCATAGCTGAGGAGGGGAGTGAGGCCATGAGCCTCTACAATAAGGAGAAGAGGAACCAAAGCAAGGCTGGAGGAGCTGTGAAGGTGGAAGGTAATAGTGGAAATAGGGGTGAGAAAAGAAAGGAGAATATTTTTGGGAATGTTCAGGTGAAGCAGGAAGGTGTGAAGAAACAGACTGTGCAGTGTAAGAATTACGGAAAGAATCACTCTGGTGAGTGTCTGAAGGGTAAATTTGTATAATACGGGCAGGAGGGCCATATCTCTCCCAACTGCCCCAACCCAAGGATGAACAATGGGTGTTTTCTATGTGGATCGACTGAACATAAGGTGAAGGATTGTCCAAAGAGGAAAATGGAGGCAGGGAGTGTAACCACGGAAAAAGGCAGCGGGACTCTGACAATCACAGGACCGACTTCAGCCAACAAACCAACCGCACGAGTCTTCAATATGATGGTCTAGGATACGGTGGCAGCTGGAAATGGAACTCCAGGTATTATTCGAATAATTTTTATTTTCGTGTATATATATTTGATTTTCCTATATATAGCAAATTATTTTTTAAAAAAAAATTGAGGGAGGAATTTGAATTCTTTTAGAAATCAAACTTCTGTTTAATCAGACAAACAAACTTTATGTTGAATGGTTAAAGAGTTGTTCGATCAATTACGATCGAGATCTATTTGCAATGATTGCGTATGCTATATACCCTTGTATGTATGAGTTTTAAAACAGTGATTCTGGGGACGGAATCCTTATAAGGGAGGGTGAATGTAATAACCCGATATTTACAATATAAACTAAATAAGAAATTTTGCATATAATTTTTTTTTATTATTTATCTTAATGATGAGAATGAGTGTCAGGTAATGTGCAGGTATTTATGTGATAAATAAAATTTATTTATTTCATGAATAATTTCAAATAATTTTATTTTAGAATTTTTGACCATTATAAAATATGTTCTTATAATAATTAATTTTATAGTAGAAATGCCTTTATCAATTATTTACCATGAAAATATGATTTTTGTATTATTTAAATAATATATAAAATGATTATTGGAATTATTATAATTATTATTTTATTATATGAATTTGTACAGAATATTTAAGTTAATTATTTTAGCTTAATTATTGATGTGGTATATGAAGGATAAATTAGATATGGAATCCAAACCCTAAATTTGGGTATTGATCAAAGGATGAGAATAATAATATAATATTAAGTATATTTTGATTTTTCAGTGCTATAAATATGAACTGTAAATGTGTAGACTGATAATAGTTGGCCAAATATGGTAAATTATGTCATGACCCTTATATCGTGTTATTAAACCCTAATTATCGAACTCAGTTATGAGTTCGAGAATGTGTAGTAATTGTGTTATATGAATTTTATTGCGTATTATATAATTTTTGTAATTAGGAAAAACCCTAATTATTATTTAAAAATCCTAATTGTTAAAATTAGAAATCCTAATTATTATTTTTATAAATTATAATGATAATTAGGAAACCCTAATTGTTAAGTTGGGAACCCTAATAATATTAAGGAACCCTAATTAAAAAACCCTAATTTTCTATTAAAAATCCTAATTTTAAATTAGTGTGTTTAATTAAAATTTTATCATACTTTAATTTTTAATTGTCCAAACCCTAGTAATTATTTGGGAAACTTCAATATATAAAATCTAGTGATTAAATCCTAGATTCAAGCACATTGGACAAGAATACCCTTGAAATCAAAAATAATTACTAAAGTACCCTTTTTGTCCCATTATTGCATTATTGTTGGGAGATCTTAGCAAATCTTGTAAGTCATCATTTCCCTAACCTAGCTATGAGCTACAATAGCAGCACATCAGATTCAATTCACCAGCCAAGTTCATTGCATCAAATTAATTGCATAGATTAAGAGATGAAAAAATGTATTATTGCCTTATTTGTGCAACAAACACTTAGCCATACTCTCTCAAGACCCAACCCACGAAATTGTAGTGTTAGATCAATCACAAAGCAATCCCCACGATCACCAACATCAAATCAGAAGCAAGAAATCAAGAATCAAGGTGCAAAAAGGTATAAAAGAATCCTAACTTAAAAATTCTGTGATTTTGTGTTAGATCTTATAATTGATTGTTAAAACATGTTATTTGTAGTCCATATAGATGATCTGGGTTGGTATTTGTTAGACCCATAACATCAAAGTGCTCAAAATTAAGTTTTTCAAAAATTTGGAAAATTTTATTCTTGAGTCTGACAGTCAAATGTCAGTCCTCATAGATCCTTGTATGTTATGTTTTTTTGTGGTTTAAATGTTTAAACACGTAGTCTGTTATGTTATCTTTCATCTGGAACTTGATTCAAAGCCATATCTGTTGAAGAGTGAAAGTTATTGATGGTCAAAGGTCGTTGACCGACCATGACTTTGCTAATTCTGGGTAACCCAGAAATGGGTTTTCAGCGTCTGACATGAGTTTTGAAGGACATGATCTGTCAGATGATTGAATGTTTGAGGTTGTTTTTCTAACTAGATTGTAGCTTGTAATCTGGACTTTATATCATGGCCTTTATATCCCCTAAACCAACAACTGATTGAACTTAGTGAGTGGTCAAACTAGGCCACTCGATCACGACTTGCATTTCTGGGAAATTTCCAAAAACGTGAAGAACAGCTTTCGGACATAGGTTGACCGAATTAGATCTTTTAATTGTGATGTTGAATTACTGAATTGTTGTTATGTTAATGTTCCTTGTCACGTATACTATATATGTGAACCATTAAATAACATAAAGCATGAACAGAACATAAAGGAAATCGAGCATGAAAGTGTTAACTCGAACATCTGGGTTTCTGGGAAAACCTAGAAATGTTCTGACAAGAATTTGTTGAGCCCAGATCTTTTTTATTAATTATTGTTAGACTTGAACATGGCTTGAATCATGTTCTCTGTTAGTTTTACTTCAAGGTCCGATGTGTAGACCACCCATAGCATGAACAGATTGATAGATATAAAGCCACAAAAAGCGTTGACCGACCACTACTTTGTTTTTTGGGCAGCCCAGAAAACGTCAAGAACAGCTCTGACAGCTTGTTCTTGAGCTTAGATCTAGCAGATGATGTATGTTTAAACCATGATTGTTGTTTGATTGTGTAGTATTACATCAGTACTATAAGATCTAACCATTTACTAGACCAGAAACACATTACACAAGGAATGATTGAAGGTCAAAGTAGGCTACTCGAAGCTGACTTTGAATGCCTGGGTTTCTCAAGAACACCTTAGGCGACAGATTCTGTCGCCAAAGGGCTTTAGCGACAGACATAGTAAAATTAATTAATTTAATTTCTAAAAATCATTTAAAAATAGTAAATAAATTATGAAAATTTCAAAAATAGTTTTAAAAATTATTTCAAGTTATAAAAATTAACTTTTAATAATTTTGCATATTTTTCATAAATATTAATATTTATTTAGAAATTATTGGTATTTAAATTATTTAATAAATGCATTAAATAAATTAATTAAAAATGATTTTATTGTATTAAAAATTATTTTAAATAAAGAATAAGGTATTTAATAATATTTTAAGTTATAAAACACAACTTTTAATATTTTAAGACAAGCTTCATTAATTATTTAATATTAATGATATTAGATTTATTTAGTAATTATATTAAATAAATTAATTAAAAATAATTTTATTATTATAAAAATTATTTTAAATGAAAATAAATAGTTTAAAAATATTTTAAGTTATAAAATATAACTTTTGATATTTAAAGGTAAATTTTATTAATAATTTAATATTAATGATATTGAGTTTATTTAATAATTATATTAAATAAATAGTTTAAAAATAATTTTATTGAATTAAAAATCATTTAAAAAGAAAATAAATGAATTAAAAATATTTTAAGTTATAATCAATGACTTTTAATATTTTGATAAATAATAAATTAATATTTTAATATTAATGGTAATTATTTAAAAATGATTTTAAATGTTTTAAAAATCATTTAAGGGTAATATTAATGCTTTAAAAATATTTTGAGTTATTATAAATAACTTTAATATTTTGGCAATGGTTTCATTAATAGTTTAATATTAATTAAATATTAATGATAATAGAATTAATGAATATTTAAATCATTTAATAATGATTCTGATGTTTAAAAATTCATGATAAATTATAATAAATGTTTAAAAATTATTATAATTCATTTTAAAAATAATGTGACTGATATTTTCAGTTATTGAACTACAGGATAGAGTTTTAGACTCGATAATTACCCGATAAAGCCGTCGGTATACCGAAATATTTCAGAAATTGTTCTGAACTTAGATAATTTGGCTTGATAAGTGTTTATTTGTGATTCAATGGTTGTTAAACATATGTGACAATGTGATTAGATAATGTGCTGACTGCAATAAGCAGTGCTATGTGCTACGATATATTATTCTAATCGAACGAATGATCTTATTACTGATAGGTCGCTGTATAAAAGATTAATCTAAGTTACGTTATTGTAAGCAGCAGCTCAGGCAAGTATCTGAACTATCCTTTACATTGTGCAAGTATCCTACCTTTGCATTTCCTTTATGCAATGGGCATGAGTAAGAATGTTTAAGAATTATATTATTACTGTACAGATTATTAACTCTATACTATATACGCTCATTGCTTATCAACATGTTAGTATATGGTAATTCAGATATATATTCTGTTCGTTAATTTCTATAAATGGTTATACAAGTGTCCCCACTTGGATAATCATTGTATTTAATCACATGTTGATACATCTTTGTCAATTACCCGTATATATATATATATATATATATATATATATATATATATATATATATATATATATATATATATATATATAGGTTGAATTATAGATTATTGTTGAACAAGACAAAACCTTTGATTTGGAACCAAGACAAGTATGAACATCCCAGAAACGGGAAAACTTTTTATGCACCCAAGGTGGACAGAGTGAACGATACTATCGTTCTGGCATATAGTATTGATCAATACAGGGCATAACGGGCTGATCACCCCCGTGCCCGTAAGTTATGACGGTTTGCAGATGAATTTCTGCTAAACCTATTCAAAAATTGAAAATAATGTTCATAGTATGTCACCTAAACCCCAATTATAGTCATTACGTAGTTTCAAAAATTTGATAGGGAGTTGTTATGTTATTATTATCGGTTCAGATTACTTAACAACTATTGACTTGTTGTAGAAGAGTAGTACAAAGAAAATTTTTAACCCTCTCAGCTAATATTTATAATTGTTATTACTTGCTGGGCACTCAAATGCTCACTCTTGCTTAAATTAAATATTTTTAGTTAAGTATGATCAACCATAAGGCTCAGGCAAGAACAAGGGGAAGGGAAAGATGTTCGAATGAGATTTCTAATATGTTGTGTAATTGTTATAGTTTATTAAGACAATGTTACTTATTATCTATGATGTAATGAATATTTAAAGGTCTCGTACCTGGGAGTAAACTTTGATACATGTAAATAAAGTTTGAATTTTATATTATTGTTATTATTATTAGTATTATTCAGCTTATAGAAATGGCATCGTGAAGCACCGAGTTCGGGTTTCAAGTACTCGAATTTGGGGGCGTCACAAAATTCTTAAAAGAATGGGTGAATGTAATGTCCCGAGAGTTTGATCATATAGTATATGATAATGATCCTTAGAGAAAGATAATGAACGGGTCAAATAATATGTAATACTCAAATATAATTGAGTCTAACTAAATGTTATGAAATAAAACTTATAAGAATTTATTATCAAGAATGGTGAGAGTAGAAAATATAAAACATATCTTAAGGTAATGTGTTGAAGTTATTCAATGAATAGATTTGAGGAAAACCTGAGTAAGGTAGGATTTCGGTGATTCCGAGGATGGAATCCTTATAAGGAGGGAAGGATGTGACATCCTAGATTTTTAGAATTTATAAATGAGAATTTTATAAATAAAAGTATTATTTATGAGATATGTTGGGTGTGAGTATCTGTATGTCATATATTGTAGAATATATGAATTGATGTGAAGAGAATGTTATATATTAATTTTAATATATATAAATATTTAATTGAATTATTTATTGAGTAAATAAATAAATTTTGTTTTGATTATAGAGTAATGTAATTAAGTGTAGTAGATTAGTTAAATGAATATTTAGTATTTAATTTAATTAATATAATAATTTTATGTTATAGTTCTAATTTAATTGAGATAATTAAATTTAATGAGTTATGTGATGATTGTTACACGAAATTATAATTAACAAGTAAATATAATTATGTGACAATTTGATGAGATTGATTGATGGTAAGCTATTGATTAATTAAAATAATAAGTATTTGCCAAACATGGTCTTAGGCTTTTCAAGGTCAAGTTGGTGTAACCAATGTATTAACTAGTAATTAGTATATCTAATAATTACTAGGAGTTACATATATTATATATTACTAGTATTGTATATTATATGTATATACTACAAGTTAGTATGTTAGTTTTAGAAAACAAACAAAAGAAAGAAGAAGAGAGTTAGAGAGAGTTATAGGAGAAGAAGAAGAGGAAGATAAAGAAGAAGAAGGGAAAGCTTTGAGAAGACAAAACAAGTCCTATCATCATCATCTTCATCTCTCTCTTAAATTCATATTAATAAGGCTATAATCTAAATTCCTTGTTTTAATTATATTTTTATGTTCTTCATAATGTAGGATAATGGTTATATAGAAGTTGTATTGAGAAATTGAGAGAGATAGAGAAAAATAGAGGAATTGAGATGAGCTAGAAGAAGAAGAAGAAAAAGCTAGAAGAAGGTAACTTCTAAACTCTTATTTAATCTTTGATTTTTGGGTAGATTTATGTTCTAGGGTAATAGATCATGCTTATTCTTGTTTGTATTGGTTTAATCTTGGATTATCAAGAATCAAACAAGAGGATTCAAGAAAGAAAATGAAATGGAAAGAAAATTTGAAGAACAAAATTTGTAGGTTATGAGTAATTGTGGACATATCTTGTGAAATTCATATCTCTTTGGGTATAATGAGTTAGAAAGTGAGCCTTATATCAAATCGAAGATATGGAAGTAAGCTATATTCTGAAAATGGAATCACATGAAAACTCTTTGTAAATTTCTTGCAATGTCTGTTTTAGTAAGGCTGGTACGAAGGGAAAATAATCTGTCCAGAAAATCAAAACTGTTAAGATTTCTGACTTTGAAAAATTCATATAAATTCGTGTGTTTTGAATCTGAAGAAACTTAAAACTGCAAAGTTGTATATATGGAAGTTTACTAGCTGGACTCCCAAGATTGAGCCATTTTATGGACCGGATCATGTCCGAAATAAATTGTTTAGTAAGGATGTCCATAAAATGAAATTTTCTACACTAGTTGATGAATTGCAGAATCTGGTTTAGATGGATAAGGGTCTGACTTTAAGGCCTAGATGAGGTTGTAGTACACTGAGTAAGGGTTAATTCTATATAAGAAGGAACAAAAACGGACATGCAACAAAGGAGATACGTTAAAAACGAAAGCAACGTTTTGTTAAAGAAATTGTGAAGATGAGTTTTATAATTATGTTTGAATTGAGATTTTGGGTGATGGTATATTTTAATGATTAAAAATATTTTTTGACATATGTAATGAATATAGATATGTGTTATCATATTCTATGCATAATTAACCATTTAAGATCAAGAGTTAAGATAAGTTAATGTGTGCACATAACGTGATCGATAAAATGCCTAAAAGTAATAGTGTTTCTAAACTTTGGTATACAAAGTGTCTAACTAATGGCTAATATTGGATATCTAAGTATGAAAAGATGATAATACAAGAATAATAATGGAAAGGAATCGAAAAGGGCAATTTTTGATTTATGAAGGAAAATTAAACATGTAAACAATGTGTTGAATATGCATTTTTGAAACCAAATTGGTAAAATAAAATGGTGTGATATATGCACATTAAACTACAAGTGAGATAGTCTAGCATGTGTGGTGATGAAAATGAAAATAAAATCGAGTTGCATATAAAACACAGTTAGATGTCTATAAAGATATTATAAAGGATAATAAGATAAAGTAAGGTCTTAGAATAAATTTGACCATGAGATTGATTATTGATTTTATTTATTATCAATCTCACATATAGTGTAGGTTGTGCAAGGACGCGAAGTATTAGCGTGTTGGTAAAACGTCGGTAAAGACAAGTCTTTCAGTTCCTTTTTGCTATGTGAACTTGATGATGATCTGCTTTAAAATTTTAGTGTATGATGTAATATATATGTCAAAAGTATAAAATGTGAAAGTCAATCTATGACTATGATGATTGAACTATGAATGTTGATTGAGTAAGGAACTCAATCTTTATAGTTGTTATGTGAACTACAACATATATGATATGTTTATTTATGATTATTCTTGTATATTGAGCATGTTATTATGTGTTACGTAATGCATGAAAACTGTTAGATTTTGCTGAGCTGTCGAGCTCATTCTTGCAAATAACCATTTTTGCATTTTCAAGAATTGAAGGTAACGCTATGTGCTACTTGATTGTTATGGATCAAAAGTGATATATGAAGATTTAATATCCTAGCTAAGTTGTTATTCTTGTAAATCATGTCTAATGTTTCGGTAAATGTATTAATGTTGTAATTATAATATTGTTTTGCGAATGTAAACTATTGTAGTATTAAAATGATTCTGAGATATTTAGATGTAAAGGTTGAAGGTTTTGGGAACGAGGATAGTTTGTAATAGAAAATTTTAATTATTCCGCAAATTTCAATGGCTGTATTATCATTTAATGATGTAAAATTAAAAGTTGAATGTATTATTAACGACCGAAGTCGAGAATTAAATTGAATGAATTTTGGGGTCGTTACAGGGACAGTGACCTCTACAGTTGCTGCAGACTTAGGTGTACCACTATAGCTTGGTCTAAGGTTATGTTAATGTGTCCAATATGTAGTAACATGGTTGAGATAGAATCATGTTAGGTGGTTAGTAGTTTCAAAGTTTCAAATGAGTATTATGTAATGAACGTGTTATGTTATAAATTAGTTTACACAATGAACGTTAGTTAAGTGTTGTGAGGCTAACGCTTGGAAAATTCTAAAACATATATGGTAATAAAAAACTTGTGCTAAATTAACAAGCCTAATTAGAAATGCGTGTTATGATGGAACGAGAATGTTAGTATATCTAATAGATTATGGTTCTAAACATATGTGTAGGTGAACGTGAGTTTAATATTATAGCTTACGCTCGAGGCAAGTTTCTAAACTTATCTTTTTACATTGAGCAAGTTCTTTAACTCTACTCTCATAATAATCATGCAAGTTTATTCTTACTATTGTGCAAGTTCTTGTATCTAGTTTGTTTATGATTTCTAAATCTAGATCTTATTCTGATATTGAACAATTTATTTTTGTCTTTAACTTGTTATCTAGCGTTCAAGTTTACATATGTTGATATATTACTATTGAACAAGTTGTATGATTCAAGTTACTATTTGTTATGCATGCTCAGTATTCAATTCCAAATAACCTTAGCTTAATATTGTTCAAGCAAGGTATGTTATATTATTCAATACTTATGCTATTAGATTATTCCAAAAGCATGACCTTAATTTACAATGTCGATTCAGTTATGATTTATTCCATAGTATAACATTATTACCTTTTTATTCAACTAATCCTTAGTTGATGTTCGTTGAATTCCAAATTACCTTGAAACGTATCCAAACCAAACTTACTTTGGGGTGGACTTATATTCTAAATACTGAGATGAACAACCATATTATTAGGGGATAATTTACGCATAGCGTTGAAATGTTTGTGCACAATACATTGTACGAAGGGCTGATCCACCTAAGTACGAAGAGTCCTTATAGTCTTATGACTGTTAAAATTGAAGTTGAAAGATTACTTACAACTGTGGACATAGTTCATAGGCTTATGACCCTCAGATATATATATTCTATATTTTGATTACAATCTTTTGTTGTTATTGATAGAGTACTATTCAGTTTTGATGAGCCTATTCATATGCAGTTATCATTATCTTGTTAATTCATTTTATATCTAGTGAGCATTTGTTTTGCTCACTCTTGCATAAAAAATAATTATTGCAGCTAAAGTTGAGAAGGTCGATAAGCCTTCAAATAGCAAAAGAAAGGGAAAAATGTACAAGTGATGCAGACTTGTAATTTTATTTAATGTTATGATGATAGACTTTTAAATTAATGATGTGATGTAATAATTTTATTTTCGCACTTATATGATGTTTAATGTTAGACAACCTGGGAAGATTTTTATTGATTGATGTAACCCTATTTAAAAAGGGAGGATTTATGATTTAATTTTATTATGTTTGGGTAGATGAATATGAATGAATGGAAAGTGAACTCCAAGTCTTGTGGGAATGAAGTACCTAGATTTGGGGGTGTCACATTTTCTTTGTTTCTTAATGTATTAACATAATATATCATCAATTTACAGTTAATCATACAAATTGAACATCAATTTTAATATCATATAAACCATATTCATATATATATATATATATATATATATATATATATATATATATATATATATATATATATATATATATATTTCACTGTAAACTCATTGTAAACATAGTTTCTTTATATTTATCATGTTTTCATAGATTAACTAACTCTAAATCACATAAAAACAAATTATATATACAAATTAACATATATAAATCATATTCTCAACAATCATTCATAAAAACTCAATTATAGAGAATTTTTAAACAAAACAAAACTAAAACTTTAAAAACTTAGAATTCTACCTTTAATTTCTTGTTTAACTTTGTTAGATGATAGAAAATTGCTTTGATAATCCCCCTTATTCCAACTTTCTCTCAAATTTCCCTAGAGTTCTCTCTTTTCTTTATCTGTTTTCTCCTTTCTTGTTCTTTAGACTGAGGGGAAATAAACTAGAAAGATACTTAACGTAAAAATAACTGACAACCATTATATGTATAGTTATATCAATATTTACAAAATCATCAGTTATAAAAATTTTGAAAATCAAAAGACATAAGGCTTTGTTAGGTAAAATGTAATAAACCTCCTTTTTAATTTATTTTAATAACATATTTATCATACAATTTATTTTTCACAATTTATTTAATTAAATTCTTAAATCAAATTAATTCTTATCTTATAATTATAATTCCCATTACAAATTATAATTTTATTTAACAACTCAATAAACTTTTAATTTAATTATTAAATTAAATTAGAACAATATATAAATTAGAACGACATTATAATTATTCAATAATTCATCTTTTAATTTAATTATTTACATTAAATTACAATTTGACCAACACATTAGTGTAATAAAACATGCACAACTTATAAAATCATCTAATTAACATACACACTTAATTAAACTAATCCACCATAATTAATCAATAAATAAATTAATTAATCAAAATATTTATTTAATCTATTAGTCTTAGGTGGAAATAAACATATAAATAATACTTACATATGAACCGGTAAGTATTCACGGAGCAGAAGCAGTTGAACCGAATGCCAAATCTACAAGCAACACCACGAACACAGCTACTACGATCCTTCTTAATGCTCATATAGTTGTTACAAGCAATCAATGCGAACGAACTATTTAAGTGTTCACACCAAGTACACCCAAGCCTATTGATGGAAGCTTGGAAATACTAGAGAGAGTATTTAGAGAGAAACTGTATAGTTATCCCTACACACAGTAAGCTTCAGTATTTAACGTAAAACCCAATACCTAAAGGATAAGTCTACAACTGACTAAATCAGGAGAGTTATCTCATATAAAGTCCTAATCATATCACGTATTATTTAAAATACTTCCAAGTGATATGGGACTCTTCCAATCCTTATTGGGTTATCCAATACCCATACCCAAGTGGATGTTCATGATCCACAGGTCCGACCCGGATCAATTACTAACATCTCCCACTCAGACACTTGGGTTATAAAGGTACATACTCATCTCAAATCAATAATCTCTAGATTTCCTCGTACAGGTGCCTTGGCGTGCGACTGACGAGAAATAAATGATATCAACGGATAGAGTCTCCATCATAACTAATATGAAGAATAAAAAAAAACTCGTCATGTCCTAGACCAGTCGATCATATTCTGTTGAGTATTTCGAATCCCTCATTAATTACATTTCAGAAATTCACTCAAACCCATTTGCCTTGGTATGCTAACCTTTTAAAAAAACATATACATATAGTATAATACATAAAGTTTAAAATAGTTACGCGCGCATAGCATAACCAACGGCTGAATGTGATGCCAGACAAGGGTCTTCCCTAAACTCTCATGTCAATCTTCATTAACTTTGCTGCTTTCCTAGACAAGTACCCATGGAACCTCATTATGTGTACTTAGGAATACAAACTAGAGTGGTAACACAAAGTCTTTGTTTCATGACATAGGTTTAAGTTACTAAGGATAATAAATTAAGTACAAAGCTCACACAGTGATTGGATAGGGATCCACCACATCACTCTTCTGTATGTCGCTTCTTTTGCACACGAGGTACAATTCTCATGTTACGGTGGAGTGCCAAAATGTTTCTCTTGCTAAAATAACACCGTACGGACAGTAGTTAATCGCTGTCTAGCGTTTAACCTTAGAAAATATCCCTAGGTACTACAAATAGTATCTAGTATGAATCTAATGTCCGACAACCCAAAACAAGGCTACACCTCATAAAAGTGTTCGGTATGTAATGATACCTCTTCTTGGACCCAGCCAAGGCGATTAAATCATAGTGTCTCAAAAAAAGGTGCCCAACCATTTAGACCACCATAATATAGTCTCATCTCGCTCGCTATTACAAGCGCCGAGGCAGGTTATCCGTGTGGGTAGATCAACCTTTTTGCCTTGTGACATTTTATATGTGTGCTTATATACATACAACAAGTTAAAACATAGAACTGAATAGTAATCAACATTATGTAATAACTTTTATTGCATAAAAATATAGTAAACAATATCCAAAAGATGTCCATTATCAAACATAAAACATATCAAGGCCTACGAAGTCCCAAGCTCCTAACATGAGATCGAAAAACATCCCTAGGAATGGGCTTAGTCAAGGGATCAGCAACCATGTCGCTTGTAGAGATATGTCTGAGGACCACCTTCTTTCGTGCCACAATATCCCTAATGTAGTGAAATTTAGTCTCAATATGCTTGGTCTTTCCATGGTACTTGGGATCCTTAACGTAAGACAAAGCAGCCGTATTGTCACAATGAATAGTGATAGGGTGACTCGAATGTGATCCAACATGCATGCGCTTGAAGAATCTCCATAACCATACTGCTTCTTGTACTGCAAAGAAACATGCAATATATTCTGACTCCATAGTGGATAAAGCAACACATGGTTGTTTCTTGCTTAACCAACTAATGGCTCCACCATAAAGTAAGAAGTTATACCTAGTGGTAGACTTGCGCTCATCCAAGTCGCTAGCCCAATCTGTGTCGCTGTACCCCTGTAAGCATAGCTCACCACCCTGATAACACAATATATAGTCCATGGTACCTCTCAAGTATCGAAGTATCCTCTTAACTGTCACCCAATGAGTAAATCCAGGATTGCTTTGAAACCGACTAATCATCCCCACTACAAAACTTATATCGGGACGTGTACACATCATTGCATACATTAACTTACCAACTACACTAGCATAAGGAACACGAGCCATCTGTTCTTTTTCTTGATCAGTCATAGGGCAAAGATCCTGGATTAATTTATGACCCTTCTCAATGGGAGTGTCAACTGGTTTAGAATTATGCATACGAAAATGCTCTAAAATAGATTTTATATAAGTCTCTTGACTTAAACCCAAAAATCTTTTAGAGCGAGCCCTATAGATCTTAATTTCGAGTATAAATTCTGATTCACCCATGTCTTTCATCTCAAAATTAGATGATAACCACTTTTTAGTGGCGACAATCAATCCCATATCATTTCCAGCTATCAAGATGTCATCAACATACAAACACAAGATCATAAAGCTTTTGTCGACCCATTTAACATACACACAATGATCTTCCTCAATCATCATAAACCCATCAACAATAATGGCTCGATGAAATCAAAAATACCATTGTCTAGATGATTGCTTTAAGCCATAAATGGAACGTTTGAGCTTGCACACTTTGTGCTCTTGTCCCTTAACTTCAAAGCCAATTGGTTGATTCATATAAATCTCCTCATCTAGTTCTCCATATAGAAATACAGTTTTAACGTCCATCTGATAAAGCTCTAAATCTAAACGTGCGACAATAGCTAGAATAAGGCGAATGGAGCCAATTCTCACAACTGATGAAAATGTCTCATCATAGTCCACACCTTCCTTTTGGGTGAACCCTTTAACCATAAGATGAGCCTTATACTTGTCAATTGATCCATCCGCCTTTCGTTTAATTTTGAAAACCCATTTGTTTCCAATGGCCTTACGACCAGGCGGTAGATCAACCAACTCCCAAACCTGGTTCTTTCCCATAGAACCAATTTCATCATTTATAGCATCTATCCATTCATTATAAGGTGAAGTGAGAGCTCCCTTATATGTAGCAGGTTCATTATCATCTATTAGAGCGCACATAAGGGCCTCTCCTTCAAGCATAAGAAGGGACTGCTCTTCAATTTCAAATCATTTTCAAGGTATTTTTGCACGTTTGCTACGACGTGGCTCAAGATTTTGTGAATCAAGTGGTGCCCCATTAGGCGGTAGATCATTCCCACCATCCTTAGCGACAAAACGATGAGAATTAAATTCCCTTCCTTCACTAAGGGATGGTGAAATGTCTCCCACTGATTCGGCCATTTCATATAGCTCAAAATCCTTTCTCGTGTTACCTCTGCTTGGAAACTCATTCTCTATGAATTCCACATCTCGTGATTTAATCTCAGTCATTACTCCATCAGGTTGTCCGCATATCATCACATAACCCTTCGAGTGTTTAGGATACCTTATAAAGATACCCTTCCTTCCTCTAGAGTCTAACTTCCCAAGTTGTTGGGAAGGAATGCATCCTGCCGACCCCCGCGGTCTTAAATGATCAAGGGTTGGTTTTCTGCCTTCCCAAGACTCATATGGTGTAGAAGTAACTGACTTACTAGGCACGCAATTAAGGATGTAGGCATCAGTCATTAGTGCATCTCCCCAAAAATTAATTGGAAGATCAGCTTGCGCCATCATCGATCTAACCATCTCTAATAGTGTACGATTTCTTCTTTCTGCAACACCATTTTGTTGCGGAGTGCCTAGAATCATTAGCTGTCTGATGATACCTTTTTCCTCACTGAGTCCTTTAAATTGCTCAGATAAATATTCGTGTCCACGATCGGTTCTAAGAACCTTTATGGATCTATCTCTTTGATTCTCAACTTCAGCAATGAAACGTCTAAAGCAATTTAATGCTTCCGACTTATGAGAAATTAAATGGACATATCCATATCGCGAATAATCATATATAAAAGTGATGAAATAGTTACCACCATATCGTGCTCTAACATTCATTGGACCACAAATGTCAGAATGAATTAGCTCTAAAGGATTAGTGGCCCTCACTGCCTTCCCAAAAGGTTTTCTTTTTGCCTTCCCTGCTAAACAAGGTTCACATACTGGAAGGTTAACTTTAGCTAGTGAGCCTAAAAGGCCTTCTCGAGCTAGCCTAGTCATCCTTTCTTGGCCAATATGACCTAATCTAGCATGACATTTCAATAATTCATTAACAGTATCATCTTGAGAAGCAATATAAGAAAAATGGGATTCACCTTTATTCAAAACATAAAAACCATCCGTTAAAATACCATGTCCTACAAAATCATTACGAAAATAAATAGATACGCTACTACTGTCAAAGGAAAAAGAATACCCTATTCTAACTAAAGCTACAACTGATATTAAGTTCCGTCGAATTCCTGGTACATAAAGTGTATCCTCAAGGATTAGTGTACGACCATTTCGCAAAGTCAGTTGATAAGTGCCAAAACTGAGCACTTGCTCCTCTGAACTGTTCCCCGTGAACAAACTTTGAGTCCCTTTAGAAACTCACTGGTACTCAGTGAATCCCTCCCTATCGTGAGTTACGTGCTTGGTTGCTCCTGTATCAATAATCCACGAAGGATCAGTTTGAGTAAGAAAAACATGTGAACACATAAAGTATTCATCGCAATAAAGAAATTTAGATTGTACCTTTTTCTGCTCAATGCACTCACGAGCAAAATGTCCAACCTTTTGACAGTTATAACAAGTCATCTTCTTCTTTCCTCCTCTTTTGCCCTTACGGTGCTTAGCATTAGCCTTCTGTTTTGGTGCATTAGTCTTAACCTGATCTTTGCCATTAGCTTTCCTTTTGCGCTTTCCTTTTGCATTGCGCGGACCAGCTTGAGCCACAAAAACAAAGTTGTCATCTTTAGCACCACGGCGCTCATATTCAAGCTCAAGATGCCTTTTGAGATCAACAAGAGTTTTGATACTGTCATTATGTATCATAGTCATCGTGAAAGGCTCCCAAGCATCAGGTAAAGACCTAAGCACAACTTGAATCTGTTGCTCTTCATTAAGGGTTGTGCCAGCTGCACTAAGCTCACGGATCATTGCCGACATTACTCGAAGGTGCTCCACTATAGTGTGTTTGGGCTCCTTCTTGTAAATGTCCAACTTATAATTAAGCTCGCGCAACCTAATAGCAGTAGTCCCGCCAAAGGACTTCTTAAGCATATCCCACATTTCCATAGCAGTTTTACAGGACTCAAATTCGCCAATAAGGTCGTTATGCATGCTGCTTAACATGGTAAAGCACGCACAACGATCCTTCTTGTCCCATTCATTGTAGGTTTGTTTGTCTCAACGGTGTTGAACAGTGGTGCCCTCCTCAGGAGGTTGCATTGTGGTAGTTAAAGTTTCAAGCACGTCTAACTCATTAAGCAGATATTTAATTTTCTTCGACCAAAGATAATAATTTTTATCATCTAATTTTTCACCTTTGTTAAGGTCAATCACATTTTTAGAGGCCATGTCACTACAATAAGGTTGCAAGAAATATGAATATTAGCACACATAATAATTTTGTCATTAAATCCTAATTAATCACAATTATTTAGTCTATGGATAGAAATCGAAAAATCGCTAAGCTCATAATCATCATTCCATGTCATAAAATAAATAAGTGTGATTAATTTTATTTTATATGACAAAATCCAAATAGCCCATTACAATAAAAATAAGGACGGGTTTATGAAACAAAAAACCCTATTGATAATTTAATTGTTCTTTGGGAGATAAAATCAATTAATTGAAGAATAAGTGCAAAATTACATTCCCTTACAAGGCTTTGATATAAATACATCAATACCAAAATTTTACATCAAAAATTCCTACTACATCAATCTAATAATAAAAATGGGAATGCTGCACTTATCTTCTTCTATGTATTTTATCTCAGGTCTCTATCACAAAGTGAGAGTCCGTCTCCAAAAATAATTAAATATCAACCCTTTTTAGTCCATCCAAAGTACCATGCAATAACAAATAAGGGGTATGTGCATGAATGGACTCACCACAGCTCCCACTAGGAAGCCGGATGTATTTGGTCAAGTCCTAAGGAGACGAACACAATAAATATGCGTAATAAACATAATATTTACACATAAATATACAACAATAAATGTGAAATAATATTCAATCCTACTCAAAAAATGACCAAATATTTTTCTAACAGTAAGTATACATGAAAAAATTAATATTGTGATTTTCTCTGGATTTTTCAAAAATATTTTAGTATTTAATGCAATTATTTTTCAAATAAATAATAATTGATAGTAAAATAATTTAAGATACTAATACAATCCAATTCTCAACATCAATAAGTGGAGAACTTGTAAACATGCCTCTGAAATCACAGGAAAAAATTTGGCCCCCAAAAAAAATTATGGACAATTTTTAAATCACTTTAAATAGCTACAAACAATTTTTGAAAATATTTTTCACTGATGGAAAAATTCAGAAAAATAATTAAAGTGACCAGAAAATAAAAAAAAAATTTTTTGAAAAATAAAATTTTAAAAAAAATGTCTGGAAGGTGGCGCATGGACCCCACGTATGTAACCTTTTTCTTTCTTTTTTTTAAAATAGGCGCGTGGCCCCCATGCTGACGCTGACGCGCGCTGACGCGCACTGACGACTGACGCGCGCTGAGGCGCACTGACGTGCGCTGACATCAGCTTCGTCTTCTTCCTCGGACCAGAAGCACAATTATAGTTTAGTACCCTTTTTTTTCAAAAAATCATAATTAATTCTACAGATGTCCAAAAAATACAAAGTTTATATTTCTGGAATCGTGACGAGATGTACTGTTTTAATATGTAAAGAAAATACACATTTGACTTCTGTAGAAAAACAGATTTTTAATTAAAAAAACATAAATACAAATTAGGGTTTGTGTTTTCTCTCAAAAAATAAATCCGATTGTAACGAAATTTTGCAGGTGTCTAAATATGCATATGGACTACATCATACTGTATTTTCAGCGTCTAGTATGTACTCTAGCTTATTATGCCATTAATGTCATAATACAAGCTTTATATGTAAAAACAAAATAATAATAGAATATTTATGCGAGATCAGGCATAGCATGGCTCTGATACCAATGTTAGAGTCTTAGGTGGAAATAAACACATAAATAATACTTACATATGAATCGGAAAGTATTCACAGAGCGGAAGCGGTTGAACCGAATGCCAAATCTACAAGCAACACCACGAACACAGCTACTACGATCCTTCTTAATTCTCGTCAGAATATAGTTGTTACAAGCAATCAATGCTAACGAACTATTTAAGTGTTCACACCAAGCACACCCAAGCCTATTGATGGAAGCTTGGAAATACTAGAGAGAGTATTTAGAGAGAAACTGTATAGAAAAAATAATACGTTATTTTTCCTTAGCCCTACACACAGTAAGCTTCAGTATTTAACATAAAACCCAATACCTAAAGGATAAGTCTACAACTGACTAAATCAGGAGAGTTATCTCATATAGAGTCCTAACCATATCACGTATTATTTAAAATACTTCCAAGTGATATGGGACTCTTCCAATCCTTATTGGATTATCCAATACCCATACCCAAGTGGACGTTCATGATCCACAGGTCCGACCCGGATCAATTACTAACATAATCAATAAATACATCAACTAAAATATTTATTTAACTCGATAAATATTTTAAATTAAATATTAAAATTCTCGATCGTTACATAAAATTAAGATATTGGACCATGCTAATTTACATGGCCCAAACAAATTAACTAGAGAGCCCAAATGAATTTATGGGAGCCCAAACTATGGCCCAATTATTAAATGTGTCTTCTAGATAACTAAATTACATAAATTAGCAATTAAACAAAAATAAAAAATTGGGGCAATTTGGGGGGGAGGGGGGGAGTCACCCGCCAATTAAGGAAGAAAAAGAGAGCACATGTTTTTTTTATTTTGTCAAAGTTGGTCACCATATTACTTAGCCTCATTATTTTAACAAGATTTGCAAGCAAAGAGGGAAGAAAAGTTGGGAGAAATGTGTGCATATAGAAATGTAAGTATACATTTTTGCTAGCCTTTAAAAACCACAATCTTATTTGTTATTAAGAGTTTATTCCATTCTCAAAAGAAAACTAAGAAAGCTAGCAAAAGAAAATCAAAAGAGAAGAGAGAGTAACCGTGAACCACAAGAGGAAGAAGGGAAGGAAAATTCTTCCATGTCATCTAGTTTTATCTCTTACTTTGGAAGACGAAGGAAGAAAACCATAAGAAAAAGGTATAAACCCTAAACACATAGGTCATGTATTTTATTTAATGGTTTGATGAAATAAAGATCTAATGTTTCCAAGCTCTAAAACCTTTGATCTACACGTTAAAGAGTGTTTTATGTTTAGATCTTACCATTTTAGGTGCTAAAAAGGTTTGATCAAAAGAGGAAAAGAAAAATAATTTTTCTAGTTTAGAAAACCCTAACTTTTGGTCACTTTGGATGGCTACCATTTGAAATCTACACATTCTTTTTGTGTAGTTTGAATTTGTTCTTTTTGTTTGAGGCCCTTTATTATTGAGCACATATCCATTTGTTTGAACTAGTTGTAACTTGAGGAGAATTTGTTTGATTAAATGTGCATGGGAGAGAATTTTTGAACTATATCATTTGTTTGATCATAACATGAAGTAAATATGTGGTATTGTTTAAGAAAGAGGGAATGAGATTGAAAATAAATAAATAAATAAATAAAAGAATAATGATTCATATGGTGAGTTGAGATGGAGCGTAAAACGTACTCGCTTATAAACACGTGACATGCGAGATGGAGTGTAAAACGCACTCGTTGGTGAGATGGAGCATAAAATGCACTCACCTAATAAAAAAAAGGGAAACCTCTTGATCCCCTGGTGTTGTTTACCTATGTTAACTGAGAGTTGTAAGGACTGAAAATTTTATATGTATATTTTTGTGAATATTTTTTTTAGGAATTACTTTGAACATATGAGTGAATATGTGATATGGATTAAGTAATTTACTCAATTTATTTATTTTAAGTTGATTAAGGAAAAAAAAGATAAGTTTATGTTGAAAATTAACATAGCTTGAATGTTGACTATGAATGACTAATGAAAAGATTTATAATCATTAAGTGATTAACTAGTATGACTAATATTAAGTGATTAACTAGTATGACTAATATAAAGTGAATAAATATATGTGTAATAATTTATCAAGCCAATTAGGGTTAATTAAGTTAATTAAATTGGTGGAACAAAAAGGAAATCCAAGGAATAAAATTTGTTTAGTTAAGCTTATGTTACTAACTAACTAAGCTTGAGATGAAAAATCTTGAGACCTAGTTATATATATATTAGGTATGATAATTAAATAACTTAGGAGTTATATTTATTGAATAGTCATTGTATTTAAAATATATACCAAGCGAACTAACTTAAGAGATTTATTTGTATATCTCAATTTATTTATTATTTTAAACCTAATTAAAGCAAGTCTAACTGGGTTATATAATTAAATCAATGCGAGTAATTATTTAAAGTTCATAGTAGTGAACTAGAAACCCTAATTAATTAACTAGGGTAAGGTAAAATAAATGTGTGGACATATACTAATTTATATGGCCCAAATAATTTAAATAATAACCCAAATAAATAAATGGATGGCCCAAAACCTAGCATATTTTTTTGATAGACTATCAAGAAGATTTAATTAGTAAATAAAGCATTAATAAAAAAAATTCAAAATTTGAGAAAATGAAGGGGCATGGATCCGGGCATGTGAGGAAGAGGAGAGCACATGGGCTAATTGATATTTTTTACACCTTGCAAAGCTAGCCCTAGCCTAAGATTTGCTAAGATATTGAAAGATTTGCAAGGAGATTTGGAAAGATAGCAAGGAAAGAGAAAAGATATTGGGAGATTTAGTAGAAATAAATAATTTATATCTACACATTTTACTTGCTTATAAATAGCCCCATTTCATTTGCTAGAAAAACTTTACTTCATTTCTTCCTAAGTTTCTAAAAGAGAGAAAGAGAGAGCAAAATATAAGAGAGAGAAAGAGAGAGAGGGGTTCAGTTGCACCATAGAGGAAGAAAGGGAGAGGAAATCTTGTGTTTCTTTAAGCTTCATAACACTTGGAAGGAAGTAGAAGAAGAGCATCCAAGACAAAAGGTTCAAAAGTTTTCAAAACTCAAACCCTAATTAATTTAATATGATTTCTGTCGACGTCAGAATTTTTATTTGTCCCTTTCTGTTCTTATCTTTTGGTGTTCTCATGTTAGGTGAGATTTGTTTGAAAAAATAAGTTTGAAAAGGTCCGACATGTATATGTCGATGATTTGACTGTAAGAGTCGTCAGTTGGTTATTTTTAAATGGTTGCACCAACTCCACCGAGGAAAGGTTTGCACAAAGACCTAGTGATTTGACATTGTTTAACCTGTCTGCAAAACTTAAATTCGTTAGGGTCCGGGGGCTTGATTAAGTAGAGGGAAGGTGTTAGACACCCCCAGACTTCCATGATAACACGGTTACCGCCACTTTTCATTAACTTTTACCTCTGTGTGTGTGTGTGTGTTAGGTCTATGTGCAGTTGTTTGGAAGTAGTGCTATGCCTCGTTTGCACCTATATACAAAGGGTTTGACTTTTGTATAAAAGTTCAATTTTAACAAGATAAAGCAGTGATGTTTTGTAAAACAGGTTTTTTAAACCCTTGATCTCAATAGTAACTGAGGCCTTTGGTACTTCCATTTTATTAAGTGTTCAGCTTAATTACTTTTGTTTTCGAGATGCGAGGTATCTTCGAGAAAATAAGATACATAGCAGTGCCAAGCTCCTTGTGGGCATGAGAGCCATCTAAGAAAATTCAGACACCGTGAATAATTTATAAGCTGGCTGCAGCTGAAAATGTCTATCACGGGAACCGAATCTAGATTTAGAGACTGAATCTGTGATCACATGATTCCTAGGCTCACAATGGAAAGCAATATCTACAAAAAAGCTAGAAAAAGAACTAGATTTGAATAAATCTAAACTATTCCAACTTCAACGGTTCCAGTTTAGTCACCATGAACCGGTGAAAGTGAGAAATAGCTAGATTTAGGTAAATCTAGCCAGCAGGCTGAATAACAGTTATATATATATATATATATATATATATATATATATATATATATATAAATGATAAAAAGGTTAAAAATCTGAAATATCTTACAGTGGGCTGCCAAGAAGACTTTAGATAGCTTTAAACGCTTAAAAACTCGGTTTCGACCGGTTAAATTTTAGTATTTAGTAAAACACGAGCTTACAAGTGTTTAGAAAGAAGAATCACTCAGTTTAGAGCACTCTAAAAGTGTTTACAGGTTGAAATGGACATAGTTTTCTCTCCTTTTTTCTTTTTTTTAAATGAGCAACCAAGAGCTCATATTTAAAGACCAGATGGCTGTGGGTCTACCTGCGGCTGCCCAGGGTGCCCCGGTCCATGTGGGTCCTGTTCTTTCAAACCTTAATAACTTTTAATCCAGGCATTCGATAAAGGCGTGCTATACCTTTTCAAAATTTTGTTGTCAAGAGATACACAATGACATGGGATTAGAGGTTGTACATAGCCAGTAAGATGGGCCCATGACCAGATCTTCAAGTCTTCAAATTCTATTCGGTGTGTTATCTTGTGTAGTAGTCACTCGGGATTTGAGCTACGGTTCTTGTGAGAAACTTCTGTATGCAGTGTTGATTGAAATGATGCTGAGACGACGTGAATGTAGTATCGAGATGGAAAAATAATAATTTTGCCCCTCACTGGGGTTATCTCCGGCTCTGCTCAGATGTAGCAGTCGTTGCTCAGGATTATCACTGAGATTAGGCTGTTGTGCATGCTGAATGTCCTCAGGGTTGTCTCTGAGGTGTGCTTGACCTCCTGAGGTTATCTCTGGGGTTGAAAATGAGTGCCTAGGGGTTGTCTCCGAGGTTAAAACTGACTTTTTTAGGGTTATCTCCGGAACTGGAACTACATCCCTCGGGGTTGACTCCGAGGTTGAAACTGAATCTACCGAGGTTGTTTTCGGGATTGAAACTGAATATCTTGGGGTTATCTTCAAGATTGCAAATGGACTATCCCGATTTGACTTCTAGGGTAATCTCTGGAAGATGATTTTACCCTCCTGCAAGGTTAGTAACAGGAATGCAAAATTTTGTGTCTATAGATGCCCTTCTTTATCATATTCATGCAATGTAATGGAATGGATAGGATAAAGATCACTAGACACTTGATACCATATCTGTAACAACCCGGGTCAAATCCCGAGTCCGAATCGAATCAAATCTATCAAAATAAGGCCTCAAACCACTGGCCCAATAGTATCTTCTTGGGTCATCTTAGCCCACCACAGGCTCCCAAAAGGTCATGACTTGAAGGTACTATTGATAGTAACTTATTTCCTTATATGCAGACAAATTTGGCCCCTATCTTTCGATGTGGGACGGGGGTGTTACAAACTCCCCCACTTAAATTTCTGAAGCCCCCGTCAGAACCGATCACACACACGGTCCAGAGAACTTTGCCTCTCTAGCCATTGTGGGATAATACCGGCTGGCTTCGTGTCCCCACCTCCGGACCTCCATCTCTCCATTGTGGGATAATACCACCAGCCTTCATGTCCCCACCTCCGGCAACCCGATCAGATGACCCGACTCGAGCTTTCGAGAGTCGGCTCTGATACCAACTCTGTAACACCCCATTTCCCAAAAGGAAAAGGAATGTCACGCACAAGCATAATAAATACAAACCTCAAATAATCTCAAAATATCTCCACTGAAATTGAACACTAATTGTCACATACTCCAATATAAATAGAAGAAACTCCACACTTACATAATCTCTACTAATAAGAAATAAATGCCAAAATGGCCCAAACATCCATATACAAAATATTAGGAGAACCAAGTCTAATAATAAGTCTCAAAAATAAATCTACTCATTTGGATCAAAGGTAACTCTCATCCCACAAATCCTGATCACCCCTGATTACCTGCCGGAAAAAGAACACAACGTGAGCCAATTGCCCAATACGGATATAAAAATGCATATATATAAACATTATATATATGTACCGAAAGAACTAAATGAACGAACAATTACATCTATTAACCAAACATGAATATATCAAAATTGGCGAGACAAGGTACAAATGATTAACAATGTCGAACCGACAACTATAGTCAAAAGAATTCCAAATAAAATAAGGCTGAATCAAATGGTTATAAGGTAACAATTTCATACTGAGCTCAAATACAAATAGCCAAAGGCTAACAAAATACATCGGTATCATGATGTATACAAATCAAATCGGATAGTACGCACGACACATACATCACTAATCCGCCAAATAAATCAAACCAGATCAAATACTGGGTCGACCCATACGTATCCTGAATAAATATATCAAATGGCCAAAGCTCATACCTAGAGCATACAAAAGGATACGCCGTGGACTAATCACACCGCCACGGATGGTGTCATGCCCTTGTGTCAAGAGGACATGCCTGTGGTACCCCCACAGGTGGTTAGCTCAAGTATACCCTAAGGATCAAACTACAAAATGTAAGCCAAAAGGGGTTCAAATCACAAGGCTTACATGACCATATTCAAATAAGATCGAATTATCAAATACAAATATTATTGATTATCACAATATATCAATGATCAAAATGACTCCCGAATGTGAACGAAAATATACGAACAATGGTACAAACGAATAAAGTCTCCAAAATATACTGACACGATTAACTAGTTCAAGGAGTACAAATACGAATTTTAATATCAACACCAAAACGAAACTATCACAATAAATTGGACAACAAGGAATAATCCTAAGAAGCAATACCTAAATTTTTAAACGAATAACAAAACGAACGAATTATATTCAAAAGAGTCTCGCTGAAAAAGTACGGAATCCGTACCTTAATATAGTACCAAAATAATTCGCCGAATCTAACTATCACCCGCTAAACTCCCTCAATCCGATCTAATTATCAAAATACAATATAATACATATAATTAAATTATGAACTCATACAAATTATATTTTCATAAATTCAATAATTTTAATATACTATATACAGTTTGTACTCAAAAGATACATTTTAATTATAATAACAATATTACAATATTATTTATTACTATCCCCTTTTTAAAATTTCTGTATATCTTATATATATATATATATATATATATATATATATAAATAAAATCTACAGCAATAAAGGTATATATATTACGAATCAAGTAGCAGTTATACTTATATATATATATGGTAACAGTTATATGTATATATATATATATATATATATATATATATATATATATATATATATATATATATATATATATATATATATATATATAAAATTAATATGTAGGTTACCGCACTATATATGGAAATATAATTATCATAGTCATGCCTGCTCCTTCAGATTCATAATAGAGACTCCTATATTGGGACAACTTGAAATCCCTGACGCAATACAAGTAAGGAAAGTTTCGTATTCAATTGAAAAGAATAATAATAACTTACCAGTTTGATCCAATTTTCCCACTTCCCTTTGTACGGCTGAGTCCTCCCTTTTTTTTCCAATTGGTTCGTATAGATATAATAAAGCAGTTAGGGTTTTGGTTTATTTATTAATTAATATGTTTTATTAATACTCCTAATTTAAATAGGATTTAAAATGGCACAAATATAAATTAGACCCAATTAATTTTAATGGCCCAAATAAATTAACTATAGTTTGACCCAAATATAATAAAAGTCCAATTAAATATTTTAAAGCTCACATAAATATTTTATTATTTTAAGATTACATAAAATATTTTATTATTTTATTGGGTATTATAACACCCCCTTTCCCAAAAGGAAAAAGAATGTCACGCACAAGCATAATAAATACAAACCTCAAATAATCTCAAAATATCTCCACTGAAATTGAACACTAATTGTCACATACTCTAATTTAAATAGAAGAAACTCCATACTTACATAATCTCTACTAATAAGAAATAAATGCCAAAATGGCCCAAACATCCATATACAAAATATTAGGAGAACCAAGTCTAATAATAAGTCTCAAAAATAAATCTACTCATTTGGATCAAAGGTAGCTCTCATCCCACAAATCCTGATCACCCCTGATTACCTGCCGAAAAAAGAACACAATGTGAGCCAATTGCCCAGTACGGATATAAAAATGCATATATATAAACAATATATATATATGTACCGAAAGAACTGAATGAACGAACAATTACATCTACTAACCAAACATGAATATATCGAAATTGGCGAGACAAGGTACAAATGATTAACAATGTCGAACCGATAACTATAGTCAAAAGAATTCCAAATAAAATAAGGCTGAATCAAATGGTTATAAGGTAACAATTTCATACTGAGCTCAAATACAAATAGCCAAAGGCTAACAAAATACATCGGTATCATGATGTATACAAATCAAATCGGATAGTACGCACGACACATACGTCACTAATCCGCCAAATAAATCAAACCAAATCAAATACTGGGTCGACCCATACGTATCCTGAATAAATATATCAAATGGCCAAAGCTCATACCCAGAGCATACAAAAGGATACGCCGTGGACTAATCACACCGCCACGGAAGGTGTCATGCCCTTGTGTCAAGAGGACATGCCTGTGGTACCCCCACAGGTGGTTAGCTCAAGTATACCCTAAGGATCAAACTACAAAATGTAAGCTAAAAGGGGTTCAAATCACAAGGCTTACATGACCATATTCAAATGAGATCGAATTATCAAATACAAATATTATTGATTATCACAATATATCAATGATCAGAATGACTCCCGAATGTGAACGAAAATATACGAACAATGGTACAAACGAATAAAGTCTCCAAAATATACTGACACGATTAACTAGTTCAAGGAGTACAAATACGAATTTTAATATTAACACCAAAACGAAGCTATCACAATAAATTGGACAACAAGGAATAATCCTAAGAAGCAATACCAAATTTTTAAACGAATAACAAAACGAACGAATTATATTCAAAAGAGTCTCGCTGAAAAAGTACGAAATCCGTACCTTAATATAGTACAAAAATAATTCGCCGAATCCAACTATCACCCGCTAAACTCCCTCAATCCGATCTAATTATCAAAATACAATATAATACATATAATTAAATTATGAACTCATACAAATTATATTTTCATAAATTCAATAATTTTAATATACTATATTCGGTTTGTACTCAAAAGATACATTTTAATTATAATAACAATACTATAATATTATTTATTACTATCCCCTTTTTAAAATTTCTGTATATATATATATATATATATATATATATATATATATATATATATATATATACCGCTTTACGTTTATATATATAATTACATAACCTGCAAGTTAGTATAAACTTAAAACTTATTATACTAACTTGCAGGTTATGTAATTATATATATAAACGTAATATACCGCTTTACGTTTATATATATAATTACATAACCTGCAAGTTAGTATAAACTTAAAACTTATTATACTAACTTGCAGGTTATGTATATATATATAAACGTAAAGCGGTATATATATATATATATATATATATATATATATATATATATATATATATATGCAGGTTACCGCACTATATATATATATATGCAGGTTACCTATATATGGAAATATAATTATCATAGTCATGCCTGCTCCTTCAGATTCATAATACAGACTCCTATATTGGGACAACTTGGAATCCCTGACGCAATACAAGTAAGGAAAGTTTCTCATTCAATTGAAAAGAATAATAATAACTTACCAGTTTGATCCAATTTTCCCACTTCCCTTTGTGCGGCTGAGTCCTCCCTTTTTTTTTCAATTGGTTCGTATAGATTTAATAAAGCAGTTAGGGTTTTGGTTTATTTATTAATTAATATGTTTTATTAATACTCCTAATTTAAATAGGATTTAAAATGGCACAAATATAAATTAGACCCAATTAATTTTAATGGCCCAAATAAATTAACTACAGTTTGACCCAAATATAAGAAAAGTCCAATTAAATATTTTAAAGCTCACATAAATATTTTATTATTTTATTGGGTATTACATCACCTTCCCCTTAAAAATGATTCCGTCCCCAGAATCAAAAGAATAGAACGTACCTAATTTTCAAAAAGATGCGGATATTCCGCTCGAATAGACTCCTCTATCTCCCAAGTAGCTTCTGGTTCCGAATGATTTTTTCACAAGACTTTAACAAAAGGAATTGTCTTCCTCCTCATAATTTGTTCTTGATGATCTAGAATCTCCTCGGCTTTTTCCTCGCAGGTAAGATCTTCTTGAATCTTATGTAACGGGTATTGCACAACATGAAGCGGATTATAGTTATATTTCCCTAACACCGAAACATGAAAGATATTATGCACATGAGATAATTGTGGAGGCAAAGCCACCCGATATGCCACTTTTCCAACTCTCTCAAGGACTTCAAAAGGGCCAATGAAACGCAGACTAAGCTTCCCTTTCAAACCAAACATTCGAACACCTTTCCAAGGAGAAACTTTCAAAAACACGTGTTCACCAGGCATGAATTCAAGAGCCCTCCTATGAATATCAGCATAACTCTTTTGCCGCGATCTAGCTTCTTTCAATTTTTCTTTAGCCACTGCTACCTTCTCTGTAGTAATCCTAACCAAATGTATGTTGAATGCATGGAATGGAGATTGCTCTAAGACCAGAGGATGTTGACATTTGGGGTTATCACTAAAGTCCTTAACCCTTATTGCAGAGTTTCCACCACAGATGTTCTTCTCATGTGCAAGAGACTCCTAGGGAATTGTGCTTTAATTGTCGAAGATCTATATAACAGATTCTATCATCGGTCCTTCCCGATGAAGATGACTTTCCACAGCTTGGATTGTCAGGCCTCTTTGGCTCTTCATTGGAGTTACTGCTAATGGCTATTGATGTCAGGGCTGCCTGACCTTCGTTGAAATGTTCTTCAATGGTGAACATCATCAGACCACCTCCAATGCTTCGTTAGATTTAATTTCCAATGGCTGATGATGTCAAGGCTACTTGACCTTCACTGAAATGTTCTTTAACGGTGAACATCATCGGACCACTTTCGATGCTTCGCTGGATTTAATTGCCAACGGCTGATGACGTCAAGGTTGCTTGACCTTCGCTGAAATGTTCTTCAACGGTGAACATCATCGGACCATTTCCAATGCTTTGCTGGATTTAATTGACAACGGTTGATAACGTCAAGACTGCTTGACCTTCATTGAAATGTCCTTCAATGGAGAACTTCAGCGAACCACTTCTGATGCTTCACTGGATTTAATTACCAACGGTTGATAACGTCAAGGTTGCTTGACCTTCGTTGAAATGTTCTTCAATGGTGAACATCATCGGACCACTTCTGATGCTTCGCTGGATTTAATTGCCAACAGCTGATAACGTCAAGGCTGCTTGACCTTCGTTGAAATGTTCTTCAACGGTGAATATCATCGGACCATTTCTGATGCTTCACTAGATTTAATTGCCAACGGCTAATAACGTCAAGGTTGTCTAACCTTCATTGAAATGTTCTTCAACGATGAAGTTTATATGAAATCCCTACTGGGGAGAGACTTTTGATGAAATATATTATTTTGATCGTAATTACGATTCCAGTGATTGGACCTACAATCTAGTTTGATGGCATTGGACCTTGGTGAGGTATTGCCAAAGGTAGCTAGCAACAACTATGATCATCGTCTTTGTGAACCCTGTGTTTGGGCGAATACCAATGATTGATGTGTAGACCCGCAGTTTGGTCTCTGAAAATCAAGATTTTAGGCTTTTCCGCTTAATCACGTAGCATCTTTTTTCCTGATTTAACTTTTCAGCTTATGGGACCTCCTTTACAACTAAAATTTGATCGAGCTGAAAGGGGTGGGGACCACCCAAGATAGTCGCAGGTGGACCCGCGACTACTGCAGGTACACCCACGACCATCTGTGGGTTCTATTTAGGGTGCATTTCCCTTTCATAAGTCATTTTCAGTTGAAGTCGCACAGAGAATCCGAGAGTTCTTCTTTAGATCTACTGAGTTCGGGCTGTTTTTTGCAAAATTCGTTACTGTACAAGTGTTTTGCACTGTCCTGGTAACGTATGCATGTCTTCTTTTCTAGTTTTATCTTTTGGAAAGTGAGTTATCACATGAAATGCTTTTAAACACATAGTAGTGATTATGCATACTGATATAACTTGATAAAAATTATTCAACACAGTAAATGTTAGTATTTAACTATGTTGAACGTATTAATGTGAAAAAAAATTAACTTTTAAAACAGTCAATTTGGCACCTTTTCTGCTATTTTTTTCATCCTATTTGAGGACAAATGAGCAAAGGTTGTTAAACAAAGTAATTCTGGTAATTAGGCTACTCTTATGGATTATGACTTTGATATTTTTCATGCATATAGGATGTTTATGACTGTGAGTTGGTGTGCTACTGAATGGCTACCTAATCATACCTACGCGCATGTGGATAGTCTTTTTTACAAAGGAGACTTTGGCAAAAATTTTCCACGAGTCTAGGAATTGAATAAACATGCATTTTTAACTGTATTGTAGGCATATGTTAAAGTAATTCATGCATGCATATAGACATCAAATGCATTTAATAAGCTCTAGGTTAGAATTTACCACACCCTTTCTGAGGTGATTTGGAGACTTGTGTCCATATATCTAGACCAGTCGAGCAGCTCCCGTAGGACCTCTTCAGGTGTGAAGAGGAGAGCTTCTAATGTGCCTCGGCCTTGACCAGCCCGACAGTCTCGTCGGTTGACGGAGTCAGTGATTCGTCCTATCCGAGTTGAGGTGCCGGATGTTGAGGATGAGGAGGAGGATGTACTGATTGTAGATCCTGCTCCTTTTACTTCTATTCCCTGTAGGGATCTTCCAGCCATTAAGGTGACGATTCCAGAGCTTCTGGATGATTTGAGTTGTCACCCCTCGATCTATTCGCATGCGAACGAGGTAAAAGTTGTGTTTGACCTTCCTTTTTCCTATTGACGAGGAACAAGGTTTTGATGTTGATTTTCATTGTGATGAAGGTTCCTGACTTTATGCAACCTCGAGGGAACTGGTTCAGTATGCACTCTCTGTACCAGACTCTTCACCCAGAGTACCGAGAGATTATGAATGATTGGGGTTTTGAGGCATTATTTTCTATCCTCCCCCACCGTTGTCCCTAGGGTTACCTCAGGGTGTTGTCTGAGCGTTGGTTTCACTAGACTTAGTTTCTCCATTTACTAGATTACGAGGTAATGATAACGCCGATGGATTGGCGGTTTATCACTGGTATGGATTTTTCTGGGGCACCAGTGCCTTGTGTGGCTAACATTTCCCCTACTATCGTCAGATCCTTGCTAGGAGTCTCGGTTATGGTGCTCAAAGGCAGGATAATCTGTACTGGTCCTTTGAGTGTAGACGCTATGAGGGTGGCGTTGAGTGAGCCATTGCCCGATGACAGGAGAGCTAGGGATCGCATTCTTCGACGATTGTTCTGGGTCATCCTTCGGGGTTGTTTCGTGGCAGATAACTCTTTTACGGTGTCATTCGCTTTAGTCAGCGCCACATGGGATGTGGACCGTATTGGAGAGTTTGATTGGGGCTCCTATACCTTTGCCTACATCCTCAGGGGAATGCGTCTGCGCTCGCAGGGCTTGACAGACGTTTGGCTAGGATTTTACCCATTCCTGCTTGTGAGTATTTCTCTTTTAATTTCCCTTGTTAGGGTTAAGAGTGGTGACTAACTGTAGATATTTGATCTTATATTGGCAATTTTGGGCCTATGAGAGGGTCCCATGTTTGTGTCACGTTAGCCTATTAGGTTTAGACACCTATCCATGGGGACAGCGATAGCATCATTCTACGTTGGTGGAGGTTCTTGTAGCTAAGGGTTTCACCCATTCTCGCCTACAGTTGGGGTTGTTAAAAGCCGATGTCATTACATAGGTTCCCTACTCTGAGAAACATTTAACAGTAGGCTTTGAGGGTGGTTTCCTGACTGGTGTCGAATATGTGATGTCCACCCATCAGATTCCTCTCTTCACAGATGGGGGATGGCAGCTCTATTTAAGAGAGAGTGCTATCAAGAGCACCACAGGGGAGATTTGTATACCGATCTGTCCTCCTATTAGGTGTTATTGGCCTGTGTCGCAGCCATTGATCACTGATATCCCTTTGGTGGGAGTTGATGGCTTTACTTTGTCAAAGGGACTGTTCACTCAGGAGGATTTCTACCGCTGGTGGTTCCCTTGCACCATTGGAGCCCAGACCCGCGTCAGGTAGTTTATGGAGGATATGGATCCTGGCTTCGTCATAATGGTGGATTGGATTGCCTGCGTCCGAGATCTACTCATCTGACGCAGATTAATAGTTTGACCCAACAGTTGGACCGGGCACATTTCTTTATCCGATATTTGGGCAGAGATTCTTCCAAGGCAGATTCTTTTGATCCTTCTAGCTCTGGGGCTTGCCCTTCAGGTGGCCCATGTTTAGATGGTTTTACTGATGCAGATCCTCCGTTGTATGGGCCTAATTTCCCTACTGACAGAGATTCAGTGACTCAGGAGGAGTTACATCAGATGGATAGGTTAGATGATGTAGACATCAACACTATTGACTTCTTCTGATGTATTTCTCGCTATATTTTTTGATAGGCCTCTGTTAGATATTGGGCGACTGTGCCCCATTCTCGTTATATCTTTTGATAGGCCTCTATTAGTTGTTGGCCGGTTGTGCCCCATTTCCCTGTATTTTCCAGTTGTACAAAGAGATGATATATTTAGATGATGATGTACTTAAGAATGTATGTATATTGTTTTCCATTCCCTATATCATATTATAATCTATTATGTATTATGCATGAATTATGTTTATGGACATGCATTTCTAGAGATGAGTTTAGCATTAACCCCTGGATGATCTTATGATACAGCCCTACAGATGTCTTCATCGACAGTTAGCCGTATTAATCATACCCCACCAGTATTGATGGTATCATCATTGAGATTGTGGCATGACAGTCTATCATCCTTAGATCGGACGACAGTTAATCAGTTGATGAGTCACTCGATGACCCTCCTGACATTCCAGGTTCCATTGGGCTTTGTAGAGGGCATGCTGGAGCATTGGGTACCGGATAGGTAGGTGTTCCGGTTTGAGACCCAGGAGTTGACTCCTACTTTGGAGGAGTATGAGTGTCTGACAGATTTGCCATTTGATAGGCCCTACGCTCGTATGGCTGTCGATAACATAAGTAGGCAGTTTGTGACTCTCACAGGTTTAAGGTGCAGAGTTGCCCTAGATGAGATCTCCTCAGGGCATGTAGTGTCCATGCATTTTTTGATAGATAGATTTGGCTCATTGGACAGTTATTTGTAGTACTCTGGGGATTTCACCACTTCAGAGGATGATTGGCGTGTTTCCAGAGTAGATGTACTCTTGATGTGTATGGTGGCTTATCTATACATGCCATTGTACATGGACCACTTGGACATTGGTGTGGTTCTGGTAGTTCGTGCTCTCCGGGAGTGACATACCATCTTACCGACGATTGTGGTAGAGACCTTGAGGTCGGCAACATATTGCCACACCCATCCTATAGGGGTATTTATAGGCAGTTCATTCTTGTTGTACGTGTGGTTTATGACACACTTGAGACCGAATGACACTTTTCGACGCCATGGGTATTGTTTTTCCCATGAAATAGCCATGTCTTACTCCTTCTAGCTGGCGGAGTGTATATATACATCTTCTTGGTCGATTTTCTTGTCAGGGATCGAGGATCCATTTGATATTCTATCGTGTTCAGGGCTCAGTTCTCCCTATAACTTTATCACTCATGCAGCTTGCATGGATTATCTTCATCTGACTGGTTTGAGGGGTGTGACCACTTATCATCCACTGGTTGTGATGGCACAGTTTGACCAATTTCAGGATATTCATCCCTTTGACGGGGCATTGGGCTAGCGGTTGTCATCTCGGCTTCTATCAGCAAAGGATTTGTCCAGGATTTATACCTGTTGGACTCAACGTGAGAGGGCTGATTTTTATACTAGCCATCCAGGTCGTTCTACAGAGAATTCAGCATGGTTGGAGGCAGAGATTGCATCAGCTAAGGTTGTATCCTCAGTGCTGGGTACTGATTCTGATGGTGGGGAGCCTATGGAGGACCTTGATTCTCCCAGTGTTCCTACTGCTATGACTCCACATTCTGCAGAGTATTTAGAGCAGAGTCTAAATCTGATGACATTTGAGAGGGATCAGGCTAAAGCCTTGATGTTGACTGCTCTTTCTGGTAGAGATGTCGATTTAGTTGAGAGAGATGATGCTCTAGCACATAGGGATACCGCTATTATTGAGCGATATGAGGCTCAATCATCTAGGGATGTAATTGTTATTGAGCGGGATGGTGCTCTGTCTGCCCGAGATGCTTCCATTACAGATAGTACTGCATTGAGGTCTCATATGACTGATATCATTACAAAGATAAGCACATTCATTGATGAGCATAGTGTCATCATGCAGATGGTTGTAGATCTCTTGACTCGTGTAGATACTCTTGGACAGGAGATCATAAAGTTACCCCCATCTTCTGAGAGGGATGCCATGTTAGACTTGATAGCTCGCTTATCCACTGGTTTGTAGATTAGCTTTAATTTTCCTGCATAGACTAGGTTAGCCATTTTTGTTATGTACATAACACATTGTATATATCAAACAGTATTATATGGCAAGAAAATATGTTTTGCTTTACTTCCCTTTTAGTTGTGCCTTGTTACTTGCTTGATAGTTGCCTGTTTCTTCAGGGCTTGTGATCTTGATGTATTTTGAACTCCTCCTAGATTGATGGACATTGAGATGTCTCAGGATCTTTCAGAATGGATCGTTGATCTTTGTATTCCCTACCTTTTTGTGTCTTGGGACTGTGATTTTGTATGTGGTTATGGAGAGGATTGTGGCTTTCCTTTCTGAGGTTGACCGCCCCACAGATGGTCATCGGTACTCATTTGTATTGGGAAGCCAAGGTAGTTCCATCTTTTATGGATTGGTGTTTCTCATTGAGTACTCAACCATAGCTTAGATGGTCGCCGATTCTCCCATTTATGTGGGGAGACCAGGTAATTCCATCCCTTTGGTCTAAGCCGATGAGGTGTGGTTTAACCGCCCCACAGATGGTCACCGATACTCCTTTGTATTGGGGAGATAAGGTAGTTCCACCTATCATGGTTTGGTTTGAAAGTGGAAAGATGATCCCATTACCATTAACAAGGTTTTGTGTTTTTGGTAGGGGTGAGACCGCACCGTGAATGGCTACCTACGTTCTCCCATTGATAAGGGGAGATCAGGTCTGCGTAGTTCCAATCTAGCATGAAAAGGTTGAAAGTTATAGGTGGTAAAGTTAGACCGGACCATAAAAATGGCTACCTACGTATTCCCGTGTATTGGGGAGATCAGGTTTGCGTAGTTCGCCCCTGATGGGACAAACTAAAGTTGTGAGGAAGTGTTTTATCCCTTGTAAGACAAACTGAAGTTGTGAAATGTTTTATCCCTAGCAGGAGAAACTGAAGTGGTGAAATGTTTATCCCAATGGGAAAAACTGAAGTTTGTGAAAGGTGTTTTATCCCTAGTGGGACAAACTGAAGTGGTGAAATGTTATCCCGAGCGGGATAAACTGAAGTTTATGAAAGGAATTTTTATCCCTAGTGGAACAAATTGAAGTGGTGAAAGGTTTTGAAAACCTGAATTGACTGATGGATCTGATGATCCAGAACCAGGATGCTGGTTTGCAAGTAACTTCAGACATAGTACTGTTTCACGGTGTCCGAGTTGATGAGTTGGAGAAATTCCTCGCCATCCATCTCTTGTAATCTGAGGGCTCCTCCTATCAATTCCTCCTTGACAACAAACGGGCCTTCCCAGTTTGGGGCGAATATTCCTTTAGATTGATCTTGGTTGTCCAGAACCTTCTTCAAGACCAAGTCATGTTCTTTGAACTGCCGTAGCTAGACTTTCTTGTTATAGGATCGAGTGATCCTATGTTGGTATAATTTGTGACGCCCCCAAAATAGGTATACATAACCCATTATGAGTCGCCAAATACATGGTACATAATTTAAATACAAACTTAATTTATACAAATGTTGTGCAAAATACGACAAAACATAAGCTGAGAGTTTTAACATGATTTTTGTCTCGTAGACAATATCCAAACTCAAATGGAGTTCTCATTACAATTATTATTACACTATTTTATAAAATAGTGAGGACTACTATACCAACCGTCTTGGACCATCACTCCATTCCCTAACTAGTCCCAGCTATATTCTCATTTCCTGAAGAGAACAATGAAAGCAAAGGGTGAGCTCAACTAGCCCAGTAAAGAATATTATGACTAAGATAATGTAGAATAAATTATCGTTAGCCTTCAATAGTGTAAAACTGATAGAATACAATAGACAACAAGTTTAAGTGCAGCGGAACAAATAATCCATTAAAAGAGTCAAGTAGAGCATGCTATCTACTATTTTCTATGATTTAAAAGTTCATCATCAATATTTTTTTCCTGTAACAACAATCAATAAATATTTCACATCAACGAATTATCCATGCACTATGGGCCAAGGATATTCGTTAGTATCACCAGTGGTCATGATCATGCCAAACAACTGTCCATCTATGCACTATGGGCCAAAGAGGACTTTCACCACATCATTTGTCTGTAACATTACAGGTCATGATAATACCAATACAATCTTTTCTGGTCATAATCATACCAATCAACAGTCCATCTATGCACTACGAGCTAAAGATGACTTTTACCACAATATAAGTATGAGGATGATGACAATGATATAAGGAATTAATCAAATGAGATCAAGGATAAATATTAGAGATTTATAATTCAATTTATCCAGAGTTCAAGAATGTCTAAATTGTCAACATGATAATTAATTGTGGAGTTAAAATTCAAAATGATATTCATATATCAAAAATAATTTTGGACAGAAAAGAAATCACTTTTGTCGTGAATAGTATCCCGTAAATAGTATCCCTAGTGAATAGTACCAAATGAATAGTACCCCGAATAAATAGATATTCATGTATCAAAAATAATTTGGACAGAAAAGAACTCACTTTTGTCGTGAATAGTACTTTATGAATAGTACCCGAATGAATAGTACCAAATAAATAGTACCCCGTCATGCAAAGTACCCCGAATCCCCGAGTGAATAATACTCGAGTGAATAGTAACCCGTGAATAGTACCCCGAGTGAAAATATTGAAATTTAATAAGAAAGTTCAGACCAATATTCCAATGAAACGATACTAGATGAAGTGCAAAACTCAAGGATATTCCACTAATTTCAGGGATTATAGAAACAATACTTACCATAGTAAGTTTAGATTTAAGAATATGAAAAGAAATAATATCCCATACCTTAGTAGAAAACTAGATACTGCAATGGTGAAGTAGCAGAATACTCTTTTTCTTTCTCTTTATAGTTTCTCTATCTACTGTTTCTCTTGTAAGTCTTAGTGAATTGGTGAGAATGAAAGAAGAAATGAACTTCTATTTATAGAAAAACATAGTTTTGATAATTGCACGTTAGGGTCTCAACTTATTACAGTTTAGTACCTCATTAATTGCACCTTAGTCCAGGCATTTTTGTGTTTCTTTAAGGATGATGTCATGCATACATCATGCTTGCATCATCTCTTCTCTGATTGATTGATTCAAGTTCACATGGATTGGTTAACGTATTACACTTTGCTACCCCTAAAGTTTTCCAAATTTGCATTATTCTCCTTTAACTTTTATAATTCACTTATCTTCAATAAACACATTTGTAATATTTTAACAATTATTCATCATTAATATTATAACTTACAATATTGACATCCAGATCATTCCCAGGAAAGAATGGGACTTTTCGATAAAGATTTCTCCTTATTGGCGCGCAATTAGATGACCTAACCCCTATCCTCGACAGAACTTTCTAGACATTGTCAATAATGTAAATAATAATATGAATAAATGTGTTGTCTCTATTATTAATAATATAAAATATTGTGCAGGTGATACTGTGATAATAATTGAATCAATAATATGAGATACTATACAACAACTAATGTTGCAATAATTGAATAAAACGGAGTGACTTCTTACGTAAGCATCAATAATTAGAGATATTGTGCAATACCGTGTGCTACTATGCAACCACGCGTATTACTGTACTTTTATCACCGGATATTTTAGTAGTTTAACGGTAAAAGTTTTGCCGTTATTTTTATAAAAAGGTTATTTATGTCGCTTTCTATATCCGACAATTATTTTGTTGTGGGGTCCACCAATGATTGTGTCGTCGTACGGATATTTTTCGACAAAAAGAATATTCCCTGACCAAACGAGTATTCCCCGACACAAAGAATATTTTATATCAACTTGCTTACTTTGTAAAATTTTCACATATCACCCTTAACTTTAACCTTATATCAATTTAACCATTTACTAAATAGAATAATAATTATAAGAAAATTGAATGCTTTCATTTTATAAAATTCGGGGTCTTACATAATTGACCATGAAAGATGGCTGCGGCCCGCCTTTCATCTATTAGAGACAATTGATGGTACCAATCTTGTAACCATTGGTCTTCATCCAGCTAAGCGTCTATCAACACAGTAATGACCATGAATTTTAAACTCCTTATTAAATAAATATGTGATTTAATTTTTAATGAGTTAGTTTTGTGAGTCTATTTAAACCTTATGTGGTTATGTGAATTTATGAAATGATTAAAGGGAGTCACTAATAGTTTATTTAAATTAGTGGACTAACCATAAAGACTTTAATATCAAAGAATTGCTAGGATTATTAATAATTAAATATTCAATTTTTTTGAATATAGTGGCAAGATTTGATCATATTGAGTAATTAAATTGATTCACATTGGAGCAATACGAATTAAGAAGTGTGGGAGTTGAAACTAGCTTGAAGCTAAACCAGTTTGGCACTGCCAGTGACCGGCGCAACTGCGCCCTCCCAGCAGTACAAACTGGCGCAGCTGCACCAGTGATTAGTCTGAACCAGTTAGTTTCTTCTGTGGAAATAAAATGGAACACTTTGTTGTATGTGTGACATTAATAAATCATAAGGATAAAGGTACATAATGGTGATATAAAGGATCAAGTAGTACAAGAATCCCCTATGATCTTTAATACAGAAGTAATTAAAATAGTTGTGTAATTTAGAAATTGGGAAAGGAATTAGATGTTTAAATAAACATTAATATTAAATAATATTATTATGTGTTTATGAGAATAGTAAAAATAATTATGAAGCTACCCGGACAATAATAACTAACTGCATTATTTTATTGCGTATATTTAATGTACATGGATTATATGATGTGGGTATATAATTCATCCCTAAATTCCTAATATGGTAACAATTATACATTAAGATTACATTTTGGGAATTTAAAGGGACCAAACCGAGCCTTACTTGATCAAGTAACTGTGATTTTGCTCTTGTCCCAAATTAAGTATCATAAAAGTATATGAACAGTGACCTAAAACTAAAATACGTAACTTCCAAGCAAGAAATCATTGGCTATGGAGATGGCTAGTGGTGGGTTGTTAAACCACTCCTTATTAACCAATGTTTCCTCCTAATACCTCATGGAGTTAACCTCAGTGCAATATAGTTGCCCAGTCCAAGTTTCTTCTATAAATGGCAGACCAAAATTTTAATTTATGTTGCTTTGTTTTAGTTCTTGAAACTCTAATAACTTGAGAGTAAGTGGGTTGTGGTTCAGAGAGGAGGTTAGCAAGTTCAGAAGGAGGAAACTAAGTTTATTAAGCTTCAAGAGGTATAAAATCTCAACTTTTGTTCTTAGTTGGGTTTGTCAAATTCTTAGGAATTACTTGAAATTCTCTGTTAATCAATGTGAATTAGCATGCCATAATGTGTTTATGAAGTATGTTTACATGTATGAACCCTTAAATGGTGGATTGGAACATGTTTAATATGAAAAGAATCATGTTGGGTAAGGCTCTGCAAAATAGAGTCTGTTTCTGCTTCTAGTCCCGACATGGCGCAGCTGCGCCCTATTTGTACTAGGGTGCAGCACAGCTGCACCAGGTTTGCACCGTACCTTTTGTTTTCTGTTTCATTTCTGTTCGTGCTAACTTATTGGTACCTTGTTAGAGCAAGCTTGTAAACTGTTTTGGCACACACATATAAGCACATGCATGTAGTATGATCAAGTATAACAATGTTAATACACATGATTGATACCACCCTTATGGTTTTGAAATGAAATTATAGCTTCAAAAGTGAAATGTGTCACGAACACATCATGTGAGCATTCTGAGTTTATGAACATGATAATATGGTTTATATTGACATGAAATGCAAGTCTAAAGTGAATTAGACACACTAGCATACATGATTGAAAGTTAAGACTTTTCAAAAGTGAACTTGACCAAGACGTTTATGTTGTAGGTTCTGACCATTTGAGTATGTATATGTGGCTTTAATATATGTTTCAAATGCATAAGAGTTATATGTCGAGATGCCTTGTCTATACTAAGTTAACTTAGTGTAAATTTCAAAGAAAGTTAGAATGTGAAAGCTAATGTCATCAAGTAATAAGTAAATTACGTTATGACCACGCAAGCATGTATGTATGTTAAAGTATAAGTGTAATTAATGTGTTAGAGTTGGACAGAAACAGGAAGTGCAAAGCTCAACTCTGGTCTGGCCAGGGGACAGTGCAGCTGCGCTGTCCCTAAGCCTAGACAGGGCGTAGCTGCGCCATCCTGCAGTCATGATTAGGTTCTATTTTTAATCAGATGATTCGAAGCATACCTATATGATTACTTGAACTTGTATTATATAACCAATATGTTATGTATTGTGTTAAGAAGCATGCTAGGTGATAGAGAAGAATGTTAATGAGAAATTATGACTTTCACATGTTAAGTCGTAAGTCACGATTAGATTGACTTACGTGAATTATAGGATAGACCTATGTGATGATTTGATTCTTGTAAATTTAGGCTCATATTAGTTTACACATACTAATTAGAAGACCGACTTGTTAATGTTAGGTCATTTCAACGCAAGTTAATTAAAGCTAGAATTAAATTGTAGCTGAGCAAACAGGCAAGTTTTCTAACTTATACAACTTTGGATTTTGTGCAAGTTCTTGAATTTTATGTGATTCGTATGTTGAATGCTAGTATCCAAAACTCTCTTTTATATTGAGCAATTCTCTGAACCTTACTCTTTGATTGTGCAAGTTCTCTACCTTACACAACTTTAAATATTGTGCAAGTTGCTAAACTTCACTTATTTTTATGAAAGCTTCCTATCCTTCTCATATTGTATTGAGCAAGCTATTGTTAAATTGAAAGTTATTCATTTAAGCTTGAACTTTATTTCCAAGCATGCTATTAAGTGGTTTAATTACTTTACAATTATTCCACATCGATATTATTGATATTCGCACTTAGTGCACTTAAGTTCGTACAGTCTTGGACTTGTACATCATTTAAAGTTTTATAATTCTTGAATTGTGTCAGATAGAGTCTGAACCTTTGTTCGGTCAGACAAGTATATGAAGCTCTATAAAAGCTATCCAAACCAATGGATGGTAAGGATTCTTAGATTGAAAGAACACCCCTTTTATGATAGGGGAGTACCCCAGGTATCTAATATAAGATACAAAGAGCAGATTTAAATGTTATGCATATATATGGTGTACACGAGGCTGATCCCCTCAAGTACTTAATTTGTAGCCAGTAACCAAAGGGTCAATCAGCTATTTGATTCCATTGGAGTTTTATAGTTCAAAGTCTACTTGGCTATCAGTTATTCTAAAAGCAATAATTATCTTTGCTTCTAATATTCATATTGTTGAATCCTTCATATATTCATATTGTTAAATTCATTGTCAGATATTTTTCATTCATCATGATATATCCTTATTGTTGTATTTAAACTTGCTGAGCAAACTTATTGCTCATCCTTGCTATATTATGAATTATATTACCGTTAAGCCCGAGACCTCAGGGAAGGACAAGGGTAAAGGAAAGATGTAGGATAACTGCAAGGAGCAGACTTTACCTTATGCCTAGTTTAAATTACTATCATGTAATATGAACCCTAATGATTATTTTAGGGTATGTTTGTAAAATTGTATTAAGATTATCAAATCTTGGGACTAGTAATACCTTTTGAATGAACGACGTATGTTTATCATATTCTGCATTTTAGTTATCGTATGTTGTTTAGAGGTGAATGTTTGTAGTTATCGTGACAACCGGACCGGGGTCAGAAGACCCAGTTTTGGGGGTGTCACAAACACTCTGAGGGATTCCATTTCCACCTCTATGGGTAGCATTGCTTCCATACCTTAGGTTAATGAGTAGGGGGTTGCCCCAGTGGAAGTGTACATTGATGTTCTGTAGGCTAATAGAGTTAGAGGTAACAAGTCAGGCCATCCTTTGTGATTGGCGGACATCTTTTGCATGATCTTTTTGATATTCTTATTAGCCGCTTCAACAACACCTCCTCCATCATTTGGTTATTGAGGTTTTTGGCATTGTCTAATACAATCACTTCTGGTTGTCCATATTGATAAATGACATTGTTTTTGATGAAACCAATGATCACTTCTTTAGTAACCCTGGGCGAGGAGGCTGCTTCTACCCACTTAGTAAAGTAGTCGATCATTGTGAAGATAAACTGATGACCATTACTGGCTTTGGGCTTGATGGACTCGATCATGTCCATTCCCCACATTGAGAAGGGCCAGGGCAAACTCATATTGTGGAGCTCCCTTGAAGGGACGTGGATAGCATTCTCATAAATTTGGCATTAATAACATCTCTTGACGTGATCATCACAGTCAGCCTTGAGAGAGAGCCAAAAATGCCCTATTCTTAGGATTTTCTTGACAAGTAGAGGGCCCCTCATGTGTGGGCCACATACTCCACCATGGATTTCATCCATGAGCCTCTAAGCTTGGTCTTTGTCTAGGCATCTGAGAAGGCCTAGTCCTGCATCTCATTTGTAGAGTGCATCTTCGCTCAGGTAGAATTTCATAGCTATGTAATGGATCCGCTTTCTCTCAACTAGACTTGACTCAACGGGCATAGATCCATCTCGTAGATATTCCTTGATATGCTGATTCCAAGGGTGTTGGATGGGAGGCAGCTTATCCATTACTTCTCTAATGTAGTTCCCACAGGTTGGTGCCTTTTGTCGGGTAAATGTGATATTTGGCATATCTTCCTTGTCAAGTATGTTGATTAAGAAGGCCAAAGTTGCTAGTGCATCCGCAAAGTCATTCCTATTTCGAGGAATGTGGAGGAAGGATATCCATCTGGATAACTTGCCGATGGTAAGGTGTGAAACCCCAGATTTTATGAATAAAGATTTAATTTTTTTGAAATATTTTTTTAAATATTATGGTGTGAATTTGAGATAATGTTATAGTTGTGGGTAGTATTTATAAATTTTATAAAGTATGCAAGTTGTTGTATTATATTCGATTGGTTGAGGAATATTATTTTTGTCAAGAAATATTCGTACGACGGCACAATTATTGGTGGACCCCACAACGAAATTATTGTCGGATTGAGAAAACGACAAAAAATATTTTATGAAAATAACGGCGGAAGTTTTACCGTTAATACTGTTAAACTACTCGGTAGTAAAAGTACAGTAATATATGTGGTTGCATAGTAGCATACGGTATTGATTATTGAGGCTTACGTGATAAGTCACTCAGTTTTGTTTTATTAGTATTATTAACTTAATAAAACAAAAAAACTTTTTTTATATAAAACAGAATACTTTTATAAAGTTATTCGTTTTATTAGGTTAAAATTAAAATCTTTTTATATAAAACAGAATACTTTTATAAAGTTATCTGTTTTATTAGACAATAATTAGAATATATTATATTTTATTATGCATAATATTTGCATAGTGCCTACATAGTATTTGCATAGTAAAATCTTTTATAAAGTTATTTGTTTTATTAGATTATAAATAGAATATATTATATTTTATTTAAAAGATTTTGCTTTAAATATGGACCGTCAGATTAAAGTAAATCAATCTAGACCGTTCATGAGTTAGTTACTATGCAGTCTATTTTTCTATAAATAGAAGCTCATTCGTTCATTATTTCTTACGAATTCACTGAAACTCTAAAGAGAGAAAATTATAGAGAGAGAAGAAAAGTGTTCTGCTACTTCACTACTCCTATATCTAGTACTCTTCCTTTCAAGGTAAGGGATATTATTTGTTGTACTCGTAAGGAGTATTATTTTCTTTTGTATTCATGAAGAGAACTTCTGTTATTTCATTCTTTATTATTCTATTGTAATAACCAGTATACGCGGACTACCCTATACTTGGTGACAGTCTTCTATTATTCTGTCTTTATTATTATTCTGTTGGAATATCATGTCTGTGCGTTTTACACTGGACCTGGTTCTTTCTTTATTATTATTCTGTTGGAATATCCTGTATATGCGTTTTATGCCGAACCTGGTTCCATTATTCATTATTCTGTCGGAATATTCTGTCTGTGAATTTACACCGGACCTGGTTCCATTATTTATTATTCTGTCGAAATATCTTGTCGGTGCGTTTACGCATGACCTGGTTCCATTATTTATTTTCCTGTTGGAATAACCTGTCTGTGCTGTCTATCGAATGCATGGTGATTTCTTTTGTTAATCCATTCTTTATTATATTTAGTTGGTTAAAGTTTTGACTTTTATACTCCATGAAATTTGTGGAATATCCTTGATATTTGTGCTTCATCCAGTATCTTTTCATGAAAATATTCTTCCGAGCATTCTTGAATTTTACTCCACAAAGCAGTATCATGTTGACAATTTGGACGTTATTGGTTTCTGGATAAAATAATTCTTGAAATTATTTTATTGAATTCTTATATCATTGTCATCATTCTCATGTTTATATTCTGTTGAAAGTCATCTGTGGCCTGTAGTGCGTAGATGGAATTGGTATGATTATGACCAGGGATTATTCGGTATAATCATGACCGTAATGTTACAAATGATGTGGAAAAAAATCCTCATTGGCCCGTAATGCATTGATGGACAGTTTTTGGTGTGATTATGACTATGGATTCTCTTCGGCTAACGGTGCAAAGATGAATTATTTTATGGCATGATCAGGACCGTTGATGAAAACACGATTATCTTTGGCCCGTAGTGCATAGATAATTCGTGGTCATGATACTAAAGAATATCCTTGGCCTGTAGTGCAGGGATGATTTAATGATGTGGATTATTTATTAAGTTGAGTCTCAGCGATAAAAGTGATGAAAAACCTTTTAAATCATAAAAGATAGTAGATTTTATTCTCTACTTGCTCTTTTAATGGATTGGATTGCTTGTTCCGCTGCAGTTAAACTTGATGTCTATTGTATTTTATCAGTTTAACATTGTTGAAGACTAATGATAATTTATTCTGCATTATCTTAGTCATAATATTTCTTACTGGGCTAGTTGAGCTCACCCTTTCTTTCATTGTTCTCTTCAGGAAATGAAAACGTAGCTGGGGCTAGTCGGGGAATAGAGTGATAGTCCTAGATGGTGCATTAGTATTCCTCATTATTCTGTGAAATAATGTAATAATAAATGTAATGAGTACTCCATTGAGTGTGGATATTGTCTAGATGACAATATTTGTATTAAAACTCATAGCATATGTTTTGTCGTATTTTACACGATTGTTGTATAATTAGTTTGTATTTGTATTCTGTACCATGTATCTGGCGACCCTAGATGGGTGATGTATACCTAATTTTGGGGGCGTCACAGTTGGTATCAAAGCTTAGGGATATGATCTCTGGCTGAGATGTGAGATAAGAACTAGGAGGGGAGAGACGGGGAATTCCTTCGCTAGTATGACCTACCTAAGTTTACTTGTTATTTAATTGGTCGGTCAGAGTATAGAGATAATATGTGATATGTTAATTAACCCTTATTTTGTGGTAGTATTTGAAAATGGCATCTGAAAATGTTGAGTTAAGCAATGGAGCACAGGAGACCGTTGAGTCTCCACAGATCAATAATCAGGACAATATACAATAGGATGGCGATAATCCTCCTGTAAACAACAACACTGATCAATTGACGAACGACGGTACGTTTAGGAGTTTTTTAGAATTCATGCAACATCAGGCGAAGGTGGCTCTTGTTCATAATACAGGTAAAAATAATGGCAACCCACGGTTGGTAACCGCTAAGCAGTTCAAGGAGCTGGGACCACCAGAGTTTTTGGAAAAGCCAGAACCACTTAAGGCAGAGACATGGTTAAAGTAGATCACCAACATATTTGATGTCTTGGGATGCTCAGAGGAGCAAAAATTTCCCTTTGCCACCTTTATGTTGCGTGAAGAGGAAGATTACTGGTGGGAATCTGTAAAATGTACTCAGCCTGACGCACTCAAGATGTCTTGGGAGAAGTTCCAAGAGCTGTTCAATGACAAGTACTTTTCGAAAGCATTTGTCACATGAAGGAGGTGGAATTTATCAAGTCGGAGCAAAACAACATGACCGTGTCACAGTATGAAGCCAAGTTTGTCGAGTTGTCCCGATTTGCATCTCATTTGGTTGATAATGAGGAGAGAATGACGCGAATATTTCTAAGAGGTTTAAAACCTGAGATACGTCAATATCTTATCTCTCATAAACTATGTTTGTATTCAGATGTTGTTAATAGGGCTCAGTTATTGGAGCGCGATAACGAGTCAGCCCAACCAAAAGAGAGCAACCGACAAAATGATAATACTGATGATAACAGTCATCAAAGAGGTGACAATAAGCATGGAGGGAATCAACATGCTAGAACTGGTAACCACTTCGGTGGTAATCATGGACAAAACAATAAGAATGGATATTTCAAGAAGAGAAGGTTCAACAATGACGTGAAGACGTCAGCACCAGCACTCGTTTCAAAGGAAGAAGAACGACCATCGGTCGTGTGTTTCAAATGCGGACAGGAGGGACACATCTGTCCAAACTGTACGCAGCAATCCAAAGCGTGTTTTAATTGCGGAAGAGAAGGCCACCTAGCTCGATTTTATCGTATGGTGAAGTCAAGTCCAGTTGAGATAGTGATGCCAAAGGATGTCCCAGACAAGCCAAAGCCGGTAGTTTAAGAGAGAGCATTTTTTTTTCGTGACGAGGAACCTGAATAAAATTATCACGGGTTAGTTAATTATAAAATCTTGCGAAGTCTATGCCTTATTCGATACCGGTTCTACCTATTCTTTTATCTCTCTTGCTTGCGCTCAACGTTTAAATTTAACTCCGGAGAAGTTAGACTTTGACTTAATGGTTAAAACTTCGTTAGTAGAAACCTTCGTTACCTCCACTATTTATAAATCTTGTTTGATTCAAATCAACACTTTCACGTTACCTGTCGGTCGTATCTCTTTGAAAATACTTACCTTTGATGTGATTTTAGGAATCGATTGGTTAACTACTTATCATATTTTTTTTGTAAGGTTGTTAGCTTTCATACTCCTAACCAACTTGTTATGCGAATTTAAAGTAACCAAACCACTAAAGTCAATCATTGTCATATCAAGCCAAAAGTAAAAAGCCCTGAGCCTTTATCTGGTGACTTCCTTATGTGGAATGCACCGAAGCCAGACTTTCTGTAGTCGACGTCGTGAGTGATGATGGCAAGTTGATAGGTATCAATGTGACGTGTTATCCAAGTCATGGATGAGGGTCACAGTTTTGAACGATATTTCTATTCTTAATAAATTTCCTGACGTATTCGTGAAGACTTTTTAGCCTACCCCAGAGCGTGAAATCAAATGTTGTATTGACCCCAGTACAAAACCTATTTCTTAAACCCTTAAATATTTCTTCAACTAAAACGAACGTATTATGCGCCAAAGACGTTGGCTCGAGTTGTTGAAGATTACGATCGTACCATTCAATATCATCGTGGAAGTGCGAACGTGGTAGCTGACGCGTTGAGTAGAAGAACGTATGCGAGTGAGATGTTGTTAACACAAAGACCCATTTCGTATAACTTACAAATGATGAAGATAGAGTTAAAGACTCTAGGGACCCACGTGAAGATAACGAATATACGATTAGAATTGACTTTAATCGATAAAGTTAAAGCTGCTCAAGCTACATACTCAGAGTTGATGAGTGTGAAGAAGAAGGTTCAAGAGGGCGTTATTCTAGAAGCAAGAATCGATGAAGAGAGGAAATCTCAACCCTCGATTTAATTGACCTAGTTGAAATCCTCGATCGAGTAGGAACTGTGGCTTATAGACTCGTTTTACTGCCAAGTATGTCGCGTGTTCATAATATTTTTAACGTATTGATGTTACGTATATATGTGGACGACCCGAACCACATTATTGATTTAGAACCGGACGAGATAGCGGATAATTTAACGTATGAAGATGTACCTGTTAAAATTTTGGAATGTATTCAACACTCAAAGGTTATACCTCAAGAGTTAGAATCTGACGAAGTGTCCTCATCTGTTCGGCATATCAGGTACGTACGTAAATTTCGAGGGCAAAATTTCATAAGGAGGGAAGATTGTGAAACCCCAGATTTTATGAATAAAAATTTAATTTTTTCGAAATATTTTTTTAAATATTATGGTGTGAATTTGAGATAATGTTATAGTTGTGGGTAGTATTTATAAATTTTATAAAGTATGCAAGTTGTTGTATTATATTCGATTGGTCGGGGAATATTATTTTTGTCAGGAAATATTCGTACGACGGCACAATTATTGGTGGACCCCACAACGAAATTATTGTCGGATTGAGAAAACGGCAAAAAATATTTTATGAAAATAACGGCGGAAGTTTTACCGTTAATACTGTTAAACTACTCGGTAGTAAAAGTACAGTAATATATGTGGTTGCATAGTAGCATACGGTATTGATTATTGAGGCTTACGTGATAAGTCACTCAATTTTGTTTTATTAGTATTATTAACTTAATAAAACAAAAAAACTTTTTTATATAAAACAGAATACTTTTATAAAGTTATTCGTTTTATTAGTTTAAAATTAAAATCTTTTTATATAAAACAGAATACTTTTATAAAGTTATCTGTTTTATTAGACAATAATTAGAATATATTATATTTTATTATGCATAGTATTTGCATAGTGCATGCATAGTGTTTGCATAGTAAAATCTTTTATAAAGTTATTTGTTTTATTAGATTATAAATAGAATATATTATATTTTATTTAAAAGATTTTGCTTTAAATATGGACCGTCAGATTAAAGTAAATCAATCTAGACCGTTCATGAGTTAGTTACTATGCAGTCCATTTTTCTATAAATAGAAGCTCATTCGTTCATTATTTCTTACGAATTCACTGAAACTCTAGAGAGAGAAAATTATAGAGAGAGAAGAAAAGTGTTCTGCTACTTCACTACTCATATATCCAGTACTCTTCCTTTCAAGGTAAGGGATATTATTTGTTGTACTCGTAAGGAGTATTATTTTCTTTTGTATTCATGAAGAGAACTTCTGTTATTCCATTCTTTATTATTCTGTTGGAATAACCAGTATACGCGAACTACCCTATACTTGGTGACATTCTTCTATTATTCTGTCTTTATTATTATTCTGTTGGAATATCCTGTCTGTGCATTTTACGCTGGACTTGGTTCCGTCTTTACTATTATTCTGTTGGAATATCCTGTCTGTGCGTTTTACGCCGGACCTGGTTCCATTATTCATTATTCTGTCGGAATATCTTGTCTGTGTGTTTACGCCGGAACTGGTTCCATTATTTATTATTCTGTCGGAATATCCTGTCGGTGCATTTACGCATGACCTGGTTCCATTATTTATTTTCTTGTTGGAATAACATGTATGTGCTGTCTATCGCATGCATGGTGATTTCTTTTGTTATTCCATTCTTTATTATATTCAGTAGCTTAAAGTTTTGACTTTTATACTCCATGAAATTAGTGGAATATCCTTGATATTTGCGCTTCATCCAGTATCTTTTCATGAAAATATTCTTCCAAGCATTCTTGAATTTTACTCCATAAAGCAGTATCATGTTGACAATTTGGACGTTATTGGTTCTTGGATAAATTAATTTTTGAACTTGTTTTATTGAATTCTTATATCATTGTCATCATCCTCATGTTTATATTCTGTTGAAAGTCATCTGTGGCCTGTAGTGCGTAGATGGACTTGGTATGATTATGACCAGGGATTATTCGGTATAATCATGACCGTAATGTTACAACTGATGTGGAAAAAAATCCTAATTGGCTTGTAATGCATTGATGGACAGTTTTTGGTGTTATTATGGCTATGGATTCTCTTCGGCCAAGGGTGCAAAGATGAATTATTTTATGGCATGACCATGACCGTTGATGAAAACACGATTATCTTTGGCCCGTAGTTTCATGGATAATTCGTGGTCATGATACTAAAGAATATCATTGGCCTATAGTGCAGGGATGATTTAATGATGTGGATTATTTATTGAGCTGAGTCTCAGCAATAAAAGTGATGAAAAACCTTTTAAATCATAAAAGATAGTAGATTTTATTCTCTACTTGACTCTTTTAATGGATTGCTTGTTCCGCTGCAGTTAAACTTGATGTCTATTGTATTTTATCAGTTTAACATTGCTGAAGACTAATGATAATTTATTCTGCATTATCTTAGTCATAATATTTCTTACTGGGCTAGTTGAGCTCACCCTTTCTTTCATTGTTCTCTTCAGGAAATGAAAACATAGCTGGGGCTAGTCGGGAAACAGAGTGATAGTCCTAGATGGTACATTAGTAGTCCTCACTATTTTATGAAATAATGTAATAATAAATGTAATGAGTACTCCATTAAGTGTGGATATTGTCTAGATGACAATATTTGAATTAAAACTCATAGCATATGTTTTGTCGTATTTTACATGATTGTTGTATAATTAGTTTGTATTTGTATTCTGTACAATGTATCTGGCGACCCAAGATGGGTGATGTATACCTAATTTTGGGGGCGTCACATAACGCAACAAATGTAATTCTTTGGTGTGATAGACCCTAGTGGTTTGTCTAATTACCAGTTCGGAATCTCCAAAGACAGTTAACCATTTGACACCCATGGATTGGGCTAGTTTCAACCGCATGATGCAGCCTTCATACTCAGTTGTATTATTTGTGTTGACAAACTACAATTTAATGGCAACGAGATACTGCTTTCCCAAAATGGATAATACAACTTCTCCAGCTCCAGAACCTTCCATGTTTACAGCTCCATCAAAATACATATTCCATACTTGGTGTGTATTATCCTGATGGTGTTGCTGAATTGTCATTACCCTTTCATCGGGAAAATATGTTTCCAATGGTTTGAAATCCCCTGAAGGTGTGGAGGCCAGTTGATCCGCAATTCCTTGACCCTTGACAGACTTTTGAGTCACGTAGATGATGTCAAATTGCTGTAGGATCAACTGCCATTTGGATAATCACCAATTCAACATGGGTTTGCTAAACACGTATTTGAGAGGATCCATGCGGGATATGAGATGGGTTGTGTGAACATGGAGATAATGTTGTAATCTCATGGAAGCCCATGCTAAAGCACATCAAGTTTTCTCAATCAGAGTGTACTTCTGTTCACTGATGCTGAACCTTTTGCTGAGGTAATATATAGCTCTTTCTTGGCCTCTATCATCTTTCTGTCCCATCATGCAGCCCATGGCATTGTCATTGATTGACATGTACATAAATAGGGGAACACCATCCCTGGGAGGTTCCAAAATAGGAGCTTGGACTAGTTGCTCTTTAATGAAAAGGAAGGCTTTTTGACACTCATCATTCCATTTCTTGGAGGAGTTCTTCCTTAACAACTTGAAGATGGGTTCACAGGTTGCTGTGAGTTAGGAAATGAATCGACTGATGAAATTAATTCTTCCCAAAAATCCCTATATTTCCCTATGTGTCTGAGGTATGGGTATGGGCATTTCAGTGATGGCTTAGAGTTTTGCAGGATCCAGCCCAATGCCTTTATGGCTTACTAGGAATCCCAATAATTTCCCTGATTTGACGCCAAAGGCGCATTTGGTTGTACTTGCGCAACCGGTTGAAAAGTTTTTTGAGATGATTTATATGGTATTCTTCCCTTCGGGACTTGACAATGATGTCATCCACATAGACTTATATCTCTTTGTGCATTAGATTGTGGAAAAGAGCCATTATGGCTTGGTGATAGGTAGCTCCGGCATTGATGAGGCCGAATGACAAACTTCTGTAGGAAAAGGTTCCCCAAAGAGTGATGAATGTAGTTTTCTCACGATCCTCTTCAGCAACCATGATTTGATTGTACCCCGCAAAGCAGTCAGCAAAGGAGTACATGCTATACTGAGTTGTATAGTCAATGAGTATGTGGATGAATGGTACATGAAAGCTATCTTTGAGACAAGCTTTGTTCAGATCCCTATAATCCATGTAAACTCACACCTTCCCTCTAGGTTTAGGAACGGGGACTATGTTGGATTGCCACTCAGGGTATGTTGATACCGGCTTGAAATTGTTTCACAATTTCTTCTTTGACTTTCAAACTCCACTCAGATTTTAATCGCTTGAGTTTCTGTCTGACTGGCTTGAATCCCTCTTTGATGGGGAGGTGATGAATGAAGATGTCAGTTAATAAACCGACCATGTCTTCATGAGACCATGCAAACACATCCTGGAATTGGGTCAATAGAGTAACCATGTCATTCCTTTGGCTTGGAGTAAGGTCCGTACCAATCTGGATTTGTTTTGGGTTTTTTGTGGTTCCAAGGTTAAAAGAGGTGGTTTGATCAAGATTTGGTTTGGGTTTATCTTCGACCCATTCTTTGATCTCCTGAGGTATCTCATAGTCCTCTTGTTCAATTTCCATCAAGTCAGAGTCCAACTTCACATCAAAGTTGTAGTCCTTGCGAAGAATAGGTACCTCATCAGCAAGTTTAGGCATATCTAACTTTAGAGTCCTGAAACAAAATGCTTTCACTTAAAATATGAAACTTTTTAATCATACAAAGTGTTAGCATGAAATGACAAAAATAATTGCTAATACAATGCAACAAAAGTAAGCAGTTATTGCTATCTACAGGGCAGAGGGAGTTTTTGCGCTTTTCACCCTTGTCGGCAAATGCAAAGAGTGCTGCTCCAATTGCCAAGGGTCAAGTCCTGGTGGACAGCTATGATGAAGGGGCTGTTGTCGTCCTCCTTCTCTTGAATGATGACCATGACATTTGAGCAGTCGTCATCTAAGATATCCTTGTTCATACCATCGGTATGTGCCAGGAATCTTTGATAAGTGCCTCTTAATGTCTTGTTTGCACCTTTGATTCCTTTCCTCCATGTCTGGGTCTGGAATCAGGACTTCTTTTCCTTTAACCGGTATCGGCTTAGGAAACAACATACCTACCACAGAGGCAGGAATATTCTGTAGAGGCCGTACATAATCAACATTTGAAGGTTTAGGCAACAGCCTTGTAATTGAAGGAACCGGTGTATGCTTGTGCAGGCTCCTGTGACTGAACCCAGAGGAGTAACCTAGTTAAACCTTCCTTGTCTAGCTAGGAACTTGAATTGGACATTTGATTCCTTGTTGATTCTTTCCTAACCCTTGTCCAGGTTGGAAACCCAAGAATATCATTTCTTGAGTTGTCGACATTACTTCTGCGGAAACTCTGGGTTTCAGAGCTGGAGCCCCAATGGGTTGGTAGTGAGTGTTGCTCACCTCAAGGGCTTGATTTGTCCCGGCTATGTTCTCATTTCCTGAAGAGAACAATGAAAGCAAAGGGTGAGCTCAAGTAGCCCAGTAAGAAATATTATGACTAAGATAATGCAGAATAAATTATCATTAGCCTTCAATAATGTTAAACTGATAGAATATAATAGACAACAAGTTTAACTGCAGCAGAACAAGCAATCCATTAGAAGAGTCAAGTAGAGCATAAAATTTACTATCTTCTATGATTTAAAAAGTTTTTCATCAACTTTATCGCTGAGACTCAGCTTAATAAATAAAATCGAATCATCCCTGCATCAGGACCAAGGATATTCATGTAATCATCAATGGTCATTATTATACCGAATAATCCCTGGTCATAATCATACCAACAACTGTCCATCAATGAACTACAGGCCAATGAGGATTTTTACCACATCATTCGTCACATTACGGTCATGATTATACCGAATAATCCTTGGTCATAATCATACCAAGTCCATCTATGCACGTAAGCCAAAGATGACTTTAATCACAATAAAAGCATAAGGATGATGACAATGACATAATAATTCAATAAAACAAGTTCAAGGATAAATTTTAAAGGTTTATAATTCTAATTTATCCAGAAATCAATAACGTCCAAATTGTCAACATGATACTTCTTTATGGAGTAAAATTTAAGAATGCTCAGAAGAATATTTTCATGAAAAGATACTGGATGAAGCGCAAATATCAAGGATATTCTACTAATTTAATGGAGTATAGAAGCCAAAACTTTAACTAACTTAGTATAATAGAATATATGAAACCGCAAATGGGGTTTTGCCCGCCATGCGGTAATCCACGTAGACAGATCATTTCCATAATTTAATAAGGAATGAATACGAAGGATCATTCACCATGCATACGGTAGTCCACATAGACAGGTTATTCCAACAGAATAATAAAGAATAGAATAACAAAAGAATTCACCATGCATGCGGTAGTCCGCGTAGACAGGTTATTCCAACATAAAAATAAAGAATAGAATAACAGAAGAATTCACCATGCATGCGGTAATCTGCGTAGACAGGTTATTCCAATAGAATAATAAAGAATGAAATAACAGAAGAATTAACCAGGCATGCGATAGACCGCACAGACAGGTTATTCCAACAGAATAATAAAGAATGGAATAATAGAAGAATTCACAATGCATGCGGTAGTCCTCATAGACAGGTTATTTCAACAGAATAATAAAGAATGGAATAACAGAAGAATTCACCAGGCATGTGACAGACCGCACAGACAGGTTATTCCAACAGAATAATAAAGAATGGAATAACAGAAGAATTTTACCATGCATGCGGTACTTCGCATAGACAGGTTATTCCAACATAATAATAAAGAATGGAATAACAACCCTTACGAGTATTGAAAGAAAATAACTCTCTTCACGAATACGAAAGAATAATACCCCTTACCTTAGAATAAAACTAGATACTGGAATAGAGAGGTAGCAGACTTCTCTTCTTCTTTCTCTCTATAATTTCTCTTTATAATAATTGCTCTTGTGAGACTTAGTGAATTGGTGAGAACGAAAGAAGAATGAGCTTCTATTTATAAGAAAATGTAGTTTCGATAATTGCACGTTTTGGGGCTCGAAATATTACAGTATAATACCTTCTTTTTTTATTCATTTTTAATTTATTCCTGCAAGTATTATCAAACTTGCACCACCTTCACTAATAGGAAATAATATGAATTAATAGTTCATTCATGTGACTTAATAGTATAATTATGTGAAAAAACTAATTAAAGTATATTACCTTCTTCTATACCTCCATTTTTAATTTAGCATGCAAGTGTTATCAATCTTGCACTAACTCCCCTAATAGTAAATCATGTGAATCAATAGTACACACATGTGAACACATAGTTATAAGCATGTGAATTAATAGCAATTAATTATTCATTTATCCAGTGAATTACGCGATTGGTCAATATAACCTCCAGATATTAATTATTATCGAAATAAATGTCGATTTCCACTAACAATAATAATTTCCACACAACGGAACTATCAATTTTATCTTTAATCAACATGAACTTATTCACCATTAATATTATAATTCACAATATTTAACAACCAGATCGTTCCCAGGAAAGAGGGGGCTTTCCGATAAGGATTTCTCCTTATTGGCGCCCAATTAAATTATCTAACCTCTCCTTGACAGAACTTATAGACATTGTCAATATTGCAAATAATAATATGAATAACTTTGTCATCTCAATTATTGATTTAATAATATAACATAATATACAGATGATACTGTGACAATAATTGAATCAATAATATGAGAGATATGATGCAGCAATTACTGTAACAATAATTGAGTATAACTGGGTGACTTCTCACGTAAGCATCAATAATCAATACCGTGTGCTACTATGCAACCACGCGTATTACTGTACTTTTACTACTGGATAGTTCAACAGTTTTAACGGTAACACTTTCGCCGTTATTTTTTTAAAAAGATAATTCCGTCGTTTTCTTACTACGACAATACTTCCGTTGTAACATTCCATATTTTTAAATGTAAGTTATAAATATTTATTAATTTATATAAATATTTATTGATATGTTTATTATTGAATAAGTAATTGTTCAATTTGATTGAGTTGTTTTAGTTAATTATTTATTTGTTAAATAATTAATGTGTTATATGGATTGAGTTATGTGATTAAGTGATTTATTTATTTAATTGTTATTACATAAAGTGTGACAAATAACTATGTGATAAAGAGTTATTAAAATAAATTAAAGTAATTTTAATTTAGTGTTGCCAAACAAGGTGCAAGTATATTAATCCTTTATTTTATAAATGGTTTGCCAAAATGTGTTATGTGGATTGAGTTATGTGACTAAGTGATTTATTTATTTAATTGTTATTACATAAAGTGTGACAAATAACTATGTGATAAAGAGTTATTAAAATAAATTAAAGTAATTTTAATTTAGTGTTGCCAAACAAGGTGTAAGTATATTAATCCTTTATTTAATAAATGGTTTGCCAAACAAGGCCTTATGGCTTTTGAAATTCTTCTTAATTTTAAATTATATTAATAATAGAATAAAACAAATATATAAATAAAATATATTTATATTTATAAGATTATACATTATATGTTTGGTAACTGATGAGAGTAAATAGGCTTATTATTGCCTTATCAGTTTTGTTTTATTTTGACGCATACTTGTTAAGTGTTATGCTCCAGTTTTGCTTAGTCTAAGAAAAGGTGTTCAGAGAAAAAGAAAAGTTTCAGAGAATTTGAGTGAGAGAAGTAGCAAAAGAAAGTTATCAGTGTTTAACAAAGATTGTCTAAAACAAAAGGTATGTACATAACTTAACCATAGCTATTTTACGCCAAATATTTTATGTGAATTTATATTGTCTCGGTGTTCTCAATTTGACTGTAAGACGAAGTTCTTTACAAACTTTCTAGAGTTCGAGTGTTTTACTATTTGATTATGAAATCATGTGTTAGTAGTAGATAACATATATATTGGTGATTGTATGTTCAATAATGTATAGGTAAGAGTATGATAAATTACGTATACACGAAAAGAATTATTTTTTTTACAGTAAACTTATATGCATGAATATAACTTTTGAAAGTTAATAAAAATTAGTATGTGATTATGTTAATTGAGACTTATGTGTAATTGGGTAAGAAATTAAGCAGAGCAAGGAATCAAATTTGGTTGATAACAGTGAAAATTTTGTTCATTGTACTTTAGATATCAACAATGGAGTTTTGAGTTTTAACCAAATATTATTTTAGTGAGTTAAGTCTTTTAAATTTGTTGTTTAATTGTTGGAAATTCGTATATGGATAATTGTTAGCAATTATGTGTAGTTTATATTAGTTATACATGTTGTTTGGGGTGAATTGTTGTTACAAATTTAAGACAGTAGCTTTGGCTCTGTTCTTCTTTTTGGTTCTGTGAGTTTCGGCGCCCCAGCGTCAAAATTCACGCCCCAGCGCCAAATTTCACGCCCCAGCGCTAAGGTTCGCTCCCCAGCGCCAAAAATGGGCCAAGGCTCGCGCCCCAGCGCTGTAACTCACGCCCCGGCGCTGGTACTCGTGCCCCAGTGCCACTGTTCGCGCCCCAGCGCTGGAAAAGTGGCCTGGGTCAGACAGTTTTGACATCCTATAGTAAAATGGCCATAACTTTCTTATACGAATTCCGATTGATGTAATTTAAGATGATCCGGAACGAGGACGAATAGACCTACAACTTTCATGCTTTAGGTTTTTTAATTTGAGGTATGAAACAGTAGTCAAAATGGCCATCTTTAGGACTGTTGTGTATTTGGAGCCAATCGGAGGGCGTCGGGATGCACGAATGCAAGTGCAACCCTTTGTGTATTAGTATAACTTAATGATAACATGTTGGACATGTAATAGAATGTTATTTCAAGTTGTTAATGTGCATATGGTGCAATGACATGATCACTTAAGTAGTTGTAATAAAGCTAAAAAGTAATGTTTATGAAAAGATGTGATGTTGTTTAGACTTAAACTTAGTTAGTAGCTATACTAAGAGTAATAAAGTAACTCATAAAGGTAATGTTAGTATAACTAATGTGTATTGTCAATACATATAGTATGTGTAGGACTTGGGGTGAACGTGAATAGTAATTATTTAACCTACGCACGAGGCAAGTTCCCTAACCTTTGCTACTTTATTATTCAGCAAGGTTGCTTTTCACTGTTATGTTATACTTAAGCAAGTTTTCTAATTCTAAAGCTTCGTTATGCAAAATTCATATGCTATACTTTATTGAATAAAGTATTTCCATTAAGCAACTTTATTGTATCCAGTTATTCATGATGATACAAGTTTCTCATCTCTGCACTTTCGTTGAGATAGTTATTATGATTATGCAAGTTTTCTTAACTTTAAACTTGTTATATTAGCATGCAAGTACCTTTAGATTATCGTTCAAGCTATTATTTGTTGTGCAAGCTTGACATTAAATTTTAAGATGTAACCTTAACTTAATGTTATTCAAAGCAAGGTATAATGTGTAATTCAATAGTTATGCTATTAGATTATCCCTAAAGCATGAACTTAGAATGAAATACTTATTCAGTTATGATTATTCAATAACATAGTTTTGTTATCTTTTATTCAACTAATCCTTAGTTGATGTCCGTTGAACTCCAAATTATCTTGAAGTGTATCCAAACCAAACTATCTTTGGGACGGACTTGTACTCAAAATACTGAGATGAACAACCCTATTTATAGGGGTTACGCTTAGTTTTGTACTTTGCGCTAAAATGTTTGTATACAATACATGTACGAAGGGTTGATTCCCTTAAGTACCTTAAAATCATTATGGTCGTATGACCGTAAAAGTTTAAGTTGAAAGATTACTTATAACTGTGGACAAGGTTCGTGGTCATTAGACCCTCAGTGAATGTTTAAAGTATTATTAGAACTTATTATTCAATTCTATTGAGCCCCTGAATGGGCAAGAAATGTTTAAGATGTTAATAGAACCTATTATTCAGTTCTATTGAGCCCCTGAATGGGCAGAGAATGCAAAAGTTATTCAGTGTTATTTCAAGTGAGCCTTGTTTGCTCACTCTTGCCTGTAAAATCCTTACAGCTAAAGATGGAAAGGGTGACGTACCTAGCACCAGTAAAGGAAAGGGAAAGACGAACAAGTACTGAAGACTTGTAATAGTTTTGATAGTTTTATTATCAGACTTTGGTTTAAAGAATGTAATGAAGTTTATTTAAATTTTCCGCACGAATGATTGTATGTAAAGGTTAGATAAACTGGGAGATATTATTTTAGGTAATTCCTGTATGGGCAGGTTTATTGTCCAATTTTATTTATGATTGGGTAGTTATAAATGAATGTTTTGATTACGTGAACACCAAATCTTGAGGTAATGAAGTACCGAGATTTGGGGGTGTCACATCCGTTGTGGGGTCCACCAATGATTGTGCCATCGTACGGATATTCTCCGACAAAAAGAATATTTTATAACAACTTGCATACTTTGCAAAATTTTTACATATCACCCTTAACTTTAACCTTTTATCAATTTAACCATTTACGAAATAAAATAATAATTATAATAAAATTGAATACTTTCATTTCATAAAATTCGGGGTCTTACAACCTCCCCTCCTTATAAAATTTTGCCCTCGAAATTTACGTACATACCTGGTATGCCGAAGAGGTGAGGATACCTTGACTTCATTTCATATTCCAACTCTTAAGGTATAACCTTTGAGTGTCGAATATGATCCTTCTTATCCACGTATCTCATCATACGTTAAATCTTCTGCTATCTCGTCTAGTTCTAATTCAATAATGTGGTTCGGGTCGTCCACATAATTACGTAACATCGATACGTAAAAAACGTTATGAACACGCGACCTACTTAGTGGTAAGGTGAGTCTATAGGCCACAGTTTCTACTCGATCGAGGATTTCAAATGGGCCAATTAAATCGAGGGTTGAGATTTCTCTCTTCATCGACTCTTGCTTCTAGAATAACGCCTTCTTGAACCTTCTTCTTCGCATTCATCAGATTCGGGTGTGTAGCTTGAGAGGTTTTAACTTTATCGATTAAAGTCGATTCTAATCGTATATTCGTTATCTTCACGTGGGTCCCTAGAGTCTTTAACTCTATCTTCATCATTTGTAAGTCATACGAAATGGGTTTTTTGTGTTAACAACATCGCACTCGTAAACGCATACGATCTTCTACTCAATGCATCAGCTACCACGTTCGCTCTTTCACGATGATATTGAATGGTATGGTCGTAATCTTTAATAGCTCGAGCCAACGTCTTTGGTGCATTATACGATCGTTTTAGGTAAAGAAATATTTGAGGGTTTTAGAAATGGGTTTTGTACTGGGATCAATACAAAATTCGATTTCACGCTCTAGGGGTAGGCTAAGAAGTCTTCAAGAATACGTCAAAAAATTTATTAACAATAGAAATATCATTCAAAACTGTGACTCTCATCCAAGACTTGGATAGTACGTCACATTGATACCTATCAACTTGCCACCGTTATTCACAGCGTCTCCTACGGAAAGTCTGGCTTCGGTACATTCCACACAAGGAAGTCACCAGATAAAGGCTCGGGACTCTTTACTTATGACTTGATATGACAGTGATTGATTTTAGTGGTTTGGTTGCTTGAATTTGCATAACAGGTTGGTTAGGAATATGAAAGCTAACAATCTTACGAAAAGCATGATGAGTAGTTAACCAATCGATTCCAAAAATTGCATCAAGGACAAGTATTTTCAAAGAGATAAGATCGACAGGTAACGTGAAAGTGTCAATTTGAATCAACAAGATTTATAAACAGTAGAGGTAACGAAGGTTTCTCCTAATTGAGTTTCAACATATAAGTCAAAGTCTAATATCTCCGGAGTCAAATTTAAACGTTGAGCACAAGCAAGAGAGATAAAAGAATGGGTAGAACCGGTATCTAATAAGGTATAGACTTCATAAAAATTTATAATTAACTAACTCGTGCTAAGTTCGTTCAGGTTACTCACTTTTTGGGAAGTCATGACAACCGCTCTCGCCTGAACTACCCTGCTTTGACTTGTCTGGGCATCATTTGATGTCATCACTACCGTTGGAATTGACTTTTCTATAGGGCATATTCCACCTTCAACTGCTTCGTCGTACTCCTGTTTTATGATCTAAATCATTAATCTTCGATCCATATCGAATTGGGGTTGACCGCAATGTACAGGTAATTCAAAACTCGATGTTGGGTTCTCTCAATTGCTTTCCAAAAAGAGAAATACATATCATCTATTTTAACCTTCTTAGATCAGACATCTCTTTCCACAATATCAACGCGTTGTGCGGCTTTTACCCATGCATCACTCATTCTCACTCGTTCAGTTGTTTCTTCTTTCAGCTCAGATTCTAGCTTTATCATCTTATACTCTACCAAAGAATTCTTCTGTTCAAACATCACATATCGGGTAACACAAGCTTAAATTGTTGCATCCTTTTGCTCCACGACCGCATGTCGTTCTTTAGCCTACTCTTCTAACTCATGAATACGATTTTGCAGTTCTACATTTCGATCATAAAATTCTTCTAATAAATTCTCCTCAGGTTCCTTTTCTTCCTCACTCTTAGCTGCTACCTCTGCAACTAGCTTAGGTGCAACTATTAATTCTTCCCTCACCATAAGAATATCTCTAATTCCTTCTTCGCCTGACATCACATTATCTTGGTTGGCGATTAGAGGTGTCTCCATGGTCTCATTCACTCCATTGTTAACGTTCTCTGCTGCCATTCTTAAAAACTGCCATAAAACAAGGGTTAATTGACATATCACATATTATCCCTATACTCTGACCGACCAATTAAATACCAAATAAACTTAGGTAGGTCATACTAGCGAAGGAATTCCCGGTCTCTCCCCTCCTAGTTCTTGTCTCACATCTCAGCCAGGGATCATATCCCTAAGCTTTGATACCAACTGTGACGCCCCCAAAATTGGTATCCATCACCCATCTTGGTTCGTCAGATACATGGTACATAAATCCAAATACAACTTAATTATACAACAGTCGTGTAAAATACGACAAAACATAATCTAAGAGTTTTAATAAGAATATTGTCATCTAGACAATATCCACACTCAATGGAGTCCTCATTACATTTATTGCCACACTATTTAACAGAATAGTGAGGACTACTAATGTTATCATTTGGAACGTCACTCCGTTCCCCGACTAGTCCCGGCTACGTTTTCATTTCCTGAAGAGAACAGTGAAAGAAATGGTGAGCTCAACTAGCCCAGTAAGAAATATAAGACTAAGATAATGCAGAATAAATTATCATTAGCCTTCAACAATGTTAAACTGATAGAATATAATAGACAACAAGTTTAACTGCAGCGGAACAAGCAATCCATTAGAAGAGTCAAGTAGAGCATAAAATCTACTATCTTCTATGATTTAAAAAGTTTTTCATCAACTTTATCGCTGAGACTCAGCTTAATAAATATAATCGAATCATCCCTGCATCATGGCCAAAGATATTAATGTAATCATCAATGGTCATGATTATACCGAATAATCCCTGGTCATAATCATACCAACAACTGTCCATCAATGAACTACATGCCAATGAGGACTTTTACCACATCATTCGTCACATTACGGTCATGATTATACCGAATAATCCCTGGTCATAATCATACCAAGTCCATCTATGCACGTAAGCCAAAGATGACTTTAATCACAATATAAGCATGAGGATGATGACAATGACATAATAATTCAATAAAACTAGTTCAAGGATAAATTTTAAAGATTTATAATTTTAATTTATCTAGAAATCAATATCGTCCAAATTGTCAACATGATACTTGTTTGTGGAGTAAAATTTAAGAATGCTCAGAAGAATATTTCCATGAAAAGATAGTGGATGAAGCGCAAATATCAAGGATATTCCACTAATTTAATGGAGTATAGAAGCCAAAACTTTAACCAACTGAGTATAATAGAATATATGGAATCGTAAATGGATTTTTGCCCGCCATGCGGTAATCCACGTAGACAAATCATTTTCACAATTTAATAAGGAATGAATACGAAGGATCATTCACCATGCATACAGTAGTCCACATAGGCAGGTTATTCCAATAGAATAATAAAAAATAGAATAACAGAAGAATTCACCATGCATGCGGTAGTTCGCGTAGACAGGTTATTTCAACAGAAAAATAAAGAATATAATAACAGAAGAATTCACCATACATACGGTAGTCCGCGTAGATAGGTTATTCCAACAGAATAATAAAGAATGGAATAACAGAAGAATTCACCAGGCATGTGATAGACCGCACAGATAGGTTATTCCAACATAATAATAAAGAATGGAATAATAGAAGAATTCATCATGCATGCGGTAGTCTGCGTAGACAGGTTATTCCAACAGAATAATAAAAAATAAAATAATAGAAGAATTCACCAGGCATGCGATAGACCGCACATATAGGTTATTCCAACAGAATAATAAAGAATGGAATAACAGAAGAATTTTACCATGTATGCGGTACTTCGCATAGACAGGTTATTACAACATAATAATAAAGAATGGAATAACAACTGTTACGAGTATTGAAAGAAAATAACTCTCTTCACGAATACGAAAGAATAATACCCCTTACCTTAGAATAAAACTAGATACTAGAATAGAGAGGTAGCAGACTTCTCTTCTTCTTTCTCTCTATAATTTCTCTCTATAATAATTGCCCTTGTGAGACTTAGTGAATTGGTAAGAATGAAAGAAGAATGAGCTTCTATTTATAGGAAAATATAGTTTCGATAATTACACGTTTTGGGGCTCGAAATATTACAGTATAATACCTTCATCTTTTTCTTCATTTTTAATTTAGTCCTGCAAGTATTATCAAACTTGCACCACCTACCCTAATAGTAAATAATGTGAATTAATAGTTCATTCATGTGACTTAATAGTATAATCATGTGAAAAAACTAGTTACAATATAGTACCTTCATCTATACCTCTATTTTTAATTTAGTCATGCAAATATTATCAATCTTGCACCAACTCCCCTAATAGTAAATTATGTGAATCAATAGTACACACATGTGAACACATAGTTATAAGCATGTGAATTAATAGCAATTAATTGCTCATTTATCCGATGAATTACCCGATTGGTCAATATAACCTCCAGACATTAATTATTATCGAAATAAATGTCTATTTCCACTAACAATAATAATTCCCACACAATAGAACTATCAATTTCATCTTTAATCAACACAAACTTATTCATCATTAATATTATAATTCACAATATTTAACAACCAGGTCGTTCCCAAGAAAGAGAGGGCTTTCCGATAAGGATTTCTCCCTATTGGCGCGCAATTAGATTATCTAACCTCTCCTTGACAGAACTTCTAGACATTGTCAATATTATAAATAATAATATGAATAACTTTGTCGTCTCAATTATTGATTTAATAATATAATATATTGAGCAGATGATACTGTGATAATAATTGAATCAATAATATGAGAGATATGATGCAGCAATTACTGTAGCAATAATTCAGTATAACTGAGTGACTTTTCACGTAAGCATCAATAATCAATACCATGTGCTACTATACAACCACGCGTATTACTGTACTTTTACTACCGAGTAGTTCAACAGTTTTAATGGTAACACTTTCGCCGCTATTTTTATAAGAAAATAATTCTGTCGTTTTTTTACTACGACAATACTTCCGTTGTGGGGTCCACCAATGATTGTGTCGTCGTACGGATATTCCCTAATAAAAAGAATATTTTATAACAATTTGCATACTTTGCAAAATTTTCACATATCACCCTTAACTTTAACCTTTAATCAATTTAACCATTTACGAAATAAAATAATAATTATAAGAAAATTGAATACTTTCATTTCATAAAATTAGGGGTCTTACATCCAACCCCTTTTATAGATATGAGAAACATCTGCCCGTTGCTAATTGATATTTTGACCGTTGATATTATTATCTTAGAATAAGGCATGATCACTGAATATTTAATATCTTCTTTTTATGCATAATAATGTTCAATATCTAAAGTCCATGCTATAATCAATTACTAATTTCTTGATTCCTACTAAAGATACTCACGTGACGTGATTTCAAAGATCACTGGGAAGAATCTTTTTATGGAATCAATTAAAGTATGTTTCAAAATGATTTCCCATGATAAATGCATATTACCCAAACATCTAATTCAAGTCATCAATTTAGGTAATTAATATTTCCCAACTTTTTATAGAATGTACTAGATTAATTCCCACTACCATGCGGCTTATTCTAAGGATAAAATATTTGGGAATACCCAGCTTAAATCAACATCTCAATTTCAGTGAATTATAAACTTTGAGCACGAAAACTGATTAAGAAGCTTTATTTAAGGAAGAAGATATTTTCAACCGGGTGTAATGATCCTTTAGAAGAAAACTTCCATTTTTATATTTACCAAACACATTTAAATGCATCTTTGATTATTTAATTTAATCAATGAAATGAAAATGTCCTAGAGCTTTTAATTTTTATACACAATTAAAAATTCTAGCATTTAAAATCTTTCTATTTAAAAACCCAATTAATTTATTCATTACTTTCATGATTATGGCAAACCCAATAATGGAAAATCCATAACTCAAGATTTATGGAAACAATCTTGATTAGAGATATGAAAGATAATGATCTTTTTAAAACTCATTTTCTAATCAACTCCATTAATTATGGGAATTATCAATATTTATAAAACATTTCCATATTTATTTTAAAATTCCAATTTATTTAGATCCTTGCTAATTGATTCTAAAGATATGAATTTGATTTGCTTAATCAATTTTATAGAAAGCTCAATCAATTAATAAATAACTCAATCATAAGATATATGGTATAGATTTAAATAAAGAATCAAAATCTATTTTAAATTAATTCCTTTAATTATGGGAATGTTTCAAAATTAGCTTTTCAAAGATTACTTCAATTATTGATTTATGATAATTGATTCTGAAGATATGAAAATTTGATTTGCTTAATCACTTTTAAGGAAAGTTCAATCAATTAATAAATCATGGAAAACATAATGAATAAATCAATCCCGAGATATGTGGTATAGATTTATTAAATCCTTTAATTATGGGAAGGCTTCAAAATTAGCTTTTCAAAAATTACTCCAATTTAATTAATATTTGAACCTTATTAATTTTGAAAGCTTAATTAAATATTTTCATAATTGATCTTTAATTAATTAATCATTTTAATTTATTCCACAATTAATTAATGATGCAATGCAATGCAAATCCTAGAGCCTTGATTGAGAAATAATTAAAGTTGAGATCTTACATTTATTTCCAAATGACTCAAGTAGTTCTTCAAGCCTTCATGTCTTCAATCCTTTAACTAAATCAAAGCTTTAAGAATTCTTTTAATATCCTGTAAATGCATGAGTAAACATTTTAGTACAATAGGAAAGTCATCATCAAAACCTAAGGTTGGAATATGACCAAGTCAACAGATACTCTGGCTCAGTATTGAAAGTGACCAGATTACTGTTGATGATATACTTGAGTTGCTGATGAAGAGTGGATGGAACGGCTCCTACTATATGAATCCAAGGTCTTCCCAATAGTAAATTATATCTTGTAGCGATTTTGAGCACTTAGAAGGATATGTAGAATGTACATGGACCGATTTCCACTTGTAATTCAATCTCTCCGATAACATTTCACCAAGATCCATAGAAGGCTTTGATGATTATGTGGCTGCTTCGAATCTTGTTGAGATTGATGTTCATTTTTTCCAATGTGGCATAGGGGCATATGTTTAGGGATGATCCTCCATCTATTACCACTCCTTCGACTAGATATCCGGAAGACATCACCACTATGTGCAACGATTTGCAATGACCCGTCCCTTCGGGAGGTATGCCATCATCGGTGAAGGATATCACATTACAATTGAAGATGCGATTAACCAGATGATGGATTTTTTCAACATCCATGGTCTTTGGCAAGTGAGCTTCTTCTAATACTTTTAGTAAGACCTTCCGGTGATCTTCTTAAGAGAAAACCAAGTCCAAAATAAAGATATGTTGTGGAGCTTCTTTCAAGCTTTGATCCACCTTGGCTTTGTAATAATCTGATATTTTCTATATAAATAAATAAGAAATTTTGCATATAATTTTTTTTAAAGGTGGGATTATGTGCCAGGTAATGTGTAAGTATAAATGTGATAAATAAAATTTATTTATTACATGAATAATTTCAAATAATTTTATTTTAGAATTATTGATCATTATAAAGTATATTCTTATAATAATTAATTTTTTAGTAGAAATGTTTTTATTATTTATTTTCCATGAAAATATGATTTTGTATTATTTAAATAATATATAAACTGATTATAGGAATTATTATAATTACTATTTTGACATATGGATTCTAGTTCAGATTATTAAGTTAATTATTTTAACTTAATTAATAATGTTATATATGAAGGATATATCAGTTATGGAATCCAAACCCTAATTTTGAAGTTTGAGCTATGAATGAGAATAATAATATTATATTAAATATAATATTATTTTTCAATGTTATAAATATATACTGTATGTATTGGTCAATTATGGTGTATTATGTCGTAACCCTATTATTAATTTGTTAAACTCAATTATGAGTTTAAGACTGTGTAGTAATGGTGTTATATGATTTATGCTGTGTATTATTAGAATTTTTGTTAATTAGGAAAAATCCTAATTAAAATTAGAAACCCTAATTTGCTAATTAGGAACCTTAATTGCTAAAATTAGAAATCCTAATTATTATTTTAGTAAATTGAATTATTAATTTGGGAACCCTAATAATATTAAGGAACCCTAATTTTCTATTAAAAATCCTAATTTTAATTAATAAGTTCTAATTAAAATTTTATTACACTTTAATCTTAATTGTTCAAACCCTAGAAATTATTTGGAAAACCTTAGGGTTTAAAATCTAGTGATTAAACCCTAGATTCAAGTATCATGGACAAGAATACCATTAAAATTAAAATGCAATTGACCAAAGTACCCTTTTTGTCCCATTCTTGAATTATTCTAGGAAATCTTGCCAAGTCATCAACCTAATCTAGCCAGGAGCTAATAAACTCCAACACATCAGCCATTAATCATCCACATGCATTGTATACAAGTTTTTATAAGGATCAAGAGAGAAAATGCATTATTTCCCCCATTTGTTCACTTATACTCAAACTTGACTCTCTCTCTCTCTCTCTAAAACCTCCGAAAATATAAGGCATATCAGTCCCTAAATCAAGCCCCACGACTTCTAATAACAGATCAGCAGCCAAGAATCAAAAACTTGTTTATAGAAAGGTAAAAAAAAACTAATTTGAAATCTGATCATGAAGGCCATGTTAAATGTTATGATTTTGTATTAAAACATGTTGTTTGTAGTATATATTGATGTTCTGGGTTGCTAGATGCTAGATCCATAACATCTAGAGGCTCGGATTTGAAGTTTTTAAAAATTTGGAAAAAATTTATTTTGTGTTCTAACAACGAATGTCAGAGGCTGTAGATCTCTCCCTGTTAATGATTTGTGGTATTTTATGTTTTAGATATGTAGTATGACATGTGGTCTTTGATCTAGATCTGGAATCAGGCCTAGATCATGTCCAGATTTCAAGTTATGGGTGGTCAAAACCTGTTGACTGACCATGACTTTGCAAATCTGGGTAACCCATATGTTACCCAGAAAGATTTGACAAGATGTTTAGGGGCACGGATCTTTCAATTGTTTGATTATTTGTTATGGTTGTTGTATCTAATCTGTAATATGTTATATAGACTGCATGCTAAGGCCTTTAAAACACATAAATCTCAAACTGACTGGATTCAGTGGCCGGTCAAAGCAGCTTGGTCGAACACAGTTCATGTTTTCTGGGTAACCCAGAAAACTAATGAACATGTGTTCTGACATGGGTTGACCGGCGCAGATCTTGTTGATGTAATGTTGTTAGATGGGTTTTATGTAATGGATCTCTACCCTGACATATGAACTACAAGCTTGAACCGTTAGAACACCATAACATCAAACCGAACTCATTAAATCAAGGCACAAAATAGCTATCAAGCACTGCCTGGGTTTCTGGGTAACCCAGAAAACCCAAGGAGGGGTCTGACAGCCACTTTGCAGCCTTATAACTTGCATTTGTAATATTGTTTTACCTTGTTAGTTGTAGTTACATGTAGTGTTACATTAATACTACAAGATTAGAGTAATAGCATGCCAGAAACATTACAAGTTACGATTTAAACTTGGTCAAACTAGCTAACTCGAAACTGGCGTATGAATGTCTAGGTTTGCTGAAGAACACCTATAGTGACAGTTTTGTCACTATAGGTACCTTTAGCGACAGATAAATTAGAAAATTAATTATTTTATTAAATAATTAGAGAAAATTAGTTTTAAAATATTAAAAATACATAACAAATTACTAAAAATTATTTTAAAGCATAAAAAAAGTAGTTTTTATTATTTTTAATATATTTGATAAATATTTAATATTTTTGGAATATTAAAGGTATTTAATTTATTTAATTTTATATTAAATAAATTATTTAAAAATAATTTTTATACTTAAAAAACCATTTAAAATTATATTATGGCACAAGAAAATATTTTAAGTTATTTTTAATGACTTTTAATATTTTGTGATGAATTTTATTAATTAATTAATATTAATAATAATTAATTTATTTAATAAATGTATTAAATAAATAATGAAAAATAGATTTAATGATTTAAAAATCATATAAAAATAATTTAAAGGTTATAAAAATATTTTATGTTATAAAATATAACTTTTGATATTATGTCATGAAAAATATTAATATTTTAATATTAATGATATTAGATTTATTTAATATTTATATTAAATAAATTATTTTAAAAATAATTTTAATATTAAAAAATTATTTTAAATGAAAATAAAGTGTTTAAAGATATTTTAAGTTATAAAATATAACTTTTAATATTTAAAGAATACTTTTATTAATAATTTAATATTAATGATATTAAACTTATTTAATAATTATATTAAATAAATAGATTAAAAATGGTTTTATTAATTTAAAAATTATTTATAAAGGATATAAATGAATTAAAAATATTTTAAGTTATAATTAATGACTTTTAATATTTTGATAAATAATACATTAATATTGAAATATTAATAGTAATTATTGAAAAACAATTTTTAATGTTTTAAAAACAATTAATAAAATGTTTTAAAAATATTTTGACTTATTGTAAATAACTTTAATATTTTTGTAATAGTTTCATTAATAATTTAATATTAATGATAATAGAATTAGTTAATATTTAAATCATTTAATAATGATTCAAGTGTTTGAAAAATAATGATAAATTATAATATTTATTTAAAAATTATTATAAGTCATTTAAAAATAATATGACTGAGATTTACAGTTATTGAATTACTGAATAGAGTTTTAGACTCGATAATTACCCGATAAAGCCGTCGGTATACCGAAATATTTTAGAAATTGATTCGGACTTAGATAATTGGACTAGATACGTGTTTGTTTATGATTCAATGATTGCTAAACATATGTGATAATGTGATTAGGTTATGTGCTGACTATAAATAGCAGTACTATATGATATGATATATTATTCTAATCGAACGAATGATCTTATTAATGATAGGTTTCAGTATAAAAGATAAAACTAAGTTGCGTAACTGTAAGCAGCAGCTCAGGCAAGTATCCTAACTTTGCATTTACTTTATGTAATGGACATGAGTAAGAAAGTTTCAGAATTATATTATCACTATGCCAGATTATTTACAATATTGTTATCAATTATGCATCCAATCTTTGTATTCATACAAGTTCTTAAATTATCCGATCATTATTTATCAACACGGTATTACTGTATAATTCAGATATTTATTCTGTTCGTTAATTCCTATATAGGGTTAGATAAGTGTCCTCACTTAGATAATCATTATATTTAATCACATATTGATACATACTCTTTGGTTTTCAGTATGTATACATTGACTTAAAAAGCCTTCTAAGCTATTTGATTCAGCTAGACATAAAAATATTGTTGAACAAGATAGAACTTTATTGTATTCAACCAGATTGTTTTGGTTCGGATTCCTGACTAAGTATGAACATCCCGAACATGGAAAAATTTTTGTGCACCTAAGGTGGATAAGATGAACGATAATATCGTTCTTGCATGTAGTATTGATCAATAAAGGGCGCATTGGGATGATCACCCTCGTGCCCGTAAGTTATGGCGGGTTGCGGATGAAGTTCTGCTAAACCTTAGCGAAAATTAAAAACAAATTTCATAGTCTGTCGATTGCTCTTCATTTATAGTCAGTATGTAGTTTGAAAAATTTGATATAGAATTGATAGGTTGTTATTATTGGTTCAGCTTACTTCACAACTGTTGATTCGTTGTAGAAGTGTTATTCAAAAAAAATATTTAATCCTTTCAAGTTATATTTATTGTTGTTATTACTTGCTGGGCAATCAAATGCCCATTCTTGCTTTAAATTTAAATGTTTTCAGTTAAGCGTGATCAACCAGAATGTTCAGGCCAGGACAAGGGAAAACGTGTGACGCCCCCAAATTCGGGTACTTGAAACCCGAACTCGGTGCTTCACGATACTATTTTTATGAGCGGAATAATACAATAATAATAACAATAATATTGACAACAAACTTAATTTACATATGCATCAAAGTCTATTCCCAGGTACGAGATCTTTAAACATTCATTACATCATAAATAATAAGTATCATTGTCTTAATAAACTCTAATTATTACACAGAATAATATAAACTCATTCGAATTGCTTTCCTTTCCCCTTATTCTTGCCTGAACCTTCTGGTTGATCATACTTAGCTGAAAACATTTAAATTTAAAGCAAGAATGAGCATTTGATTGCTCAACAAGTAATAATAAATATATAAATTAGCTGAAAGAATTAAATATTTTATTTGAATGATACTTCTACAACGAATCAACAGTTGTGAAGTAAGCTGAATCAATAATAACAACATATCACTTCTATATAAAATTTTTAAAACTACGTACTGACTATAACTGAAGATCACTCAACAGAATATGAACATTGTTTTCTATTTTTGAAAAGGTTAAACAGAAATTCATCTGTAAATCGTCATAACTTACGGGCACGGTGGGTGATCAGCCCGTTATGCCATATATTGATCAATACTATATGCAAGAATGATATTATCGTTCACTCTATCCACCTTAGGTGCACAAAAGTTTTTCCATGTTCGGGATGTTCATACTTAGTCGGGAATTTAAACCAAAATAATCTGATTGGATACAATAAATTTCTATCTTGCTCAACAATATTTTTAAGTTTAAGTCTAGCCAAATCAAATAGCTTAGACGGCTTTCAAGTCAATGCATACATACTTGAAATCAATAAGTATGTATCAACATATGATTAAATACAATGGTTATTCAAGTGGGGACACTTGTCTAACCCTATATAGGAATTAACGAACAGAATAAATATATGAATTATACAATAGTGTTGTATTGATAAACAATGATTGGATAATTTAAGAACTTGTATGAATACAAAGATTTGATATATAATCGATAACAATAGAGTTATTAATCTGGCACAATAATATGATTCTGAAACTTTCTTACTCATGTCCATTGCATAAAGTAAATGCAAAGTTAGGATACTTGCCTGAGCTGCTGCTTACAATAACGTAACTTAGATTAATCTTTTATATCAAAACCTATCATTAATAAGATCATTCGTTCCATTAGAATAATGTATCATAGCACATAGTACTACTATTTACAGTCAGCACATAACCTAATCACATTGTCACATATGTTTAGCAGTCAACCAATCCTAACAAACACGTATCTAGTCCAATTATCTAAGTCTGGATCACTTTCTGAATTATTTCGGTGTACCGACGGCTTTACCAGGTAATTATCGAGTCAAAAACTCCATTCAGTAATTCAATAAATGTAACTATCAGTCATATTATTTTTAAATGAATTATAATAAATTTTTAAACATTTATTATAATTTATCATGAATTTTCAAATATCGAAATCATTATTAAATGATTTAAATATTAACTAATTCTATTATCATTAATATTTAATTAATATTAAATTACTAATGAAACCGTTGCCAAAATATTAAAGTTATTTATAATAACTCAAAATATTTGTAAAGTATTAATATTACCCTTAAATACTTTATTATTATTTAAAATGATTTTTAATATGATAAAAATTATTTTTAATTTATTTATTTAATTTTTTATTAAATATCATAATTATCATTAATATTAATTTATTAATGAAATTTATTACAAAATATTAAAAGTCATTAAAAATAACTTAAAATATTTTCTTATACCATAATATAATTTTAAATGATTTTTCAAGTATTAAATTATTTTTAAATAATTTATTTAATATAATAATTAGATAAATTAAATACCTTAATATTTCAAAAATATTAAATATTTATGAAATATATTTAAAATAATTAAAAAACTAATTTTTAGACTTTAAAATAATTTTTAATAATTTATTATGTATTTTTAATGATTTAAAACTAATTTTCTATAATTATTTAATAAAAATATAATTTTTAAAATGAAACTATCGTTAAAGGCCACCTATAGCGACAAAACCGTCGCTATAAGTGTTCTTCATGTTCATCATGAAACCCAGAACTTTCATGTCAGGAAACGAGCTAGCTAGTTTGACCAAGCTTTAATCTTAAACTGTGATATTTCTGGGCAAGCTATTGATCACCTCTTGTAGTATTAAGGTCATACTACAAGTGTATAACACGTTCTGGACAAGATCATAACACATCAAAAAGATATAAAGTCATGAACAATCTGTCAGAGCTGTTCTTCATTTTCTGGGTTACCAAGAAATGAAGAACAGTTCGACTGCTCATAATTGGGCCTCCACAACTTGCAATCCGTGTATTTGTTTAGTGATCTAACAATATCAGATCATAGCGTACATGTAAGTTAATGTATCTATCACATAAAATCACAATAACAACAACTAATCAAGCAGATACAAGTCGGTCAACCACTGTCAAAAATAAGCTCCAACCAGTTTCTGGAAATTCCCAGAAACAGAAAGCATGACCGGATGGTCTACTTTGACCATTCATTACCTTCGACTCGCTTAATCTTAAGGAGATGTTAAGGCATAATCTTGTAGTACTTATACCAAGCTACCATTCTATTACAACAACAGAACCAAAACATCACAATACTGACAGATCTAGTTGATCAAAAGCGTTGTCAGGCCGTTTCTGGGCAGTTTCTGGGTTACCCAAAAACGCCCAGTCATGGCCGATCAACGGCTTTTGACCGTAAATAACATGAAATGTAGACCAGATATAAGCTTGATTCTTGATCCAGATCAAAGGCAACATATCAGACTACAACATCCAACACTTAAAACACAAAAACACATAACATACAAGGATCTATGAGGACTGACATTTGATTGTCAAACTCAAAAATAAAAATTTCCAATTTTTGTAAAATGCTAGATCTGAGCCTATAGATGTTATGGATCTAACTTCTATCAACCCAGATCACTTAATTAGACTCCATACAACATATTTAACACAACAAACTTAACATTTAACAACAGATCAAAGGTCAGATTTCATGGCTAGGGTTTACCTCTTTATGAACCAATTCTGATTTCTTGGCTTATGATCTGTTATTGGAAGTCGTGGGGCTTGATTTGTGACTGATATTAGCAATGAATTGGAGGTTTTAGATAGAGAAGTTTTAGTAAGAGAGTTATGAACAATTTAGGCTAAATGTGCACTTTCTCTCTCTTGTTCCTTATATAAACTTGTATACAATACATGTGGCTGATGAATTGAACCTGTTTTCCTGGAAATTATAGTTGATCATAGCTTAGACTAGGGTGGCTAGCAAGATTTGGCAAGATTTCCTAACAATAATTCACCAAATGGGACAAAAAGGATAAAATGGTAATTTGGTTATAATCTTAAGGGTATTCTTGTCCAATGTACTTAAATCTAGGGTTTAATCACTAGATTTTAAACCTTAAAGTTTTCCAATTAATTTCTAAGGTTTGAACAATTAAGATTAAAGTGTAATAAAATTTTAATTAAAACACACTAATTAAAATTAGGTTTTTAATAGAAAATTAGGGTTTAATAATTAGGATTCCTTAATTATCATTAGGATTCCCAAATTAACAATTCAATTTACTAAAATAATAATTAGGATTTAAAACTTTAGCATATAGGGTTCCTAATTAGCAAATTAGGGTTCCTAATTTTAATTAGGGTTTTCAAATATTAATTAGGGTTTTTCCTAATTAACAGAAATTCTATAATATGCTACTTAATTCATATAACACCATTTATGACCGACCTTAAACTCCAGTTTTGAGTTTCAAATTATGGTTTATGACAGTAATACTAGGGTTTGTCGTGATACACCATAACTGACTAATCACTACCAGTCTACACATATACTATATATATTTATAACACCGAAAAAAAATATTATATTTAATATAATATTATTATTCTCATTCATAGCTCGAAATCCATAATTAGGTTTTGGATTCTATATCTGATTTATCTTTCACACATAACATCCCTAATTAAGTTAAAAATAATTAACTTAAATAATCTGAACTAAAATTCATATAATAACATTGTAATTATAATAATGCCAATAATTCTTTTATATATTATTTAAATAATATAAAGATCATATTTTCATGGAAAATAAATAATAAAGACATTTCTACTATAAAATTAATTATAATTATTATAAGTATATACATTATAATGATCAATAATTCTAAAATAAAATTATTTGAACTTATTCATATAATAAATAAATTTTATTTAAATACATACACATTACCTGGCACATATATATACACGAAAAATAAAAGTTATTCAAATAATACCTGGAGTTCCATTACCAGCTGCTACAGTATCCCGGACCGTCATGTTAAAGACTCTCGCGGTTGCTTTTGGTGGTTTATTGGTTGAAGTCGGTCCTGTGATCACCAGAGTCCCGCTGCCTTTTTCTATGGTTACACTACCCGCCTCCATTCTCCTCTTTGGACAATCCTTCACCTTACGTTCAGTCGATCCACATAGAAAACACACACTGTTCATCCTTAGGTTGGGGCAGTTGGGAGAGATATGGCCCTCCTGCCCGCACTTGTAACATACAAACTTACCCTTCAGACACTCACCAGAGTGATTCTTTCCGCAATTCTTACACTGCACAGTCTGTTTCTTCACACCTTCTTGCTTCACCTGAATATTCTCAAAATTATTTCCATTTCTCTTTTCACCCCTATTACCACTATTAGCTTCTACCTTCATAGCTCCTCCTACCTTGCCTTTGTTCTTCTTCTCCTTGTGGTAGAGGCACATTGCCTCACTCCCCTCCTCTGCTATGATAGCCTTTTCCATGAGTGCTGTAAAAGTATTAATCTGCAACACTTCCACCTTGATGTAGAGCCAGGGTTTTAATCCCAGCTTGAACCTTCTTGTCTTCCTAGCCTCCGTATCAACTTGATGCGGAGCGAACCTAGCCAACTCATTAAACTTTGCGGCATACTCCGCAACAGTCATGTTTTACTGCTTTAACTCCAGAAATTTCACCTCCATCCTAGCCTGCATACTAGCCGAGAGACAGTTTTCAAAAAAAAAAGCTTTAAACCTAGCCTAAGTAACTACTCCTTCTGCTGCCCTAGTTTGATTTGCCTCCCACCAAAAGTTAGCCTCCCCTTTCATTATATAGGTGGCAAAAGAGGTCTTTTGCCCCTCATCTACTCTAGCAATTACGAATGCCTTTTTTATCTCGTTAATCCATGTCTGGGCTTCTATACGGTCAGCTGATCCCTTGAATTTTGGTGGTCCTACTGCCTTGAAGTCTTTAAATTTTGCCAAGCGATTGTTTGGCTGGTTCCCTGCGGCTGGTATTCCCTTTTGCATAGCTTGAGCTACCATATTCGCAAAGTTTTGCATCGGGTTTTGCTGTTGTCCCTCAGCATTCTTGACAGATTCTTCTGCCATTTGATTTCATGTTCGACGTCTTAGAGGCATTATTTGATTATATAAAATCATAAATTTAACTTACATTCTAAACCTTATTGTATAAGTTTAACATGTAATATGAAGTTTTATAAAAAAAATATTCCATTAATCAAACATAGATTCATATTCATTAATTCCAAGTACTTTACATAACGTAGCACATACTGCTATCCCTTTGTGACTACAAAAGTCGGGAATTACTGCAATAACTTACACAAAAGTTGGGGATATTACATTACACACGTACATTATCAAACATACATAATCAACTACTACTCCTACTTATTTTCTAAGTCACGGTCTTTCATCTTTTTTTTCCTTTCTTACTAGGAGCTGCGCACGATTTGTTGCTTCTGGTTCCCAACTGATCAATTTGGATTTTAAGCTTATCTTGTTCTTCCATTATTTCTAGTAAGACTTTTCGCAACTGTGTATTTAGCAGCTTTTCTATTTCCCACAGCTTTTCTAGAGAAGAAACCTTATTCCTCAGATCCTGCACTTCTGTTGATGCTTGATCAGCTTCAACTTTAGTGTCTGAATCACTATCTGTCAGTTCCACCATTTTTGGATATGGTACTACGTTTTTCAATACCACCACCTCATCAAGGTTGCTTACACTGTGAGACTCTATTTCAGCTATTGGCTTTGATATTGGCTCCTTCTCTACGATCTGAGGGTATCCTAATTCTTTTCCTCCTTACATCTACACACAAATTATCCTGATTAGCACATAGTATATACACAGCAAATAATAGTTTTATAAAAGTTATCTTTTATTTTTGTTTAACGATGAATTTATTCAATTCATCTCCTTTTAAACTCTATATGAGTTATTTATATTTTTAACGTTTTCCTCTGTCCTAAAGGTTATAGTCTAAGGTCTATCCCACCTAAGGTTTTTAACCCTAAAGCTTTGATACCAACCTGTGACGCCCCCAAATTCGGGTACTTAAAACCCGAACTCGGTGCTTCACGATACCATTTCTATGAGCGGAATAATACAATAATAATAACAATAATATAGATAACAAACTTAATTTACATATGCATCAAAGTCTATTCCCAGGTACGAGACCTTTAAACATTCATTACATCATAAATAATAAGTATCATTGTCTTAATAAACTCTAATTATTACACAAAATAATATAAACTCATTCGAACAGCTTTCTTTTCCCCTTGTTCTTGCCTGAACCTTCTGGTTGATCATACTTAGCTGAAAACATTTAAATTTAAAGCAAGAATGAGCATTTGATTGCTCAGCAAGTAATAACAAATATATAAATTAGCTAAAAGAATTAAATATTTTCTTTGAATGATACTTCTACAATGAATCAACAGTTGTGAAGTAAGTTGAACCAATAATAACAACATATCACTTCTATATAAAATTTTTAAAACTACGTACTGGCTATAATTGGAGATCAGTCAACAGACTATGAACATTATTTTTTATTTTCAAAAAGGTTGAACAGAAATTCATCTGTAAACCGTCATAACTTACGGGCACGGAGGGTGATCATCATGTTATGCCCTGTATTGATCAAAACTACATACAAGAACGATATTATCGTTCACTCTATCCACCTTAGCTGCACAAAAGTTTTTCCATGTTCGGGATGTTCATACTTTGTCAGGAATCCAAACTAAAATAATCTGGTTGAATACAATAAAGTTCTATCTTGCTCAACAATTTTTTTAAGTTTATGTCTAGCCAAATCAAATAGCTTAGACGGCTTTCAAGTTAATGTATACATACTTAAAATCGATAAGTATGTATCAACATATGATTAAATACAATGGTTATTCAAGTGGGGACACTTTTCTAACCCTATATAGGAATTAACGAACAGAATAAATATCTAAATTATAAAATAGTGCTGTATTGATAAACAATGATTGAATAATTTAAGAACTTGTATGAATATAAAGATTTGATACATAATCGATAACAATAGAGTTAATAATCTGGCACAATAATATGATTCTGAAACTTTCTTACTCATGTCCATTGCATAAAGTAAATGTAAAGTTAGGATACTGGCACAATGTAAAGAATAGTTCAGATACTTGCCTGAGCTGCTGCTTACAATAACGCAACTTAGATTAATCTTTTATATCGAAACCTATCATTAATAAGATCATTCGTTCCATTAGAATAATGTATCATATCACATAGTACTGCTATTTACAGTCAGCATATAACCTAATCACATTGTCACATAAGTTTAGCAGTCAATCAATCCTAACAAACACGTATCTAGTCCAATTATCTATGTCTGGATCACTTTCTGAAATATATCGGTGTACCGACGGCTTTACCAGGTAATTATCGAGTCAAAAACTCCATTCCGTAATTCAATAACTGTAACTATCAGTCATATTATTTTTAAATGACTTATAATAAATTTTTAAACATTTATTATAATTTATCATGAATTTTTAAACATCGAAATCATTATTAAATGATATAAATATTAACTAATTATATTATCATTAATATTTAATTAATATTAAATTATTAATGAAACCATTGCCAAAATATTAAAGTTATTTATAATAACTCAAAATATTTTTAAAGTATTAATATTACCCTTAAATGATTTTTAAAACATTAAAAATTATTTTTAAACAATTACAATTAATATTAAAGTATTAAGGTATTATTTATCAAAATATTAAAAGTCATTCATTATAACTTAAAATATTTTTAGTTCATTTATATACTTTTTAAATGATTTTTAAATTAATAAAACTATTTTAAAACTATTTATTTAATATAAATATTAAATAAATTTAATATCATTAATATTATATTAATATCATTAATATTAAATTAATATTATTAATATTAAATTATTAATAAAATTACCCTTTAAATATTAAAAGTTATATTTTATAACATAAAATATCTTTAAACACTTTATTTTCATTTAAAATGATTTTTATAATAATAAAATTATTTTTAAACTAATATAATTCTTAAATAACCTTAATATCATTAATATTAATTAATTAATGAAATTTACCTTTAAATATTGAAAGTTATATTTTATAACTTAAAATATTTTTAAATACCTTATTATTATTTAAAATAATTTTTAATATGATAAAAATCATTTTTAATTTATTTATTTAATTTATTTATTAAATATCTTAATTATCATTAATATTAATTTATTAATTAAATTTATCACAAAATATTAAAAGTGGTTACAAATAACTTAAAATATTTTCTTATACCATAATATAATTTTAAATAATTTTTCAAGTATTAAAATCATTTTTAAATAATTTATTTAATATAATAATTAAATAAATTAAATACCTTTAATATTTCAAAAATATTAAATATTTATGGAATATATTTAAAATAATTAAAAAATAATTTTTAGACTTTAAAATAATTTTTAATAATTTATTATGTATTTTTAATGGTTTAAAACTAATTTTCTATAAGTATTTAATAAAAATATAATTTTTAAAATGAAACTATCGTTAAAGACCACCTATAGCGACAGAACCGTCGCTATAGGTGTTCTTCATGTTCATCATGAAACCCAGAACCTTCATGTCAGGAAACGAGCTAGCTAGTTTGACCAAGCTTTAATCTTAAACTGTGATGTTTCTGGGCAAGCAATTGATCACCTCTTGTAGTATTAAGGTCATACTACAAGTGTATAACATGTTCTGGACAAGATCATAACACATCAAAAAGATATAAAGCCATGAACAAGCTGTCAGAGCTGTTCTTCATTTTCTGGGTTACCCAGAAATGAAGAACAGTTTGACTGCTCATAATTGGGCCTCCACAACTTGCAATCCGTGTATTTGTTTAGTGATCTAACAATTTCAGATCATAGCGTACATGTAAGTTAATATATCTAGCACATAAAATCACAATAACAACAACTAATCAAGCAGATACAAGTCGGTCAACCACTGTCAGAAATAAGCTCCAACCAGTTTCTGGAAATTCCCAGAAACAGAAAGCATGACCGGATGGTCTACTTTGACCATCCATTACCTTCGACTTGCTAAATCTTAAGAAGATGTTAAGGCATAATCTTGTAGTACTTATACCAAGCTACCATTCTATTACAATAACAGAACCAAAACATCAATATACTGACAGATCTAGTTGATCAAAAGCGTTGTCAGGCCGTTTCTGGGCAGTTTCTGGGTTACCCAAAAACGCCCAGTCATGGCCGATCAACGGCTTTTGACCGTAAATAACATGAAATCTAGACCAGATATAAGCTTGATTCTTGATCCAGATCAAAGACAATATATCAGACAACAATATCCAACACTTAAAACACAAAAACACATAACATACAATGATCTATGAGGACTGACATTTGATTGTCAAACTCAAAAACAAAAATTTCCAATTTTTGTAAAATGCTAGATCTGAGCCTATAGATGTTATGGATCTAACTTCTATCAACCCAGATCACTTAATTAGACTCCATACAACATATTTAACACAACAAACTTAACATTTAACAACAGATCAAAGGTCAGATTTCATGGCTAGGGTTTACCTCTTTATGAACCAATTCTGATTTCTTGGCTTATGATTTGTTATTGGAAGCCATGGGGCTTGATTTGTGATTGATATTAGCAATGAATTTCGGAGGTTTTAGATAGAGAAGTTTTAGTAAGAGAGTTATGAACAATTTAGGCTAAATGTGCACTTTCTCTCTCTTGTTCCTTATATAAACTTGTATACAATGCAAGTGGCTAATGAATTGAACCTGTTTTGCTGGAAATTATAGTTGATCATAGCTTAGACTAGGGTGGCTAGCAAGTTTTGGCAAGATTTCCTAACAATAATTCATCAAATGGGACAAAAATGGTAAAATGGTAATTTGGTTATAATCTTAAGGGTATTTTTGTCCAAGGTACTTAAATCTAGGGTTTAATCACTAGATTTTAAACCTTAAAGTTTTCCAATTAATTTATAGGGTTTGAACAATTAAGATTAAAGTGTAATAAAATTTTAATTAAAACACATTAATTAAAAATAGGGTTTTTAATAGAAAATTAGGGTTTAATAATTAGGGTTCCTTAATTATCATTAGGATTTTCAAATTAACAATTGAATTTACTAACATAATAATTAGGGTTTAAAATTTTAGCAATTAGGGTTCCTAATTAGCAAATTAGGGTTTCTAATTTTAATTAGGATTTTCAAATATTAATTAGGGTTTTTCCTAATTAACAAAAATTCTATAATATGCTATTTAATTCATATAACACCATTTCTGACCGACCTTAAACTCTAGTTTTGAGTTTCAAATTATGGTTTATGACAGTAATACTAGGGTTTATCGTGATACACCATAACTGGCTAATCACTATCAGTCTACACATATACTATATATATTTATAACACCAAAAAATAATATTATATTTAATATAATATTATTATTCTCATTCATAGCTCGAAATCCTGAATTAGGATTTGGATTCCTTATCTGATTTATCTTTCATACATAACATCCCTAATTAAGTTAAAAATAATTAACTTAAATAATCTGAACTAAAATTCATATAATAACATAGTAATTATAATAATTCCAATAATTCTTTCATATATTATTTAAATAATATAAAATTCATATTTTTTATAGAAAATAAATAATAATGACATTTCTACTATAAAATTAATTATTATAAGTATATACATTATAATGATCAATAATTCAAAAATAAAATTATTTGAAATTATTCATGTAATAAATAAATTTTATTTATCACATAAATACATACACATTACCTGGCACATATCCCCCTTCTTTAATAAAAAAAATTTAATATGCAAAATTTCTCATTTATTTATATTGAAAACATCGGGTTATTACATTCACCCTCCCTTATAAAGATTCCGTCATCGGAATCACCGTTTTAAAACTCATACATACAATGGTATATAGCATACACAATCATTGTAAGTAGATCTCGATCATATTTGATCGAACTGATCTTTAACTATTCAACATAAAGCTTGCCTATCTGATTAAACAGAAAATTTGATTTCTAGAAGAACTCAAATTCCTCCTTCAAAATTTCTTTATAAAATAATTTGCTATATAGAGGAAAATCATATATATACACGAAAAATAAAAGTTATTCAAATAATACTTGGAGTTCCATTACCAGCTGCCACAGTATCTTAGACCGTCATGTTAAAGACTCTCGCAGTTGCTTTTGGTGGTTTCTTGGTTGAAGTCGGTCCGGTGATCGCTAGAGTCCCGCTACATTTTTTTGTGGTTGTACTACCCGCCTCCATTCTCCTCTTTGGACAATCCTTCACCTTATGTTCAGTCGATCCACATAAAAAACACCCACTGCTCATCCTTGGGTTGGGGCAGTTGGGAGAGATATGGCCCTCCTGCCCGCACTTGTAACATACAAACTTACCCTTCAAACACTCACAAGAGTGATTCTTCCCGCAATTCGTACACTGCACAGTCTGTTTTTTCACACCTTCTTGCTTCACCTGAACATTCTTGAAATAATTTCCTTTTCTCTTTTCACCCCCCTATTACCACTATTAGTTTCCAACTTCACAGCTCCTCATGCCTTGCCTTTGTTCTTCTTCTCCTTTTGGTAGAGCCTCATGGCCTCACTCCCCTCCTCTGCTATGAGTACTGCAAAAGTATTAATCTACAACATTGCCACCTTGTTGTAGAACCATGGTTTTAATCCCATCTCGAACCTTCTTGCCTTCCTAGCCTCCATATCAACTTGATACGGAGCGAACCTAGCCAACTCATTAAACTTTGCGGCATACTCCGCAACAGTCATGTTCTCCTGCTTTAACTCCAGAAATTTCACCTCCATCATAGCCTGCATACTAGCCGAGAGAGAGTTTTTGAAAAAAAAAGTTTTAAACCTAGCCTAAGTAACTACTCCTTCTCCTACCCTAGTTTGATTTACCTCCCACCAAAAGTTAGACCCCCCCTTCATCATATAGGTGGCAAAAGATGTCTTTTTTCCCCTCATCTACCCTAGCAATTACGAACGCCTTTTTTATCTCATTAATCCATGTCTAGGCTTCTATAGGGTCAGCTAATCCCCTGAATTCTGGTGGTCCTACTGCCTTAAAGTCTCTAAATCTTGCCAAGCGATTGTCTGGCTGGTTCCCTGCGGCTGGTATTCCCTACTGCATAGCTTGAGCTACCATGTTCGCAAAGTTTTGCATCAGGTTTTGCTGTTGTCCCTCAGCATTGTTGATAGATTCTTATGCCCTTTGATTTCGTGTTCGACGTCTTGGCGACATTATCTGATTACATAAAATCATAAATTTAACTTACATTCTAAACCTTATTGTATAAGTTTAACATGTAATATGAAGTTTTATACAAAACTTATTCCATTAATCAAACATAGATTCATATTCATTAATTCCAAGTACTTTACATAACGTAGCACATACTGTTATCCCTTTGTGACCACAAAAGTCGGGAATTACTGCAATAACTTACACATAAGTTGGGGATATTACATTACACACGTACATTATCAACTACTACTCCTACTTATTTTCTAAGTCACGGTATTTCATCTTTTTTTTATCTTTCTTGCTCGGAGCTGCGCACGATTTGTTGCTTCTAGTTCCTATTTGATTAATTTGGATTTTAAGCTTATCTTGTTCTTCCATTGTTTCTAGTAAGGCTTTTCGTAACTGTCTATTTAGCAGCTTTTCTATTTCCCACAGCTTTTCTAGAGAAGAAACCTTATTCCTCAGATCCTGCACTTTTGTTGATGCTTGATCAGCTTCAACTTTAGTGTCTGAATCACTATCTATCAGTTCCACCATTTTTAGATCTAGTACTACGTTTAACAATACCACCACCTCATCAAGGTTGCTTGCACTGTGAGCCTCTATTTCAGCTATTGGCTTTGATATTGGCTCCTTCTCTACGATCTGAGAGTATCCTAATTCTTTTCCTCTAGAAATCTACACACAAATTATACTGATTAGCACATAGTATATACACACAACAAACAATAGTTTTATAAAAGTTATCTTTTATTTTTTTTAACGATGAATTTATTCAATTCATCTCCTTTTAAACTCTATATGAGTTATTTATATTTTCAACGTTTCCCTATGTCCTTAAGGTTATAGCCTAAGGTCTGTCCCACCTAAGGTTTTTAACCCTAAAGCTTTGATACCAACCTATGACGCCCCCAAATTCGGGTACTTGAAACCCGAACTCGGTGATTCACGATACCATTTCTATGAGCAGAATAATACAATAATAATAACAATAATATAGATAGCAAACTTAATTTACATATGCATCAAAGTCTATTCCTAGGTACGAGACCTTTAAACATTCATTACATAATAAATAATAAGTATCATTGTTTTAATAAACTCTAATTATTCCACAGAATAATATAAACTCATTCGAACAGCTTTCATTTCCCATTGTTCTTGCCTGAACCTTCTGCTTGATCATACTTAGCTGAAAACATTTAAATTTAAAGCAAGAATGAGCATTTGATTGCTCAGCAAGTAATAACAAATATATAAATTAGATGAAAGAATTAAATGTTTTTTTGAATGATACTTCTACAACGAATCAACAATTGTGAAGTAAGCTGAACCAATAATAACATCATATCACTTCTATATAAAATTTTTGAAACTACGTACTGGCTATAACTGGAGATCAGTCAACAGACTATGAACATTATTTTCTATTTTCTAAAAGGTTAAACAAAAATTCATATGTGAACCGTCATAACTTACGGGCATAGGGGGTGATCAGCCCGTTATGCCCTGTATTGATCAATACTACATGCAAGAACGATATTATCGTTCACACTATCCACCTTAGGAGCACAAAAGTTTTCCCATGTTCGGGATGTTCATACTTAGTCGGGAATCCAAACCAAAACAATCTGGTTGGATACAATAAAGTTCTATCTTGCCCAACAATATTTTTAAGTTTATGTCTAGCCAAATCAAATAGCTTAGACGGCTTTCAAGTCAACGTATACATACTTGAAATCAATAAGTATGTATCAACATGTGATTAAATAAAATAGTTATTCAAGTAGGGACACTTTTCTAACCCTATATAGGAATTAACAAAAAGAATAAATATCTGAATTATATAATAGTGCTGTATTGATAAACAATGATTGGATAATTTAAGAACTTGTATGAATACAAAGATTTGATACATAATCGATAACAATAAAGTTAATAATCTGGCATAATAATATGATTTTGAAACTTTCTTACTCATGTCCATTGCATAAAGTAAATGCAAAGTTAGGATACTTGCACAATGTAAAGAATAGTTTAGATACTTGCCTGAGATGCTGCTTACAATAACGCAACTTAGAGTAATCTTTTATATCGAAACTTATCATTAATAAGATCATTTGTTCCATTAGACTAATGTATCATAGCACATAGTACTGCTATTTGTAGTCAGCAGATAACTTAATCACGTTGTCACATATGTTTAGCATTCAATCAATCCTAACAAACACGTGTCTAGTCCAATTATCAAAGTCTGGATCACTTTCTGAAATATTTTCGGTGTACCGACGGCTTTACCAGGTAATTATCGAGTCAAAAACTCCATTTAATAATTCAATAACTGTAACTATCAGTCATATTATTTTTAAATGACTTATAATAAATTTTTAAACATTTATTATAATTTATCATGAATTTTCAAATATCAGAATCATTATTAAATGATTTAAATATTAACTAATTCTATTATCATTAATATTTAATTAATATTAAATTATTAATTAAACCATTGCCAAAATATTAAAGTTATTTATCATAACTCAAAATATTTTTAAAGTATTAATTTTACCCTTAAATGATTTTTAAAATATTAAAAATTATTTTTAAATAATTACCATTAATATTAAAGTATTAAGGTATTATTTATCAAATTATTAAAAGTCATTCATTATAACTTAAAATATTTTTAATTCATTTATATACGTTTTAAATGATTTTTAAATTAATAAAACTATTTTAAAACTATTTATTTAATATAAATATTAAATAAATTTAATATCATTAATATTAAAATAATATCATTAATATTAAATTATTAATAAAATTATCCTTTAAATATTAAAGGTTATATTTTATAACTTAAAATATCTTTAAACACTTTATTTTCATTTAAAATAATTTTTATAATAATAAAATCAATTTTAAACTAATATAATTCTTAAATAACCTTAATATCATTAATAATAATTAATAAATAAAATTTACCTTTAAATATTGAAAGTTATATTTTATAACTTAAAATATTTTTAAATACCTTATTATTACTTAAAATGATTTTTAATATGATAAAAATCATTTTAATTTATTTATTTAATTTTTTTTATTAAATATCTTAATTATCATTAATATTAATTTATTAATAAAATTTATCACAAAATATTAAAAGTCATTAAAAATAACTTAAAATATTTTCTTATACCATAATATAATTTTAAATAATTTTTCAAGTATTAAAATTATTTTTAAATAATTTATTTAATATAATAATTAGATAAATTAAATATCTTTAATATTTCAAAAATATTAAATATTTATGGAATATATTTAAAATAATTAAAAACTAATTTTCAAACTTTGAAATAATTTATTATGTATTTTTAATGATTTAAAACTAATTTTCTATAATTATTTAATAAAAATATAATTTTTAAAATGAAACTGTCGTTAAAGACCACCTATAGCGACATAACCATCGCTATAGGTGTTCTTCATGAAACCTAGAACCTTCATGTCAGGAAACGAGCTAGCTAGTTTGACCAAGCTTTAATCTTAAACTGTGATGTTTTTGGGCAAGCTATTGATCACCTCTTGTAGTATTAAGGTCATACTGCAAGTGTATAACACGTTTTGGACAAGATCATAACACATCAAAACGATATAAAGCCATGAACAAGCTGTCAGAGCTGTTCTTCATTTTCTGGGTTACCCAGAAATGAAGAACTGTGACGCCCCCAAATCCAGGTTCTCTAACCTCAGATTCGGTGCTCACGATCTATCATCATCATAAGCATTCTATAACTATTACGAAATAATAAACATACATTGTTCATTATAATAAAGTTTCCATAGTATGGTCCCAAGGTCTTCTTAACCTTAACTTAAACACACCATCCATATTACAAAAGGTTTACATAAGAACTTCCATTAGATAATAATAATTAATATTCATTCCAAACTATTCCTGGATCTTGCCCTTGCCTTTGTCCTTCGTATTGAATCCTTCAGGCTTAGCTGAAATAAATATCATGATATAGCAAGGGTAAGCAACTAATTTGCTTAGCAAGTTTATATACAAGGGAGATATATCATGACTACAAAGAAGTTTTGCTTTTAATGTTCAACAATAATATAAGGTTGTGAAGGAACATGAATTAATAATCAACAATTGAATATTCGAATAATTGAATAATATGAACTGAGTGATTTTGAGATAACCATGAACATTTGCCAAGGTTCACAGTAATTTAAACTGGACCTCTTAATAAGTTTTAGTATTCAAGGGGATCAGCCTTTCATACCCTGTGATTTATGCATAAACACTTAATATTCCGGCATCGATATCATGTCTTAATCAAATTCGTCCTTTTCTCAGTCAAGAGTTCTTATCATATCAATTTAATAAGAACAGATTTTTAAAACACATTTGATTTAACAAATTTAAACATGCTTGATCTAGCTGATACAATTAGCATAGATCTATCTCATAAACAGTTCATAAATGAAAGAACTTTAATTTAATTCACAGTTCAATAATAATAGAACATGAATTCAATTGCACAAAGTGCAAATTTCAATAATCAATATAGATGTGAATAATCATCAATAATTATTCACTAACATGTTTTGAAAATAATAACTCGAATTTGAGTTAGGACACTTGCCTCGTCTGTAGATTACGGCTACGTAATTAATTTATATCCACTATGCAGTTAAATTATCTTCCTTAGAGACCTATAGTTAATCTTTCAATTAGTCATAGTATAACATTAGATTATGTAATCACATAAATATTATGCATTACATTTAGTTCTTATAAACATTATCATGTCTTGATAATGTTACTATAACCACACAATATTATTGATCTTGATAATATTTAATTCACCTCTTAGTATTATTAGTTCCCTAATAATATTTTCATTTGCTTACTAATATTATTAACATCTTAATAATATTTTAATACCTTACTAATATTATTAATCCTCTTAATAATATTTTAATTAATATTATTACTTTAATAATATCTTACTTATGCTTTAGTATCATTAATCATTTAATATTATTAATCATTTAATAATATTTTATTCATTTACTAATATTATTAATCATTTAATAATATCTTATTCTATTACTAATATTATTAATTATTTAATAATACTTTAATCATTTATCAATGCTTAAATCAAATATTATTAACCATTTAATAATATTTTAAAGAAATTTTATTCTTAATATTTTTATTTACTTATCAATATCATATTCTAATATTATTAATATCATAATAATATTTTAATAATTTATTGGATTAATAAATAGTTTATTCTAATTGTTCATCATTTATTAAACCTCTTATTTAATATCCATAAAAGGTCATAAATAATATTTATTATCATAAATTACCAAAGTGCTCTAAAGATAGTCATGATATGATATATTATGAGTATTCAAGCATAAAAATCACCTTTTTTTTTATTAAAGACATCATTTAACTATTTATTTCCTTTTATTCATAACTTAACCATTTTTAGGAAAAATAGTAAACTTACTCCAAAAATTCTCAGCTTCTGTACTTTGACACAATATGAACCTACAAGGATCCCCAAATTTTTCTGGAATTTTAGAAAATGATCTACTATTTTTAAAGTTCCCAAAACACTCGGATCTTGCTTCATTTTTAATAAATTGAGTTTTGCTCAGAAAAATCTGAAATTTTCAGGGTATGTTCTCTTAACATATATGAACCTACTGTAAAAATTTCAGAATTTTCCAGTGTATACACAGTGAGATATTCGATGGTAAAGTTTTAGGAGTCCTTTACGGAAATAGTCATTACGCACAATCTATAACTCGAAACGTGTCTGTTCTTTTTCCTACACGTAGATAACTTCTCAAGGTACCTCTGTGAATTTTCCCAGATTTTTAAGGGACATGAAACTGTCCGAAACATACCCAAGAAAAATAGGATAGAAACTATTTTAGGGTTTTTGAACCCTTAACATTCCAAGTGGGCTGTTTTGGGGAAATCAGCTCCAAAGGATTCAAAACTTGCTAGATTTGTGTTCTATCACTTAGGTTTACTAGATAACTCATGTATCTAGCACCCCCCCTTCGGCGGATCACAAATTTAAGTTGGAAAACTTGAGTTACACAAGATTTAGTGGAAGAAAACAAGAGTTTTCACCCTTGGAGAACATATGCTCATATTCTTCCTCTAAGCCTTTGATCTAACACTCAAGATACTTAGTTCTATACATGATGATATGTAGGACTATGGTATCTTGACTATTTGTTCATAACCCCAACAAAACTCAAGCTAAAGAAAAAAAAACAAAGTAGAAGAAAAAGATGAATGTTAGGTTATACCTTGATTTAATGGCAACCTTCCTTGATTTACCAAAATAAGTGATAAACTTTGGATGCATTAACAAACTAGCACTCCTCTCTCTATATATATATGGCCAAACCTCTCTCTCCTTTCTCTCTCTAGAAGTGGCTAGCTTGGGAGAAATTATAAGAGGAAGAATGAGAGAAGAAATGAAATGAAATGAAAAGATGAAGTAAAAGGATACTTACAAAAAATATAGATACACTTAGTATATCTAGCTATTATCCCCCATACTTTCTTTAACCCATGGATAGAAGCTTTGCCTTATCACTTTAATTAGTCTAATCATGATTAAGGATGCTTAATAAAGTGGCAACTAATGGGAGCTTGACAACCATGTCCTTTTGTGTAAGAGTTACTACAAATGAACCTTGCTTAGTTTAATTAGTTGCCTTAAAAGGCTAATGTGGCCAGCCATATTTATGCCCACTAACTCCTTCATTTAGCTTTTATTTTAATGCATAAATTAGATAAATCAAATGTCTAAAATACCCTTAATCAAGTGGGCTAAGTTTGGGCTTGGATTTTATTTCTTTTGGGCTTCTCCTTTAATTGTTTTGGGCTATGTAATAAACATAATCTAACAATTTTAATATATGTTACCCAATTTAATTATTTAGGGTTTCCATTTCTAATCTTATGAAATTTAATTACCTATACATGTGACTTTGGCTCATAACCTAATTAGGTTCACAAGAATTAGGTTTAAAATTATTAGTCACTTGAAATAATAAGATTATCCACTTAAGTTAGTATACATATTAAATACTAACATCTCCTTATTACCATAACCCTTAGATTATTTAATTGTCTCACCTAATTTATAATTAGGTTACGAGGCTTTCATTTTTAATGAAACCTATAAATGTATATATCCATAACTATAGCATACATGTTAATTGACCCATGCACCATTTCACATATGTTGTCACATATTAAATCATTGTATAACACAAAGTTTTAAATATTAATAATGTACATACATATATAGTGACTTAAAATTCACGGTTATTACAAGAACAGTTCGACTGCTCATAATTGGGCCTCCACAACTTGCAATCCGTGTATTTGTTTAGTGATCTAACAATTTCAGATCGTAGCTGTAAGACCCCGAATTTTATGAAATAAAAGTATTCAATTTTTCTTATAATTACTATTTAGTAAATTGTTAAATTGATAAATGTTAAAGTTAAGGGTGATATATGAATTTTTTTTTCGAAATACACAAGTGGTTATAAAATATTCATTGTTGTCGGGGAATATTCGTTTGATCGTGGAATATTCTTACTGTCGGGAAATATTCATACGACGGCGCAGCCTTTTGTGGGCCCCATAACGGAAAGCGATTGGATGAAGAAAACGACAAGAGTAAGTTGTTTATAAATAACGGCGTAGTTGTTACCGTTAACACTGTTAGAATACCCGGTGGTTAAAACACAGTAATACGCGTTGTTGCACAGTTGCACACGGTATTGCACCAATTATTGATTTTTACGTAAGAAGGCATTACTTAATAATTGTTACAGTAATTACTGTTCAGTATTTTATTTTATTGATTCAATAATTGCTGCGTTGATATTTTATATTACTGTTGTTTTAATAATTATCACTACACAGTATTTTCTATTATCGGAGCAATAATTCATATTATCTGAAAAATATTATTAGATAACAGTATTGGCAATGTCTAGAAAGTTCTGTCTAAGGAGAGGTTTGGTCATCTAATTGCGCGCCAGTAAGGAAGAGATCCTTATTGGAAAGCCCCCTCTTTCCTGAGAACTGCCTGGTTGTCAGTAATGTGATTCTATAATATTATTTGTGAATAATTAATTATTAATTTATATGATGAGGAAAATATTGATTTTATGTGGATATAGATGGAGAAAAATTTTAATGTGACAATTGTTAAAAATTAATATTTTATTTTTATGATAAAATAATTCATTTAAATATATTATTTTAATAATATATTAATAGTGATATTTTTACAATGAATGTGGGATATATGAATAAATGAGGAGGAAGAGTATTTTTATTGGATTAAATGTTTAACACATGTTTTGTGTGTTGGTGGACACAATTCTTGACCGAAAATTTATTATAGATTGTAAAATCGCCCGTTTGTGGATTTCGGTCAATTTCTGTTTGGAATTTGGAAAAACTTTCTTCTGCAAAGTTGTAGAGAATTGAATTTCCTATAAAAACTCTCGAGATTCGAATTTTCTGATCAAATGGCTATTTATTATGAATTATTGAAGTTCCGAAGTTCCGAAATAATTGATTTTTAGAAGTTTTAATTATTATTTTAAAGAAAAATATTTTTTGCAAATTAGTGGGCTCGGCATGTGATAAGAATGGGCTGAATTCAGATCTTCTAAGGTGGGCTTGACAATTTTGTAAATATAATATTATTATATTCAATTTTCTGCTTTGGTGTTCTAAGCAATTTCCTATAAATAGGGTGCTTATGTTAGAATTAAAAATCATATCAGAAACTGAAGTTTTCTCTCTATTTCTCTCTCTATATTATCGAGTGTATTCTTGTGAGTATTTTGATATCTTGAGTGTTGCTATACGGTGCAAGTTCGTTCAGCGTTATTCCAGTCAGGAGTACTGCTCTTTTGAGGTAAGGGATATTGTCGTAAGGGATGTTATTTTTTTATCAATGATATTATTTCTTTCAATATCATTATACCGGAATATTGATAGGATTTTTCTTGTAAAATTCTTATCTTTTTATGTCAGGGTTACTATTCACGAGTTACTATTCATGAGTTACTATTCACGAGTTAGTATTCACGAGTTACTATTCACGAGTTACTATTTATGAGTTACTATTCATGAGTTACTATTCACGAGTTACTATTCATGGGTTACTATTCATGAGTTACTATTCATAACAAAATTGGTTTCTTTTTCTAACAAAATTATAGTTGATTTATGAATATTATTCTTGAGATTAAAACTATATGTTGATCATATTAATTTTTATTATCATATATAACATTTTTATAACCCTAATGATGATATTTCTCTTTAACTTGAGTGTAAAGATGGGTAGATTTTTGGTACGATCATGACTATGGGTTCTCTTTGGCCAGTAGTGCAAAGTTAAATTGTTGACTGGTATGATCATGACCATTGAATTTATAATTGAATATCTTTAGCTTAAGTGCAAAGGTGAAATGATCAACGTGGTTATAATTATTGGTTATATAAATTCTGAAATGATTATATATTTCTTTGAGATAATAATATATTTGGCTTGTAGTGCAAATATGAGCTGTTGAGGAATATCTTTGGCCTGTAGTGCAAAGATGAGTTGTTGATGAATATCTTTGGCCCGTAGTGTAAAGATGAAATTATTAGTATGATTATAAATAGGAACTGTGATTTGGTATAACCATGATCTTTGATGTTTCAGGTAAAGACAAGTGATGAAAATTATCTTGTTCTAGATGAGAAGAGGAATTTAGAACTACAAATATGATTATGAGTTATACATGTGATTGTGAACAAGAATTGTTGATTGATGTTACAGGGATAAAACATTGTTGGTGGACTTTTAACATGGAGAAGATAATAGACTTTGTAGTCTATTTGACTCTTCTAATGGATTGCTCGTTCCGCTGCAACTATGGTTGAAAAATTTTATCATCTACCATATGTTCTAAATCTCTAATTTATTTCTGTTGAAGTCTATTGATAATTTAATTATCTTTAGTCATGATATTCTTTACTGAGCTAGTTGTGCTCACCCTTCTGTTTCACAATTCCTTTCAGGTAATAAGAGTGTAGCTGGGTCGAGCGGGGGTAACAGGAGAATAGAACGGTGGTCATCATTTAGTAGTTATATTTGGTGAATCATCTAGGGTGAGGCGAACCCAACGTTAGAAGGGTGTTTTGCCACTGTCTAATGATATACAATCTCGTGTCATCATAAGACAGGGATGTGCTCATCCACTTACTGAGTATATTTACAAGCACTACCTATATAATCTTGGAGTTTGTTTGAAGTATAATTCTCAATTAGAGACAGTGGAGATAATGATAAGTCAAGAGAAGACTCACCATTGGGAAGAATATGATAGTAACCTTCTTGTTTTTCTTTGGGGTCTATTGGGTCAACCAAGGATAATTCTGTGGCCATATGATATCTATCATAACCTAGAAGCATGGCCTCCCATGTACGAGGGTTTTCTTGAGCACTTCCCAAAGATTCTAATTTTTAAATAGTTTTTGACTATACCTTTATGTAATGTGTCATTGTAACGTGCTATCCAAGATTGGAACATGAGTCACAGTTGGTATATATTTGTACCCAAACTCATAGCATATGTGTTGTTGTATTTTGCACGACAATTGTTGTAATAAAGTTGTAGTTGTTATCTGTACCATGTATTTGGCGACTCAAAATGGGTTGGATAGATTGGACCTATTTTGGGGGCGTTACAGTAGCGTACATGTAAGTTAATATATCTACCACATAAAATCACAATAACAACAACTAATCAAGCAGATACAAGTCGGTCAACCACTGTCAGAAATAAGCTCTAACCAGTTTCTGGAAATTCCCAGAAACAGAAAGCATGACCGGATGGTCTACTTTGACCATCCATTACCTTCGACTCGCTAAATCTTAAGGAGATGTTAAGGCATAATCTTGTAGTACTTATACCAAGCTACCATTCTATTACAACAATAGATATACTGACAGATCTAGTTGATCAAAAGCGTTGTCAGGCCGTTTTTGGGCAGTTTCTGGGTTACCCAGAAACGCCCAGTCGTGGCCGGTCAACGGTTTTTGACCGTAAATAACATGAAATCTAGACCAGGTATAAGCTTGATTCTTGATCCAGATCAAAGACAACATATCAGACTACAACATCCAACACTTTAAACACAAAAAACACATAACAAACAAGGATCTATGAGGACTGACATTTGACTGTCAGACTCAAAAATAAAAATTTCCAGTTTTTGTAAAATGCTAGATCTGAGCCTATAGATGTTATGGATCTAACTTCTATCAACCCAGATCACTTAATTAGACTCCATACAACATATTTAACACAACAAACTTAACATTTAACAACAGATCAAATGTCAGATTTCATGGCTAGGGTTTACCTCTTTATGAACCAATTCTGATTCCTTGGCTTATGATCCGTTATTGGAAGTCGTGGGGTTTGATTTGTGACTGATATTAGCAATGAATTTGGGTGGTTTTATATAGAGAAGTTTTAGTAAGAGAGTTATGAACAATTTAGGCTAAATGTGCACTTTCTCTCTCTTGTTCCTTATATAAAACTTGTATACAATGCATGTGGCTGATGAATTGAACATGTTTTGCTGGAAATTATAGCTGATCATAGCTTAGACTAGGGTGGCTAGCAGGATTTGGCAAGATTTCCTAACAATAATTCACCAAATGGGACAAAAAGGGTAAAATGGTAATTTGGTTATAGTCTTAAGGGTATTCTTGTCCAAGGTGCTTAAATCTAGGGTTTAATCACTAGATTTTAAACCTTAAAGTTTCCCAATTAATTTCTAGAGTTCGAACAATTAAGATTAAAGTGTAATAAAATTTTAATTAAAACACACTAATTAAAATTAGGGTTTTTAATAGAAAATTAGGGTTTAATAATTAGGGTTCCTTAATTATCATTAGGATTCCCAAATTAACAATTCAATTTACTAACATAATAATTTGGGTTTAAAATTTTAGCAATTAGGGTTCCTAATTAGCAAATTAGGGTTTTTAATTTTAATTAGGATTTTCAAAAATTAATTAGGGTTTTTCATAATTAACAGAAATTCTATAATATGCTACGTAATTCATATAACACCATTTCTGACTGACCTTAAACTCCAGTTTTGAGTTTCAAATTATGGGTTATGACAGTATTACCAGGGTTTGTCGTGATACACCATAACTGACTAATCACTATCAGTCTACACATATACTATATATATTTATAACACCGAAAAATAATATTATATTTAATATAATATTATTATTCTCATTCATAGCTCGAAATCCATAATTAGGATTTGAATTCTATATCTGATTTATCTTTCATACATAACATCCTTAATTAAGTTAAAAATAATTAACTTAAATAATCTGAACTAAAATTCATATAATAACATAGTAATTATAATAATTCCAATAATTCTTTCATATATTATTTAAATAATATAAAATTCATATTTTCATAGAAAATAAATAATAAAGACATTTTTACAATAAAATTAATTATTATAAGTATATACATTATAATGATCAATAATTCAAAAATAAAATTATTTGAAATTATTCATGTAATAAATAAATTTTATTTATCACATAAATACATACACATTACCTGACACATATCCCCCTTCTTTAATAAAAAAAATTTTATATGCAAAATTTCTCATTTATTTATATAGAAAATATCGGGTTATTACAAAAGGAAAGCAATCAGAATATTCTTATGTTATCTTATGTAATATTTTGATTTTATTAAGACAATGATATCTTTTAATTATCATGTAATGAATGTTTAAAGGTCGCGTACCTAGGATTAGACTTTGATATATGTAAATTAAGTTTGATATTTATATTATTGTTATTATTATTAGTATTATTCCGCTCATAGAAATGGCATCGTGAAGCACCGAGTTCGGGTTTCAAGTACCTGAATTTGGGGGCGTCAAAAGTTGGTATCAAAGCTTTAGGGTTAAAAACCTTAGGTGGGATAGACCTTAGGCTATAACCTTAGAACCGAAGAAACGTTGAAAATATAAATAACTCATTTAGAGTTTAAATAGAAGATGAATTGAATAAATTCATCGTTAAACAAAGTAAAAGCTAACTTATATAAAATTATTATTTGCTGTGTATATATACTACGTGTTGATCAAGATAGTTTTGTGTAGATGTCAGATGGAAAAGAATTAGGATACCCTCAGATCATAAAGCAGGAGCCGATCTCCATAATTGAGCTAATACCAAAGTAAATAACTGAAATAAAGGCTCACTTTGAAAGTAACCCTAATGAGGTGATTATACTGAAAAGGTATTACCGAACCCAGAAACAATAGTATAACTGATAGGTAGAATATAGTTAGAGAATATAAGGTTAAGTTCGAGTTCTTAAACTCATATTTTTGTGGTGAGTTCTTAAACTCATAATGTGTGGAAGGTTTGACGAACTTGGTATAGCTATGTGTGAATGGATTATTGAGGATAATAGGAATATATAGAATGCTAAGCAATTGATCCTTAGTGAAGGCGTAAGTAATAAGTAGTATTAGTGTTACTTTAATGTGTACGATTTTATGATGCGTATATGATAAGTATGTCTGTGTAATGTTATATTCTCAACTTTTGTATAAGTTGTGGTAATGATTCCCGACTTTTATGTCACAAAGGAGATAGCAGATGTTTAAAGCATCATGTGCTATGCTATACGGTGTAAAGTATTATGAAATTAGTTAGATGAACATGATTTTATTTAATCAGATAATACCGCCAAGACGTAAACGAAACTAAAAGGCAGAAGAACCTGTCAATAAAGTTGGAGGACAACCAGACCCGACACAAAATTTGGTAAATATGGATGCTCAAGCTATGCAGAATGGATTGCCAGCCGTGGGAAATCAGCCAGATAATCGATCGACAAACTTTAAAGACTTCAAGGCAATCGAACTGCCAGGATTTAGAGGATCAACTGACCCTATAGAAGTATTTGTGACAACTAGGGTAACGGAGGGGCAAAAGACAGCTTTTGTCACCTATGCGATGAAAGGGGAGGCAAATTTTTGGTGGGAAGCAAATCAAGCTAGAGTCGGAGAAGAAAATAGTGGTAGTAGGACTGGAAAAAGGAAAGGAGAAAATTTCGGGAATACCAGAAATAGGCCAGGAGGTGGAAAGAAACAAGTTGCGCAGTGTGGGAATTGCGGAAAGAATCACTTAGGAGAGTGTCTTAAAGGTAAGTTTGTGTGTTACAGGTATGGGCAGGAGGGACATATCTCTCCCAACTGCCCTAATCCAAGGATAAACAGAGGGTGTTTCATGTGTGGATCCACATAGCATAAGGTGAATGACTGTCCGAAAAAGCGAAGGGATACAGGGAGCGCTCTAGCGATAGCGAAACCAACTTCAACAAACAAACCAACAGAATCAACCGCAAGAGTCTTCAATATGACGGTCCAGTATACGGTGGCAGCTGGGAATGAAACTTCAGGTATTATTCGTATAACTTTTATATTTTGATATATATGTTTTCCTATATATAATAAATTATTTTATAAAGAAATTTTGAAGAAGGAATTTGAGTTCTTTTAGAAATCAAACTTCCGTTTAATCAGATAGACAAGCTTTATATTGAATAGTTAAAGATCGGTTCGATCGAATCTGATCGAGATCTATTTGAAATGATTATGTATGCTATGTACCCTTGTATGTATAAGTTTTGAAACGGTAATTCCGGGGACGGAATCTTTTTATGGGAGGGTGAATGTAATAACCCGATATTTTCTATATAAATAAATAAGAAATTTTGCATGTAAATTTTTTTTTTAAAGGTACGATTATGTGCCAGGTAATGTGTAATTATATATGTGATAAATAAAATTTATTTATTAAATGAATAATTTTAAATAATTTTATTTTAGAATTATTGATCATTATAAAGTATATTCTTATAATAATTAATTTTATAGTAGAAATGTTTTTATTATTTATTTTTCATGAAAATGTGATTTTGTATTATTTAAATAATATATGAACTAATTATAAGAATTATTATAATTACTATTTTGTCATATGAATTTTAGTTCAGGTTATTAAGTTAATTATTTTAACTTAATTAATAATGTTATATATGAAGGATATATCAGTTATGGAATCCAAACCCTAATTTTGAATTTTGAGCTATGAATGAGAATAATAATATTATATTAAATATAATATTATTTTTCAGTGTTATAAATATATACTGTATGTATTGGTCAATTATGGTGTATAATGTCGTAACCCTATTATTAATTTGTTAAACTCAATTATGAGTTCAAGACTGTATAGTAATGGTGTTATATGATTTATGTTGTATATTATTAGAATTTTTGTTAATTAGGAAAAATCGTAATTAATATTTGGAAAACCCTAATTAAAATTAGAAACCCTAATTTGCTAATTAGGAACCCTAATTGCTAAAATTAGAAACCTTAATTAGTATTTTAGTAAATTGAATTGTTAATTTGGGAACCCTAATAATATTAAGGAACCCTAATTATTTAAAACCCTAATTTTCTATTAAAAACCCTAATTTTAATTAGTAAGTTCTAATTAAAATTTTATTACACTTTAATCTTAATTGTTCAAACCCTAGGAATTATTTGGGAAACCTTAGGGTTTAAAATCTAGTGATTAAATCCTAGATTCAAGTACCATGGACAAGAATACCATTAAAATTAAAATGCAATTGACCAAAGTAACCTTTTTGTCCCATTCTTTAATTATTGCTAGGAAATCTTGCCAAATCTTGGCAAGTCATGAACCTAGTCTAGCTAGGAGCTAATAAACTCCAGCACATCAGCCATTAATCATCCATATGCATTGTATACAAGTTTTTATAAGGATCAAGAGAGAGAAAATGCATTATTTCCCCCATTTGTTCACTTATACTCAAACTTGACTCTCTCTCTCTAAAACCTCTGAAAATATAAGGCATATCAGTCCCTAAACCAAGCCCCACGACTTCCAACAATAGATCAGTAGCCAAGAATCAAGAACTTGTTCATAGAAAGGTAAAAAATCCTAATTTAAAATCTGATCATGAAGGTCATGTTAAATGTTATGATTTTGTGTTAAAACATGTTGTTTGTAGTATATATCTGGGTTGCTAGATGTTAGATCCATAACATCTAGAGGCTCGGATTTGAAGTTTTTAAAAATCTGAAAAAAATTTATTTTGTGTTCTGACAACAAATGTCAGAGGCTATAGATCTCTCCCTGTTAATGATTCGTGGTGTTTTATGTTTTAGATATGTAGTATGACATGTGGTCTTTGATCTAGATCTAGAATCATGCCTAGATCATGTCCAGATTGCAAGTTATGGGTGGTCAAAACTCGTTGATTGACCATGACTTTGCAAATCTGGGTAACCCAGATGTTACCCAGAAAGCTCTGACAAGATGTTTAGGGGCATGGATCTTTCAATTGTTTGATTATTTGTTATGATTGTTGTATCTAATCTGTAATATGTTATATAGACTGCATGCTAAGGCCTTTAGAACACATAAATTTCAAACTAACTGGATTCAGTGGCCGGTCAAAGCATCTTGGTCGAACACAGTTCATGTTTTCTGGGTTACCCAAAAAACTGATGAATATGTGTTCTGACATGGGTTGACTGGTGCAGATCTTGTTCTTGTAATGTTGTTAGATGGGTTTTATGTAATGGATCTTTACCCTGAAATGTGGTCTACAAGCTTGAACCGTTAGAACACCATAACATCAAACCGAACTCGATTAAATCAAGGCACAAAATAGCTATCAAGCACTGCCTGGGTTTCTGGGTAACCCAAAAAACCCAGGGAGGGTCTGACAACCACTTTGTAGCCTTATAACTTGCATTTGTAATGTTGGTTGACCTTGTTAGTTGTAGTTACATGTCGTGTTACATTAACACTACAAGATCAGAGTAATAGCATGCCCAGAAACATTACAAGTTACGATTTAAACTTGGTCAAACTTGGTAACTCGAAACTGGCGTATAAATGTCTGGGCTTGCTGAAGAACACCTATAGTGACAGTTTTGTCACTACAGGTACCTTTAGAGACAGATAAATTAGAAAATTAATTATTTTATTAAATAATTAGAGAAAATTAGTTTTAAATTATTAAAAATACATAACAAATTACTAAAAATTATTTTAAAGCATAAAAAAATTAGTTTTTATTATTTTGAATATATTTCATAAATATTTAATATTTTTGAAATATTAAAGGCATTTAATTTATTTAATTTTATATTAAATAAATTATTTAAAAATAATTTTTATACTTGAAAAATCATTTAAAATTATATTATGGTATAAAAAAATATTTTAAGTTATTTTTAATGACTTTTAATATTTTGTGATGAATTTCATTAATTAATTAATATTAATGATAATTTAGTTATTTAATAAATGTATTAAATAAATTATGAAAAATAGGTTTAATGATTTAAAAATCATATAAAAATGATTTAAAGGTTATAAAAAAATTTTATGTTATAAAATATAACTTTTGATATTATGTCATAAAAAATATTAATATTTTAATATTAATGATATTAGATTTATTTAATATTTATATTAAATAAATTATTTTAAAAATGATTTTAGTATTAGAAAAATTATTTTAAATAAAAATAAAGTGTTTAAAGATATTTTAAGTTATAAAATATAACTTTTAATATTTAAAGAATAACTTCATTAATAATTTAATATTAATGATTTTAAACTTATTTAATAATTATATTAAATAAATAGTTTAAAAATAGTTTTATTAATTTAAAAATCATTTAAAAAAGATATAAATGAATTAAAAATATTTTAAGTTATAAGTAATGACTTTTAATATTTTGATAAATAATACATTAATATTGAAATATTAATAGTAATTATTTAAAAATGATTTTTAATGTTTTGAAAATCATTTAGGAGTAATAAAAATGTTTTAAAAATATTTTGAGTTATTATAAATAACTTTAATATTTTTGTAATAGTTTCATTAATAATTTAATATTAATGATAATAGAATTAATTAATATTTAAATCATTTAATAATGATTCTAGTGTTTGAAAAATTATGATAAATTATAATAATTATTTAAAAATTATTATAGGTCATTTAAAAATAATATGACTGATATTTACAGTTATTGAATTACTGAATAGAGTTTTAGACTCGATAATTACCCGATAAAGCCGTTGGTACACTGAAATATTTCAGAAATTGATTCGGACTTAAATAATTGGACTAGATACGTGTTTGTTTATGATTCAATGACAGCTAAACATATGTGACAATGTGATTAGGTTATGTGCTGACTGTAAATAGCAATACTATGCGATATGATATATTATTCTAATCGAACGAATGATCTTATTAATGATAGGTTTCGGTATAAAAGATAAAACTAAGTTGCGTAACTGTAAGTAGCAGCTCAGGTAAGTATCCTAACTTTACATTTACTTTATGCAATGGACATGAGTAAGAATGTTTCAAAATTATATTATCATTATGCCAGATTATTAACTCTATTGTTATCGATTATGCATCCAATCTTTGTATTCATACAAGTTCTTAAATTATCCGATCCTTGTTTATCAACACAATATTACTATATAATTCAGATATTTATTCTGTTCGTTAATTCCTATATAGGGTTAGACAAGTGTCCTCACTTGGATAATCATTGTATTTAATCACATTTTGATACATATTCATTGGCTTTCAGTATCTATACGTTGCCTTAAAAAGCCGTCTAAGCTATTTGATTCAGCTAGACATAAAAATATTGTTAAACAAGATAGAACTTTATTGTATCCAACCAGATTATTTTGGTTCGGATTCCCGACTAAGTATGAACATCCCGAACATAGGAAAACTTTTGTGCACCTAAGGTGGATAAGATGAACGATAATATCGTTATTGCATGTAGTATTGATCAATATAGGGCACATTGGGATGATCACCCGCGTGCCTGTAAGTTATAACGGTTTGCGGATGAAGTTCTGCTAAACCTTAGCAAAAATTAAAAATAAAGTTCATAGTCTGTCGATTGCTCTTCAATTATAGTCAGTACGTAGTTTCAAAAATTTGATATAGAATTGATATGTTGTTATTATTGGTTTAGCTTACTTCACAACTGTTGATTCGTTGTAGAAGTGTTATTCAAAGAAAATATTTAATCCTTTCAGCTTATATTTATTGTTGTTATTACTTGTTGGGCAATCAAATGCTCATTCTTGCTTTAAATTTAAATATTTTCAGTTAAGCGTGATCAACCCGAATGTTCAGGCCAGAACAAGGGAAAAGGAAAGCAATCAGAATAATCTTCTGTTATCTTATGTAATAGTTTGATTTTATTAAGACAATGATATCTATTAATTATCATGTAATGAATGTTTAAAGGTCGCGTACCTGGGATTAGACTTTGATATATGTAAATTAAGTTTGATATTTATATTATTGTCATTATTATTAGTATTATTCCGCTCATAGAAATGGTATCGTGAAGCACCGAGTTCAGGTTTCCAGTACCTGAATTTGGAGGCGTCACAAGCTTCATTGTGTCCCATCTTGCGGAGGAATTCTTTAATCTTCTCCTTGGGCACTTATCCCTTAGATCTGATAATAGGCTTCATCACTCGTTGAGGAAGATACAATGGATTTTTTTTGGACATTACAGCAATTATATTTGATGTTGATCCTTCAGCCTCTCCATAGTTCCATGAGACTTTCTTAAGGCTAACGACAGGATACTGTGGCTTGAACAGCAATATGATCGACTTTGTTGCGACCACTTTCAAAGGGTTTTTAACTCCTTTGAGCTGAATTGGTTGAATTGTAAGTTGTGTGGCAGCCAAATCTCCTTCAGAGGATATAACTGCTACGACTTCCTTCCATCCTGGAGGAAATGTGTCTTTAATCTCAAATGATACAGCGTCATTGGTTGCCATTTGCAGTTCACCGTTGTCAATCATGTTTTGTATAAGATGGAAGAGTGCCCAGTATTCTTCAATGCTATGACTGCGAGAGTGAGAGTGGTATTGACATACTCCAGTAGCATCAAACCTTTTTGAGTGTGGGTTGACTGGAGGTAGCAGTGCTATGATTTTTCCCTCATTGATCAGAATCTGCAATATTTCTTCCATCATTTGCCCTAAATAGGTGAATTCCCTTTTGTTGGCAAAGTCCCAACGGGCTTTAGCTTTAGCTTTTCTTGCAAACTTTTCCTCCAGTGTTTAACTTTCTTGAGTAAGTGGTGGTGTAAGACCCCGAATTTTATGAAATAAAAGTATTCAATTTTCTTATAATTATTATTCTATTCAGTAAATGGTTAAATTGATAAAAGTTTAAAGCTAAGGGTGATATGTGAAAATTTTACAAAGTAAGCAAGTGATATAAAATATTCGTTGTGCCGAGGAATATTCATTTGGTAGGAAAATATTCTTTTTGTCGGGGAATATCTGTACGATGGCACAATCATTGGTGGACCCACAACAGAATTATTGTCAGAGTTAGAAAACGACAGAAATATCTTTTTATAAAAATAACGGCGAAAGTTTTACCGTTAATTGTTGAAATACCCGGTGGTAAAAGTACAGTAATATACGTGGTTGCATAGTAGCACACGGTATTGATTATTGATGCTTACGTGAGAAGTCACTCGGTTATACTCAGTTATTACTATAGTAATTGCTGCATAGTATCTCACATTATTGATTCAATTATTGTCACAGTTTCATCTGCACAATATTTTATTATTATTAAATCAATAATTGAGACGACAAAGTTATTCATTTTATTATTTGCATTATTGACGATGTCTAAAAAGTTCTATCGAGGAAAGAGATTTGGTCACCTAGTTGCGTGCTAATAGGGAGAAATCCTTATCGGAAAGCCCCCTCTTTCCTGGGAATGATTTGGTTGTTAATATTGTGAGTTATAATATTAATGATGAATAAGTTCGTGTTGATTAAAGATAAGAATAATAATTGATGAGTAAAAGATGTTTGTTCATTTAGTTTTTTTTAATTCTTCTGTGACCCAATTACCCTCAAAGGAGGTAATTCTGTGATTAGCTGGTTTTGTTATTATTGACTAAACGGTTAATTAATCGGATAAATGAGCAATTAATTTCTATTAGTTCACATGCAAATAACTATTTGTTCACATGCATGGAACTATTGGTTCACATGCATGTACTATTAGGGGATGTTGTGCAAGATTGATAATACTTGAGGGACTAAATTAAAAATAGAGGCAAAGTTGAAGGTACTAAACTGTAATAATTTGAGCCCCTAAACGTGCAATTATCGAAACTTTATTTTTCTATAAATAGAAGCTCATTTCTTCTTTCATTCTCACTAATTCACTAAGACTCACAAGAGCAACTATAGAGAGAGAAACTATAGAGAGGAAGAAGACGAGTAATCTGCTACTTCACTATTGCAGTATCCATTCTTCTACTAAGGTAAGGGGTATTATTTTTTCGTATTCGTAAAGAATGTTATTTTCTTTTAATACTCATAAGGGTTTTCATTCATTCTTTATTAATCCACGGGAGTAACCTGTCTACGCGGGCTATCGCATGCATGGTGAATAACCCTTCGTATTCATACTTTATTAAAATGCGGGAGTAACCTATCTACGCAGACTACCGCATGCATGGTGAATAATCTTTCGTATTCATTCTTTATGAAATTATGGAAATGATATGTCTACCCGAATTACCGCATGACGGGTGAAAATCTATTTACAGTTTCATATATTCTTTTATACTCGTATGAGATGTCATATCGTTTGTACTCATTAAGGGATATCATTTTTTTTTCATATTTCTGCATTTATGGTACAAATTTATTATTTGTTTCCATAACCTTATTATTAAATGGTGAAAACCCTTGAAATTAGTGGAATATTTTTAATAGTTTGTGCTTCATCTAGTATTTCCACTATTGGTCTGAACTTTCTTATTAAATGGCAGGATACTATTTATGTCAGGGTACTATTTACTAGGGTACTATTCACTCGGTTACTATTCATTCGAGGTATTATTAACTCGGGTACTATTCACTCAGGGTACTATTCATAGGGTACTATTCACTAGGTACTATTCACTAGGTACTATTCATTGAGTACTATTCACCCGGGGTACTATTCCTGACAAAAATTGATTTTTTTTCTGTCCAAATCATTTTTGATACAATATTATTCTTGAATTTTACTCCACAAAGCAGTATCATGTTGACAATTTGGACATTATTGAATTATTGATAAATTGAATTATAAATCTTTAAAATTTATCATTTGCTTTCATTTAATTGAATTCTTATATCATTGTCATCATCCTCATGTTTATATTGTTATGAAAGTCATCTTTGGTCCGTAGTGCATAGATGAACTGTTGATTAGTATGATTATGACCAAGGATTATTCGGTATAATCATGACCTGTATTGTTACAAATGATGTGATAAAAGTTCTCATTGGCCCGTAGTCCATTGATGGACAGTAGTTGGCATGATTATGACCGTTGGTGATTACACGAATATCCTTGGCCAGTAGTGCATGGATAATTCGTGGACGTAATACTAATGAATATCCTTGGCCCATAGTGCATGGATAATTCAGTTATGTGGATTATTTATTGAGCTGAGTCTCAGCGATAAGATTGATGACAAACTTTTTAAATCATAGAAGATAGTAGATATTACGCTCTACTTGACTCTTCTAATGGATTGCTTGTTCCGCTGCAGTTAAACTTGTTGTTTATTGTATTCTATTAGTTTAACACTGTTGAAGGCTAACGATAATTTATTCTGCATTATCTTAGTCATAATATTTCTTACTGGGCTAGTTGAGCTCACCCTTTTCTTTCATTATTCTCTTCAAGAAATGAGAATATAGCTGGGACTAGTCAGGGAATGGAGTGATGTTCCAAGATGATTGCTATAGTACTTCTCACTATTCTATAAGAATAGTGTGATAATAATTGTAATGAGGACTAATTTTGAGTTTGAATATTATCTAGGAGACAATATTTGTATTAAAACTCACAACTTATGTTTTGTCGTATTCTGTACGACACTTAATAGTTGTATAAATTATGTTTGTTTTTGAATTATGTACCATATATTTGGCGACTCAGAATGGGTGATGTATACCTATTTTGGGGGTGTCACTGGTGGAGTATTTGTGATAAGAGAAAGGAGGCTAGCATGCTCCTGACTGAACAACTGCCATGTGACTTAGTGTTGATGAATCACCAATTCTGCCAGTTGATTGACTTGTTCACCAAGAGACTTTAACTCACGTTCCATTATGAACTGGAACTCTGAATAATCCCATTTGTCATAATTATCCTTACTGGTTTAGGGAGAACCACCCACATATTTGAGGTACTTAGAGCTCTCTCCAAAACCTCTATTGATCATGTTAACCTCTTCTTCCTTGTGTTAAGGGAGAGGGTTGTCTTGAACATGTGGTTGCTCGGGCTTGGTTACCACGATCTAACCACTATCAATTAAGTCTTGGATGTTATGCTTGAGGGCCCAACAATCTTGAGTATCATGGCTTGGAGCTCCAGAATGGTAAGCACACTTTTTGCTTGTATTGAAGCTTTTTCCACTTGGATTAGCTGGTGGAAGGAGATGAGTAATCTTCTTCTAAGCTGTCAGAAGTTTGAGGATGCTTTTGAGTGAATCCCCTAAGGGTGTGAACACTCTTGAGCGTTTAACTTCTCCACTCTTTGGCAAGGAAGGATTTGAAGATTAGGCTTAAAAAGGGGAGTAGTTTCTCCTCTGAATAGGCAAGTTTTGATTGCCTTTTTGTCCTTGCAGTATCTTGGAAACATCCTCTTCTTTCTTCTTATGGACCCTCTGGGGGTTATTCCCATAACTTCTAGATTGGATATGCTCAGCTACAACTTTTAACGCGACGAGGTCTTGAATCTTCCCAGACTTTAATCCCATTTCTGCCATTTCTCTGTGCTTAATCATTTCTGAGAATGGTTTTCCTATTCCAGCTAGGACCCTCTCATAAAATGGAGCTTGTTCAATATCTATAAAGGTCATCACCATTTTAGACTCTATTATAGATGGGATAACTTGACCAGCCAAACGCCTCCATCTTTGGGCATACTCTCTGAATGACTCATTGACTTGTTTATTAACCTTGGTAATTTGGTACCGGTCTGGAGCCATCTGAGTTTTAAAGCTGTATTAACTGAGGAAAGCAGGGGCTAACTCCTCCCAGCTATGAATTTTAGAGTTATGCAATCTGGTGTAACATGTTCTGGCTTCTCCAGACATACTTTTCTGAAATAGCTATATTCTGAGCTTTTCATTCTCGGAATAGGATCCGAGCTCTCCAATGAACACTTTTAAGTGGGGTGTAAGGATCTCCCAATCCATCATATTTCTCAAAATTAGGAGTCTTATATTTCTCCGGATAATGAACCCTGGGGAAGATGCAAAGGTCTGAATATGAAACACTTCTGTGTGTTCCAATCCCTTTAATGGACCGAATGGTCTCTTCCATTTGTAGAACCTTCTTCTGAATATCACCGGTGTCTTAATCTTCTTTAAGATGGGTGATTTCTGGGGTTTTGTTGGTCTTTTCAGTCTGAGACTCAGGTGCTGGAACTTCTCTATCCGGACCCTGGATTCCTCAATGTGCAGAGGGTTCTGTGTGGATGGGTATTTATGGACCCTGATTTGATTTTTGCAATTCTTTGAGCAGAACAGTCAACTCTGTTATTTGATTGCTTAATCCTTCGAACTCCTCGCGAGAGACAAGAGTAGGATTAGGTTGGTCACTTGTAGTCATGTCTGGCTGTAGGCTTATTACCTTTTTGGACCTTAAACGGGTAACGGGACCAATTGTCTCCCTACAAAAAGACTTATGTAGTTTAGTTTGGGGAAACGTGATAATGTTACATGCTATGTAATGTGTTCATTTTTTTTAGGAATATTATCCTGCAAAACGGATGTCAGTTATTTTAATGACAAGGTAGCAATATAGCATGACAGGCTTTAATATATATGTTCACATATTCCTTTATATTTTCCATTACATTGAGATTAACATGGAAATAAAAGTACAAGTAATTGAAATTACAAGTAATTTAAATAGGAAGGCATAAAGAGACTTCCCTTGGCGTTTGGTTTATCAGAGGCTGACCTATCTTAGGCTACTCTTGCGGCTTTTTGGCATGAAGGTTCCCAGATCATCTCAATTTACTCGATGAGAAGTTAATCCGATCTTTCAACTGGAGCGAATCTGGGTGGTGCCTTTCCTGAGCCTCATGGAATTAGTCTGCCGACGAGTCCAGTAATCAAACATCGATAGGATAGCCTCTTGGAGGAGGGATCACACAACATACATTCACATACATCGCGTCTCACCGTACAGAAATGATGACATGTGCGAAGCACTAATATCATAGGCAGATATGGTGCGAAGCACTAAGTGCAGTAAGTAAAGTATCAGTACACATTCATTCAAATGTAAATACAGCATTCACATATAAACAGGTAAAAGTTTTTGAAAAGTTTGAATAACGGCTTAAGCCCTCTTACTGAGCTCCCCAGCAGAGTCGCCACCTTTCGACGTTGGGATTTTTATTTGTCCCTTTTTACTCTTGTCTTTTGGTGTTCTCCATTGGTTTGAAAAAACAAGTTTGAAAAGGTCCGACATGTATATGTCAACGATTTGACTGTAAGAGTCGCCAGTTGGTTATTTTTAAATGGTTGCACCAACTCAACCGAGGAACGGTTTGCACAAAGACCTAGTGATGTGACATTGTTTAACTGGTCTACAAAACTGAAATTTGTTGGGGTCCGGGGGCTTGATTAAGCGGAGGGAAGGTGTTAGGCACCTCCCGACTTCCGTGATAACACGGTTACCGCCAATTTTCATTAACTTTTTCCTACGTGTGTGTGTGTGTGTGTGTGTGTGTGTGTGTTAGGTCTATATGCAGTTATTTGGAAGTAGTGCTATGCCTCGTTTGCACCTATATACAAAGGGTTTGATTTTTGTATAAAAGTTCAATTGTAACAAGATATAGCAGTGATGTTTTGTACAATAGGTTTTTCAAACCCTTGTGCTCAATAGTAATTGAGGCCTTTGATACTTCCATTTTATTAAGTGTTCGACTTGATTGCTTTTATTTTTGAGATGCGAGACATCTTCGAGAAAATAAGATACATAGCAGTGCCGAACTCCTTGTGGGCATGAGAGCCATCTAAGGAAATTCTGACACCATGAATAATTTACAAGCTGGTTGCAGCTGAAAATGTCCATCACAGGAATCGAATCTAGATTCATAGACTGAATCTGTGATAACATGATTCCTAGACTCACATGTGAAAGCAATATATATAAAAAAGCTAGAAAAAGAACTAGATTTGAATAAATCTAAACTATTCCAGCTTCAACGGTTCCAGTTTAGTCACCATGAACCGGTCAAAGTGAGAAATAGTTAGATTTAGGCAAATCTAGCCCGCAGGCTGAATAACAATATATATATATATATATATATATATATATATATATATATATATATATATATATATATATATATAGAAATGATAAAAAGCTTAAAATTTTAAAATATCTTATAGTGGGCTGCCAAGAAGACTTCAGATAGCTTTAAAAGCCTGAAAATTAGGTTTTCACCGGTTAAATTTCAGTATGTAGCAAAACACGAGCTTACAAGTGTTTAGAAAGAAGAATCAGTCAGTTTAGAGCACTTTAGAAGTGTTTACAAGCTGAAATGGACAAAATTTTCTCTCCTTTTCCTTTTTTTTAAATGAGCAAGCAAGAGCTCATATTTAAAGACTAGATGGCAGTGGGTCTACCAGCGGGTCTATCTGCGACTGCCCGGGATGCCCCGGGTCATGTGGGTCCCTTCATCTCGAAGTGCGTTCACTCGTGTAACGCACTGTCCGTTCGAACATTCATAACTTTTAATCCAGGCATCTGATAAAGGCGTGCTGTACCTTTTCAGAATTCTGTTATCGAGAGCTATACAATGAAATGGGATTAGAGGTTGTACGAAGACGGGAAGATGGGTCCATGACCAGATCTTCAAGTCTTCAAAATCTACCCGGTATGCTGTCTTGTGTAGTAATTATTCGTGATTTGAGCTATAGTTCTTGTGGGACACTTCTGTATGCAGTGTTGATTGAAATGATGCTGAGATGACGTGAATGTAATATCAAGGGGGCAAAATGACGATTTTTCCACTCATCGGGGTTATCTCCGACTCTGCTCAGATGTAACAGTCGTTGCTCAGGGTTATCTCTAAGATTGGGCTGTTGTACATGTTGAATGTCCTCAGGGTTGTCTCTGAGGTGTGCTTGACCTCCCGAGGTTATCTTAGGGGTTGAAACTGAGTGCCTCGGGGTTGTCTCCGAGGTTGAAACTGACTTTTCCGGGGTTATCTCCGGAACTAGAACTGCATCCCTCGGGGTTATCTCTGAGGTTAAAACTAAATCTCCCCGGTTGTCTCCAGGATTGAAACTGAATATTTCGGGGTTGTCTCTGAGATTACAAACTGAGTATCCCATGGTTATCTTCGGGATTGAGCTGATTTGACTTCTAGGGTAATCTCTGAAAGACTATTTTTCCTTCCTGCAAGGTTAGTAATAGGAATGCAAAATTTCGAGTGCCTATAATTTCTTATAGTTTTTTTTTGATAAAATGATGAACTTATGTTCTTGAACCCTAGAGTACTAGATCTATATATTTTAGGGTTTTTTATGTTTAGATCTTACCATTTTGGGTGTTGAAAATTTTGAACAAAGAAAAGGAACAAAAATAGTTTTTGAACTTTAAAAACCCTAATTTTATCTTACTTTGAACTCCTACCATTTGAAATCTACAAATTATTTTTGAGATTCGTCAAAGAGATATATTAGATCCATGAGTTATCTATTAAAACCAAGTGGTAGCACTCAAAAATTTTAAATGAGCAAACTGTAGCATCATTTTTCCTAAAATAGCTCAGCCGACCAAAAATCTGGAAAAATGAAAAATTGCTTTGGCCAGTTTTTGGTGAAGGCTGTTTCAGCCACTTTTAAAGCTCTAACAATTTTTGTCTTTTGTGGTATAATAATATAACAAGTTAACAAGGTCTTGTCCAAAGATGAGAATTTTTTGATGTCCAGAAGTCACTACAAGAAAAGGTCTTATGTCCGACAGAATTTTCGATCGAGGTTAAGGATATTCCGTCGATAATAACGTAACCCCGACGGAATATTCAGGCGGGGATTCGGTCGAGTTTAAGAACGTCAAAAGAGGGGTGTTAGATATGTAATTTAGCTTTCAAACCCAAGTGGTAGGACTCAAATATGTTAACTATAAAAGCTAGGGCAACTGTTTTGGTAAAAACAATCCAACTGAAGCAAAAAGAGAAAATAAACTATTTCAGGTTAGTTTGGTCCAGGGGCAGTTTCGTCCATTTTCCTTGATTTAAAAATTCTAAGAATTTTAGGTATGTTATTATGATGAGTCAAAAAGGTGCAGTCCAAAGATGGTGATTTTTTGATTTCTAGAACTCAAGTTATGATTTTTACAAGAAAATATTATTTTAAAAGTGTATGGGAATAACTCTTTGTGTGTAGCTCCAAAAATTGGAAATTTCTTACTGGAGCTAGATGTTCATAAGAGGAGCTTACCCTGAAAATTGCGTAATTTTTGGACAAAAGGACAATTTATGAAAAAGTTTGCAAGATCCGACTATTTTGGAAAATTTAAAATTAGTAAACGAAACTGAAAAATTCTAAAACAAATATATGTTCATGAGAATATCATATATTGATATTTCCCAGAAAAGAAAATTTTTTGGAGTTATTATGGTATTTTCCATATAATTATTTAAGATAAGAATAAATGAGAATAATAAGTTATGTGATGTCATAAATGGTGAAAATGTAATTATATTGGCAAATAGCCCTTAATATTATGTACTTAGATTTTTGGAGGTCATTTTGGTAATTTTTAATAAAATGTTATATTTATGACATTTTAGGTTTGTTAAATAAATGATACAATAATGGGTAAATAATTAATTAAATTGTTTATAAGTTTAATAAATGATTAAAATATTTTTAAAAGATTAATAATATTATATTAAAGTATTATTAAGTAATGAATAATATTTAGATTTAAATATTATTAAAAAGATTAATAATCTTAGATTAAAATATTATTAAAAAGGATTAATAATATTAGATAATGATTAAAATATTATTAAATAATTAATAATATTAGATTAAAGTTAAATTAATAATATCAGATTAAATATTATTAAGTGACTAATAATATTAGATTAAAATATTATTAAATGGTTAATAATATTAGTAATTGATTAAAATATCATTAAATAAGTAATGATATTAGATTAAAAATCAAAATAAATTATTATTAAGTAATTAATAATATTATATTAAAATATTATGAAATGATTAATATTATTAGATATAAAATTAAATTAAAATATTATTAAGTGATTAATAATATTATATAATGATTAAAATATTATTAAATGATTAATAATATTAGATGATTAAAATATTATTAGAGGATTAATAATATTAGATTAAAATGTTATTAGTGATTACTAATATTAGTTAATGATTAAAATATTATTAAATGGTTAATAATATTAGTAAAGAAGTAAAGTATTATTAAAAGATTTAAATATATATTTAATATCCCAAAATAGGTATACATCACCCATCTTGGGTCGCCAGATACATGGTACAAAATTCAAATACAACTTAATTATACAATAATCGTATAAAATACGACAAAACATAATCTAAGAGTTTTAATAAGAATATTGTCATCTAGACAATATCCACACTCAATGGAGTCCTCATTACATTTATTGTCACACTATTTTATAGAATAGTGAGGAATACTAAAGTCACTTATCCTGGACTATCAATCCATTCCCCGACTCGTCCCAGCTATATTCTCATTTTCTGAAGAGAACAGTGAAAGAAAGGGTGAGCTCAACTAGCCCAGTAAGAGATATTATGACTAAGATAATGCAAAATAAATTATCTTTAGCCTTCAACAGTATAACAACTGATAGAATATAATAGACAACAAGTTTTAGATCAACAACTGCAGCAGAATAAGAAATTTATTAGAAGAGTCAAGTAGAGCATAAAATCTACTATCTTCTATGATTTAAAAAGTTTTTTTATCAACTTTATCGCTGAGACTCAGCTTAATAAATAAAATCGAATCATCTCTGCACCACGCCCAAGGATATTCATGTAATCATCAATGGTCATGATTATACCAAATAATCCCTGGTCATAATCATACCAACAACTGTCCATCAATGAACTACAGGCCAATGAGGACTTTCATCATATCATTCGTCACATTACGGTCATGATTATACCGAATAATTTCTGGTCATAATCATACCAAGTCCATCTATGCACGTAAGCCAAAGATGACTTTCATCACAATATAAGCATGAGAATGATGACAATGACATAATAATTCAATAAAACAAGTTCAAGGATAAATTTTAAAGATTTATAATTTAATTTATCCAGAATTCAATAACGTTCAAATTGTCAACATGATACTGCTTTGTGAAGTAAAATTCAAGAATAATATTTATGTACCAAAAATAATTTGGACAGAAAAAAAAATATTTTTCGGGTAAATAGTACCCCGTGAATAGTACTTTGGGAATAATACCTCGTGAATAGTATCCCGACATGAAAAGTATCCCAAATACCCGAGTGAATAATATTCAAGTGAATAGTAACTCATGAATAGTAACTCGTGAATAGTACTCTAGCATGAAAGTGCCCCGAATACCCAAGTGAATAATACTAGAGTGAATAGTAACTGGGTGAATAGTAACCCGTGAATAGTAACTCGTAAAAGAAAAATACCCAAAAAAATGATATTCCATGATGAGTACAAAAGAAATGATATCTCATATGAGTATAATAGAATATACGAAACTGTAAATGGATTTTCACCCGCTATGCGGTAATCCACGTAGACAGATCATTTCCACAATTTAATAAAGAATGAATACGAATGATCATTCACCATGCATGCGGTAATCCACATAGACATGTTATTCCAACAGAATAATAAAAAATAGAATAATAGAAGAATTCACTATGCATGCGGTAGTCCGCGTAGACATGTTATTCTAACATAATAATAAAGAATATAATAATAGAAGAATTCACCAGGCATGCGATAGACCGCACAAACAGGTTATTCCAACAGAATAATAAATAACGGAACCAGGTCATGCGTAATCCGCACAGACAGGATATTCCAACAGAATAATAAAGAATGAAACCAGGTCATGCGTAATACGCACAGACAGGTTATTCCAATAGAATAATAAAGAATGGAATAACATAAGAATTTCACCATGTATACGGTAGTCCGCGTATACAGGTTATTCCAACAAAATAATAAGGAATGGAATAACAATAGCTCTCTTCATGAATACGAAAGAAATAATACCCCTTACCTTAGAAGAAAACTAGATACTGGAATAGTGAAGTAGTAGACTTCTCTTCTTCTTTCTCTTTATAATTTCTCTCTATAATAATTTCTCTTGTGAGACTTAGTGAATTGGTGAGAATGAAAGAAGAATGAGCTTCTATTTATAGAAAAATATAGTTTCGATAATTACACGTTTTGGGGCTTGAAATATTACAGTATAATACCTTCCTCTTTTTCTTCATTTTTAATTTAGTTATATAAGTATTATCAAACTTGCACCAACTCTCCTAATAGAAAATCATTTGAATCAATAGTACACACATGTGAACACAATTTATAAGCATGTGAATTAATAGCAATTACTTGTTCATTTATCCGATGAATTACCCGATTGTTCAATATAACCTCCAGACATCAATTATTATCGAAATAAATATCAATTTTTACTAACACTAATAATTCCAACACAATGGAACTATCAATTTCATCTTTAATCAACACAAACTTATTCATCATTAATATTATAATTCACAATATTTAACAACCAGGTCGTTCCTAGGAAAGAGGGGGCTTTCCGATAAGGATTTCTCCCTATTGGTGCGCAATTAGATTATCTAACCTCTCCTTGATAGAACTTCTAGACATTGTCAATATTACAAGTAATAATATGAATAACTTTGTCGTCTCAATTATTGATTTAATAATAAAATATATTATACAGATGATACTGTGACAATAATTGAATCAATAATATGAGAGATATGATGCAGCAATTACTGTAGCAATAATTGAGTATAACTGAGTGACTTCTTACGTAAGCATCAATAATCAATACCGTGTGCTACTATGCAACCACACGTATTATTGTACTTTTACTACCGGGTAGTTCAATATGTTAGGTTTGTAATATTAATGAACACAATCAAATTGCATAAAATAAGCGGAAACGTGTAAAAATTAGAGTTTTAAAATTTTACAAACCATATACCCGGATAATCCTTTATGCACAATTATTAATTAAACAAAAAGATAAAGAACAAGAATCATACCCTTGAAGATTCGAGCTTCCTCAAGTACAAGTTTACCTCCAAATCCTTTTTCGTGTTCAACTTGAATCCACCGAGTTTGGTTCCTTCCTTTGATCAACGTTAGCCACTCAAGTGTTTGGCCTCTAGAGGTGATCCACCAAGGAAGAAGAAAGATTTAAGAAGATGGGTGTTTGGCAAAACCCTAGTTTTTCTATCTCTCATAAAAAAAGGCATACTCTCCAACAATTGGAATCACGTATGTTGTGAAAAAGTCAACAACAACTCTACACCCATAATAAGACTCCCCTTATTTATAGATGTAGGCAACCCTCCTTAACAGTTAAGGAATTAAATTTTATTTTAATTAATTAATCTTCTTTAATTAATTAGGCTCCCAATCTTATTAGGAATAATTAATTAAACTCTTTTAATTTATTAGTCACCTAATTTTATTAGGATATATGAGAGTACTTTTATTAATTAATTCTCAAACTCATTTAGGAATTAAATAATGATAATAGTAATAATAATAATAAGACTCCTCTTATTAATTTGTATTTAATATTTTTAAAATATTAAATAATAAATATTAAGCTATTTAATTTATTCTATCACCATAGATTAAATTAAATATACTTAATTTATTATTACAATTATGCCATTAACTTCTTAAATAATTATTCTTTCTTTTATGGTGTGACCCTTTAGGTTCTCCATATTAAACCGATTGTGAATAAATCAATTAGAACGATTCTAATCTTATTTAAATAAATAAATTAAACTATTAATTTATTTAAATAAATAATATTTATTCTACAATAGGGATAAGCCTCCCTAGCGATCAACGACTTTCCAGATAATATAGATTTTAACATTAATCATAAAAGAACCTTTGAGTAAATAGTTACCGTACAATTCAATCCTTCCACCATACAATGTCTCAATTAAATATAAGACATGAAATTACTGTCAAGTCTTATTTATTTAAATATATATTTTTCGATTCTTAAATGTACAACACCAAATAATGCAAATTAAAAACTCCTTTCTAATTTTATTCTGCCTTGGCCAAGGACTACTGGGTTGTCATTTATTGAATCACATATGACATTACTCTTCTTTTACTAGAAGCGGTAGATTCTTTATTGATCATACATTATCTCTATGTACAACTTATTATACCCAAGCATACCCTTTGATATACCTTAAGGGTCTTAAGGAATAAGTTAAAGTATAACTTATCATACACAAGATACTATGATGATCTCAAGTCCAAGGATCACTTGTACTACTATCACTATAGGAATTCTTATTGACAGGCAAGTAAAACTCCATTAGGTATTTCTTAGTGAGCCACCTTCAGTGTAATTATTATCCAATAAGCACCTACATACTTGCTTTAGTGTCTCCACACAAATGATCATGAGATCAATCATCCTCATCCAATGAGCAAGCAACATATGAACAAATCTATCCGGATTCACTAATCCCCAATTTAGTAATCTAACGATTGAGAACTATTTTAGTTTTAAGCTTTCTAAGAATTTAGATCTCATTAGAATGATCATCATCATTATTCTAAAATCATTGCTTAAAACTATGGGTTTATCATATATTATAAAACAACATCATGTAGATAATTAAAAGCCTTTAATGAATTAATACTTTTTATTAATAAATGACACTACTAGAAAGGAGTAAATAGACAACGCGAAAAAAACGTTGTGATTTCAGTCAGGAAAACGTCGTGGTTAAGGGTGTCATCTATTTGACACTCTTACACAACGTTTTAAAAACGTTGTAGTTAAGCACAATACACAATGTTTTTTAGGAAAAAAACGTTGTAGATTTGTTTTTCAAAAATTAACAGATGCTTAAAAACGTTATAGTAGGTATTATTCCACAACGTTTTCTGAATAGAAACGTTGTAGTTTAGTATATCAGACAACGTTTTTAACCAATTTATACAACATTTTTAAAATGTTGTAGATAAAGAAAATAAAAAGAAAAAAAATTATTGTGGTTCACCTATATTACCAATGCACCTGCAATGCCATGATATATAACTAAAAGGTCTAAATTCTCATTTAAATTTAAAACCAAAATGTATCAATCATTCAAAATACATCACAATAATACCATTTGTTTACAGTTTCAAATGTCTCAAGCATTGATTATGAAATAACATGAATTAAAAAATACAAGTGAAACTAAATTAGTGATATGGCAACACTGAACCTCTTCTTCAATTAGTGATATGGCAACACTGAACCTCCTCTTCATACCTCCACTGTACTTTCCAGCCTGCTTGTCAGCAACTCCTCCATTGAAAAGATTAACACTCCTAAGAGATTCTTCCACTGCCTGCAATAACATAACAAAGAATTAAAATAGTTTTTTTTTGCTTTGTAGCATAGTTTAGTAAACAAAGGCAATATGGGGTTGTATCAACATGGCAAGATTTTAGGCAGTCAAGCACAAGACAATCTGAGAACTTGTATAGACCACAGCAGAAATTTTCTTTAACAGATTATATACCCAAAAAAACTAAACCCATACCAATGATATGCACAATCTGATAACATGTTATAGTCACTTTCCTAAACATATTTCTCCATAAACTCCATGTGCAGGCATTTCTGTACCACTACCTGCTCAAGTAAGCAGCTAGCTCAAAATCCCAAAAGAAGCCCACCCTGCACATAAACATTACTACTCACGTCACCACTAAGACAATGCACCAGCACACATTGAGAAATAGAGGAATAGAGAGTTTATTAAGCCATGAAACTATAGATATGGAACAAAAATTTTGCTCAATCAGTTGAAACACACTACATCAAATCAAAGGTAAAATTAAATGCAATTCATCAAGTTTGTTTTAAATCAGGTGCGACAATCAGGAGCGTATAGATGCATTGGTATTAACAGTAAGGATGGATGCATTCGAAATGACTCCACCTCATGTTGAAGCACTTGAGATGAGTAATGTTTCCTAACTAATATTGTTGCTTTCAATGAGATTCAATGTATTCCTTGGGCCAATTAGCCTTTCATGGTAACAGATAATCAACAGCTGCAAAATACTGGTACACGAGGAAGGGGACGCAGATAGATAATTGCAAATTAATGGTTATCAAACCAAAATATCATCACTGAGAACAAAAAATTAAAAATTAAGAAAGCAAAGGGCTAAGCCACACACCCAGAGCACAAAACATGTATATATTAGTAGTTCACATCTATAATACATAGGTGTGACAGCTATTCTAAGGATCAACAAGATCAGAACAATCGGATCATATCAATACGAAAAAGGGTAAATAATAGTTTAAATGCAAAAAATACATTCACCTCATAAAATTTTCAAATTTGGGAACACTCAAATTTTGATAAAAATGCTCCACCAAAAGTTGTCAGACCACTAAATGGCATATCAGCATGAACAACTATTGTGTTTTCAGGTATACTCCTCTCATCAGGTCCAGACTGAGTACAAGATTACGACAAGTGAAATATCAGATTGCATGATATATCAAATAATCTAACAATAAGAAATAGCTAAAAGAAAAAACACTCTGATTGACGACAAATAATCTAACAATAAGAAATAGCTAAAAGAAAAAACGCTCTGACTGCATGAATTCTTTTTCTCATTTCCATAAGTTGGCTCTAGTCCAATGTGAGCTCCTGCACCCAAAAAATTAAAATGTTAAGAGTAGATATTGTAAGATTGTAGCACTATTGTAAATTAGTATTATATGCAAAATATAATACTAATATATAAAGATTCATGAAAACTTCATGCCCAACACAAACTCAAAATATTTCTATTTTCCTGTCTACTCACCAATAAGGGAAATGCAAAATCATTGAAACGGTAAGCCACTTTTCAATGTACAATCTTTTCAAGCCATCAGTTATTGAAGTAACTGCATTTAGAGATATCTGGGGCCTCTGGCCGAAAATAAAGATTAGAAGGAAAGAACATATCAGGAAACGGAATCAGTCTTTATTTTTGATAAAAATGTTGTTGCCATTATTATGTTTGAAACCGCTGTTTGTGCTCCAGCATTGTAATTCACAGCAGATCGAGAAAATGATCCTGCAATACCGTGAGAGATAAAATTACATCCTTCCATTATTTTGTCTTTATGGTTTCTTATTAAAAAATATCAAATATGTTCACAATGCTCCTCATCTCTATATCAGATAACATGCTCAGCTTATAAAGAAAAATCATACACACACACACACACATTAAAGTCATCATTAGAAAGCTAAATATCAGTCTTTTTATCTTATCCTTTCATAAGAATGGTATCTATTACAATCCACCTAAAGATCTGTGTCAAAAACTAACTTTCAGGCAGTAAATAACTGCACCATACCATTATCAAATAAACAAGATTTAGAGTATAAGATAACAATATTTGAAATTTTAAAACCCTGTAAGTAAACAATTTATTTTCTTGACATAACATGGATTGAGAATGAGTTACCTGTTTACCATTGTGTGGGAATTTGTTGATGAATCATGAGAGCCCCAGTAAGTGCTACACATCACAGTCGTTCATTGACATCTTAAAAGATGCTTTTGTGTTAGGCCTTAGCTAGTGGAGGAAACTTAAAAATCAGCTGAATCTCATATAACAATGTATAATAAAATATTCAATTATTTACAGAGTTAGTACTGCAATCAAGTTAAAGGACAAAGCAATTAACAGAATAACAATGTATAAAACTCGTACAATGAAAGGATAAGATAAAGTAGATCTAAAAACCAAACTTACAAATAGTGAAGGGTTGATATTCTGCTAAGATCAGGTACAGCTCGTAAACTGCAATTTCTAATACTTATACATACTAATTTATAATCGGATTACAACAAGATGCAATTAATTTATAATCGGATTAGGATTGCCTCACAAGTACTACATACAACATTCTCATCAGTTTGTAAGTTCCCCATGTTTTGACCTTCAATCACCGTTTCAATTCCAGGACTACACAGATAACAATAAACAAAGTACTCATCCTCCTACCAGTAAAAGGTAAACAAATAGCAAAAATAATGAAAACTTCACCTTGAATATGCGATCCACTATACAAACAAAGCCTAAATCGGTGAATCCTCCTGAGTGCACGCATACAGTTGGACCAGCTAGAAAGGATGTCCTTGAATCCATAATTGCAACACACCCACCCTTACACAGACCTGAGAATTACAATAAGGATAAAAAATTAACTAAGCATCTCCTTCTCCTCATCACTATTAGGTGGATAAACGCAGGAAACCCCAATCCACAACACCAAGCATTAGTGACCTTTAATTCGGAGGCTGTAGCAAAGAGAAGAAATAACCTTCAGTGGACAATGAAGAGATCGAAGAAGAATTAGGGGTTGCCGGAGTGTTAACCACCTCCGATGACTCCGGGACGGTGGAAGCCGGAGATAGAAGAGGCTGATGCGGTGACAACGGTAGTGGCTGAAGCAAATTGAATAATCTCGAGTGCCCTGTAGCATGTCCATGAACTTATCTTCTTTCGTCCCTCTTCAATCGAACTCCAGAAGCCGGAAGGCCGGGTTTCCTCACCTTCCGGTGAGGCGGCGAAGAAGATCTGAATCTGCTGAATGGGGATTTAGGGATTTAGAAGAAAGAATAGCGAACAGAATATAGTGGTAGCTGATTTTGGTCCGTGTCTTTTTTTTTGCTTCGTGTTTCATTCTCGCGTCTTTTTTTTTTGCTCCGTGTTTTTGTAAATAGACAACGTTTTAAAAAAAAAGTGTTATCTAATTAAAACCAAAAAAATGCCTTTTTTAAATAGATAACTTTTTTGCTTATATATCTACAACGTTTTTTTTAAAAACGTTGTGGAAAAAAATACCACAACGTTTTTATAAAAAAACGTTGTAATTTAAGTGTTGTCTATTTAGTATTTTGTAGTAGTGATTATAGGTCTTTCTTTAAGAAGTTAAATTAAATTGCCTTGTAGTAGACCACAATCGAGGCAAGTTCTCTAACTCAAACTTGAGTTATTATTTTCAAAGCATATTAGTGGATAATTATTGTTGATTATTCACATCTTGAATGATTTTTGCAATTGAATTCTTGTTCTATTATTATTGAACTGCGAATTAATTAAAGTTCTTTTATTCATGAACTGTTTATGAGTTAGATCTATGCTAGTTGTATCAAGTAGATCGAACATGTGTAAATTTGATTAATTCAAATAATTTTTAAAAGTTGTTCCAAACCTATTGATTTGGTAAGGACTCTTAGACTGAGAAAAAGAACAACTTTTATTAAGACATTAAATTGGAAAACAATTACTTGCCCTATTATTAAGTGGTTATGCATAATTCATCGGGTATGAGAGGTTGTTCCCCTCGCTTGCCAAAACTTATTAAGAGTACCAGTTTAAATACTGACAACCTCCGTATATGTTCATGGTCATTACCGACTACTCAACTGAATATTTTTATTTATTGAAAACATGAATTCTTATCCTTTCACAATTTTTATATTGTTAAAAATTCGAAAGTTAAATTATTTTCTAATCATGATATATCACCTTTGTATTTAAACTTACTGAGCGAGTTAGTTACTCACATTTGCTATATCATGACGTTTATTTCAGCTAAGCTTGAATTTTCGAAGAAGAAAGATAAGGGAAAAGGAAAAGGAAAAGTCAAAGAATAAATTGGCGTGAACGTTTAATTATTATATTATTTGATGTAATTATTTATGTAAACCTTTTGTAATATTAAAGGTATATTTTAAGTTAAGGTTATTAGACATTGGGATATCGATTAGAACTTTATTGTCATAAACAATGTATGTTTATTATTTTTGCTATAGTGATAGATTGTGTATGTTAATGATGGATCGTGAGCACTGAATTCGAGGTTAGGAAACCTGAATTTGGGGGCGTGACATATATTTTAAAATTAGTACATACGAATATTCATAAAAGCGTTGTCAAACGAATACATTAGTTGTACATCAAGAACTGATGTACAAAGATGAAATACTTGCAATAATACTCAAATTGCACAAGTTAGGGAACTTGTACAAACATACAAACATAGATATCTTGCATAATTTAAAAAATATTACACAAGTTAGAATACTTGTTTAAATGAAAATAAGTTCAAGATACTTGCTCAAAGATAAATAAGTTCAAGATACTTGCTCAAAGATAAATAAGTTCAAGATACTTGCCTTGTCCGTAGTTTACAAAACTAGCTTACTACTTTGCGTATATCCTACATCAATTAAGTGTTCATATAAATAAATTTTATATTAGCCCTAACCATGCTTTACTTGTTTTCATTTAAAATTATTTATCTAGCTTTATTTGACATAACTACTTTATTCATAGATACACATTCTAGGCACATACTCAACCAGGTATATTATGTATATACACTGAGTGACACATTAGATATGTGACAACCCGAGAATTTTGAATATTGTTAAAATTTTTATTAATTGATTTAAGGTTCAAAATTAGAATCTAGACAGAAAAATAGTGTATGCGTATGATATTTTTAAGATTTCAAAATTCTGTGAATAATTTAGGTGAATTATTCAGGATTAAGGAAATACGTGATTATGTTCTGTGTATATGTGTACGTGATGTGGTTAAGGGTCAAGGGTTGATCAGATAATCGATATCTGTATCAAACCATAAGTATATATTAAGAACGTCAACGTTCGGTTAGAAAACCCTAGTGTTTAATAAGAAATCCTAGAAACCGGTTTTGGAAAACCTAATTTCAGTTCCGGGAATCCAAAACCCTATTCGGTGCATGAAACCCTAATCTGGGAATTTAAATGATTATTATATTGCATAAATGTTATTTATTATTACATTAATTAGGGAAAAAGCTTAATTAATTAGCAAACCCTAATGTCACATTTTGAAAACTCTAATTACGGATTTGAAACCCTACTTTCTGGGTTAAAAACCCTAATTTTATAATTCGAGAAAAACTAAGTGTTAATTTAGTGATTTAATGTTAATTAGGAAATATTAATCCTAATTTTATAGTTGTAAGTAATTAGAAAACCCTAGTCTAATTACGAAATCTAATTTCTAATTTAGGAAAATTATTTTTCTATTAGAAACCCTAATTAGTGGTTTATAAACCCTAATGACCAATTTCGATCCTAATTGCTTAAATTAGTAATTTTAATTAGGAAATACTAATCCTAATTAGCAAGATTTAATTTGTGATTAAGAAATTTTTATATAATTAGAAAATCCTAATTATAATTTAGAAGTATTAATTTTCTATTTTTTAAAAAAACTTAAATTGGAAATTTTAGAAAATAAATTTTAAACCTAAGATTTTCCAAACCCTAAATCCTAAGGGTTTTCTAAACCCTAAACCTTAGATTGCTCAAACCCTAAACCCTAAGAGTTTGCAACAAATAGAAATTCTAAAAATAAAGGAATTGACTATTTTGCCCTTTTTGTATTTTTTTAAGAGTTAGCTTGCAAATCTCACCAAAATTGTAGTAGCTCACCAACTAATGCTAGCCTTTTTACTTAAATCTCAGCTACAACCTGATCTAGAGGGACACCTTGCATTGCATACATGTTGTGTATCTAATTATATAGATTAAAAGTAAGAGAAAGTCTCACATTCTATTTTATTTTGTCCAAGTCCCTTCTCTCTCTATATTTTCGGATCTTAGAGTGAGAGAGTGTGAGAAAACAAGCCATGAACATCATATAGTTTTCCAAGAACAGATCATGAAGTCAGAAATCAAAAATCCAAGCTAGAAAGGTATAAACTTTCAAAATTTGAAATCTTATGAATTGTTGTTAGATGTTGTAATTGATTGGTTAAAGTTCTATATTAGGGTGTCTATAAGTGATCTGGGTTGTAAAATCCAAGATCCATAACATCAAAGTCCTCAAATCTTGCATTTTTGAAAATCTGGAAAAAAAATCAAAAAGTGGCCTGACAGCCATATGTCAGGGCCTCTAGATCTGTATGTGTTAATCGTTTTCTATGTTCTATGATTTGGATCTATTCTATGCCATGTGTACTACCATCTGGAACTGGAATCATGGACATATAGGCAGTCAAACTAGGTTGACCGTTCACGAAAACTGGGTTCTGGGCAGCCCAGAAACCCAGAACTCGTCTGACAAGCTTTTCAAGGCTCTTAATCTTGCTGTGTTTGGTTAGTTTGGACAAGTTGTGACTTTGATCTTGTAGACTGGTATACGCACTACACCATCATGCCTTTATATTGCTCATGTCATAAACAGAAACGAATTTATACACGGTCAAATATAGGTTGACCAACTGTCTGGGTTCCATTTCTGGAAAACCCAGAAAGTCTAGAACCGTTCTCTGGCAGGTAGTTTGACCGGATGAAATTTGCATTTTGTGTTGTTGTTAGACTAATCTGTTTGTATAGAGATGTTCTTTGACATTTCAACTACAAGTTTGAAGCTTTAAATCGCATACATCAGACCGGTAGCGTAAGTTATAAGGATCTAGATCTAGCACCTTCGGCTGTTCTTCATTTTCTGGAAAACCCAGAAATGAAGAACAGTGTTGTCAGAAAGTTTGAAGGCTTGAATCTCTCAGTTGTATTGTTGTTTGGCCATGAAGTTAGTTATTAGTTGTTTTATTACATGCGTACTACTATATCAATGCTCAAACAAACCCAGAAACCTGTTAGACAAGAAATTATAACCGGTCAAACCACCCCCCTTACACACTGACATGTTTTTCTAGGCTTGAGGAAGAACGACTGAAGAACACTTTCAGCGACGGTTGTGTCACCAAAGCCACCTTTAGCGACACTTAAATTAGGAAAATTAATTATTTTATTAAATAAATAGAAATAAATAGATTTTAATTACTAAAAATACTAAAAATTTTCCGAAAATTTATTTTAAATTCTGAAAAATAGTTTTTAATTATTTTAAGTATATTTAATAAATATTTAATATTTTTGGAATATAAATGGTATTTAATTTATTTAATTACAAAATTAAATAAATTATTTAAAAATGGTTTTAATTCATGAAAAATCATGAAAAATAATATTATGGTAAAAGAAAATATTTTAAGTTATTTTCAATGACTTTTGATATTTTGTGATAAATTTTATTAATTAATTATTATTAATGGTAATTAGTTTATTTAATGAATATATTAAATAAATTAAGGAAAAATGAATTTAATGCTTTATAAATCATATAAAAATAATTTAAGTGTTAGAAAAATATTTTAAATTATAAAATATAACTTTTGATATTTTGTCATGAAAATATTAATATTTTAATATTAATAGCAATTATTGGGTAATGCATTTAAGTGTTTAAAAATCATATTTAAATGATTTTAAGGTATTAAAAATACTTTGATATATTATAAATATATTATAATATTATGACATGTATTTCATTAATATTCGATAATAAATGAATATTAATGATAAAAGAATTATGTGGTATTTAATTCATTTAAATACGTTTTTAATGATTGAAAAATCAGGATAACTGGTAATAATTATTTAAAAATTATTACAAGTCTGTGAAAAATATTTTGACTGAAAATAAAACTATCTGAGATAATTGTTAAGTGTTGGGTAGAGTTTAGTTGAACTTAGACTCGATAAAAGTCTGACTAGACCGTCTGGATGTTAGAATTTTGTGTCAGGTTCAGCTCAGACTGTAAAAGTTTGACTTGATATCGAATCTTATGTGTGTTATAGACTGATAGGATTATGTGTTATGTGTTTAGGTTATTCTATGATTATATATATAATAGTATTATTATTGTGATGATATTATTCTAATATTGGAGATCTATATTACTAATATTAGGTCTTCGGATAAAGCGTTATATATTGCGTTGCGGTAATCAACGGATCAGGCAAGTTTGTATTTATTTAACTCTACTAAGAGTATTTTGTTCGGATATGCTTATGGTTAATCATTGCTGATTGCCATGTATAATTTGTACTCTGTACATATTGCATGTATAAGTCAGGTATGAAAGGCTGATCACCTTCATTACCCGTTGGTTCAGATATATTTGTTCATGTTTAATACTTGTTCAGTCAAAAGTTTGTTCCTGCTAGTTCACAATTATAGTGTTGAATTATAGCCAGCTTATTATTCAGATTCTTTTAATCATGATATATCGTTATATTATTGAATTTAAACTTGCTGGGCAATCCTTATGCTCACCCTTACTATATCATGATAAAACATTACAGATTAAGGCGAATGCGTCGGATACAAGGAAAAAGTTAAAGACAGTTCCAGCGTTAGGATATGTGTGCAGCTAAATTGTATAGTGTTGTATTTTAATGTGTTAGTTAAGTTATGAATGTGATTAAGTTAAGGTTACTCGACCTTGGGGAATAGTGTGTAATGTATTGTATAAACAATTTATGTTTATATCTTCCGCAAATATAGTAATAGTTGTATAGAATGATCGAACCGGATCCGAGGTGATTTAGGACCTGGATTCGGGGCCCTCACACGATACACATATGTCACATTGTTGAATTATTTCTTGCACTTATTTTGAACCTTGTCGATGCTGGAAAGATTTTGTCTCCCCCTTCCTATGTGTTTCTAACCCTTTTTGTTTTCTATGTGAATCTGTTTGATTTTAAGGGTGAGATTTTAAAGAAAAGACCGACATATAATGTCGACGATTTGAAAAGATTAATTTTAATTGGTCCGAATTAGATAGAGCCGCCAGTTGGTATGAGTTAAAATGGTTGTACCAACTCAATCGAGTTTTGAAAGATTTTGCAATATGACCCAATTATTGGACTCTGTTTAATTGGTCTTGGAAACTGAGATTCATAGAGTTCGGGGGCTTGATTAAGCTTGGGGAAGGTTTTAGGCATCCCCTGACATCCGTGAAACACGATTACCGCGCTTTTTGTTTCCTAGCTAATTTGTGTGTATGTGTATGCGTGCATTGCAGTTAATTAGGCCTAAGTGCTTTATTTGGAAGTAATGCTACACCTCTTTTGCACCTATATACAAAGGGTTTGACTTGTATAAACGTTCAATTTTAATACAAGGCATAAAATGATGTTTTAAAAATAGGTTTTCAAACCCTTATGCTCACATACTAATTGAGGCCTTTGGTACTTCCATTTTATTCCATATTCGTCTTATTCTGATTTTATTCTCGAGATGCGAAGCATCTTCGACAAAATAATATATATATATATATATATATATATATATATATATATATATGTGTGTGTGTGTGTGTGTGTGTGTGTGTGTGTGTGTGTGTGTGCGTGCGTGTGTGTCAAGTTCCTTAAGGGCATGAAAGCCATCAAAGTATGTCCGAGCACCATACACAAGATTATCCACTATTACGGGGACCTTAAATCCGGATAACCATTTTAAGGTCCCATATTTACATGTACAGAGATTTGCAAGCTAGCATTTACACCTTAAACAAAGCCATTTTCAGAACCAGATCTAGATCCATTGATTGAATCATCAACCCTTTGTAGTTCCTAGCCTCACATGAATATTTAACCCTTGCACAATGAATATATTGAAATAAAATGCATATTTAACTCTAGACGTCACAAAACAAGAGATTCATCAGTTAAATCCTTGCATGAACGTGCCCAAAGATTCCAACTTCCTCTAGATACAGATCTAGGGCTGCGTGGTTGCTAACTATTTACAAACTAGAAAGAAAATTAGATTTAACTAAATCTTAGCCATTCTAGCTTAATGGTTCTAGTTTTACAACTTTTGAACCGGTTAAAAGATGGATATGGTTAGATTTAGATAAATCTAGTCAACAAACTTTGAATATTGCAGATTTACATCAAATGAACATTTACAAACGATATTTAATCACAATGATTAACTATATATATATATATATATATATATATATATATATATATATATATATATATTAAAGCAAGAAAAAGCCACAGATCTACGATCCAGGCACAACTAAATTGTATAAGTATACATACTTATATATATATTAATGCAAGAAAAAGTAGCAGAATCTAAATGGATCTTACAGTTAAGCACGAGAATGGCTATCAAACGGCTTTTGGCACCTTTAAACTCGATTTCCACCAGTTAAAACTTGATATGTTGTAGTATATATGTATAAAAGTGTTTGCAAAGAAGATTTACAAGGATTGAACGGAAGGAAAGCTTCCTTTCGCTCTCAAATGGTCTAATTTCTCTCTCCCGGACCCTTCTCTCTCTTATCTCTTCTATTCTTCCCCTAGAAGCTAATGGGGGAGGCCATATATATAGGCTTGAGCTTCCATAGGTAGACCTGCGGCTTCTGCGAGTATACCTGTAGAAGTGCTCTGGTGGGCCTTATCGCCTCGAAGTACGTGCAGTCCGCTGAAACGATTGTAACTTGTAATCTAAAAATCCAATGGAGATGTGCCATACCATTCTGGAAAGCTCTTTTCGAGAGCTACATAATGACATAGGGCTTGCCCTTTTCTAAATTCGGGAAGGTGGGTCCATGAACAAAATGGCATCTTCGGGTCTTCGCAGGCAGTCCGTTGAGATGTTTTGCGTAGTTTGCGCTCGGAAGTTCTGTAATGGCTCTTTGTGACCCTATTTGCAACTATATTAGGGTTGTTAAGTTTAACTAATCAAAATGACCATTTCGCCCTTCTGGGGGTTGTCTCTAGGGTTGACGGGGCTTTTTGGTTGTCCTTCGGGGTATTCTCTAGGGTTTAATTGCTGCCAACTTTTCTTTTCCTTAAGGTTGATCTCCAAGGTTGATTTGATATTCCACGGGGATGTCTCTATTCTTAGATTTGATGTTGTGGTCCTCCAGGGTTATCTCTATAGTGTGAAAAGACATTTTTGCCCTCCTACATAGTTAGTAACATGAAAAGAAAATTTTGAGTGTCTTCAAATGCCCCTCTTTATCATGTTTATGAAATGCAATAGAATAAACATGATAAAGATTACTAGACACTTGAAATATGACAAGGTATATTTAATGATGTAAATCACAATGCACTGAATGTTAAAATATTTTCAAAAATCGTACTCACAAATCGCACATCGCACTTTGCACTTCACATTTGGCCAATCACACTTCGCAACTCGCACATCGCATTTCATACATCATATATCGTACTTTGCACATCATAAATCGTTTTACCATTACCGATTATTGTTGATGCCTATACTAGTGTAGACTCAAACGGTTTGATTTTTGTCAGTGTTGCCGATGTTTATTTGATGAAGATAAATTGAGATGTTTTCTACATCTTTGCTGGGGATGACGTTCTGAAATTATCGGACCTTCCCGATGTATACGTTGATAGTTGATAATGGCGCCTACCCTGCTGGTAGTTGAAAAAGGTGCCTACCCTGCTGGTAGTTGACAACGATTGCTCACTAAACTGTCTTGACGCCTACTCAAATGGTAGTTTTCAACAGCAAAATATTTTCCCAAGTCTGGGCATTTATTATGTATGCATTATTAACTCTACTGGGTATGCATACTTAACATTTTAATGGATATGTGAGCTGATATAGCGTTGCTGCACATGTGCAGACCATACATGATGTGATGACCTAAATTTATCCTTAAGAGTCTATTATCCTAGGTTGGTGCACATGCTTAATTGACTTGACTATATGTAGATACATACCTCACACTTTCTGAGGGGATTTGGAGTTTCCTTTAGCTGTTGGGTGCTTGTGCCCCATTTCCTTGTTCTTTTTATTCACTATCCGACTAGACTGATGATCTGGGTGTCGCTAACATCCTTAGAGGGTGGGGCCTGTTCTTTCACTGCCTAAATTTGAAGTTCGGTGTAGAGGCCTCAACTTGTGAGGACTTGGCGCAGGTTGACATGTTTGATGGTGTAGATTTCAGTCGCTAGACCTTTTTTCGTTGGGCTTTTGCTTTTGAGTTAAGGACTATCTTGAGAATTTTTTCTTTCTTTTGTTGGGGCAAGCTTATGTCACCGTAACTTTTTCCAGGAGTTCTCCCTTTTCTTTTGATGAGGATCTTGGTCCCGCTTTAGACTCTTTCCATTTTATTGAAGGGAAAAATGCTCCAGCCCTTTAGCATGTTGTTACCAGGGGTCCACATAATAAACTTGCTTTGTAGACCACATCCAGAGTGAGCAATATCATGCACATTAGACAAATAACAGAATGTGCCAAAAGCTTGATGGCTCGAGCCGTCGAGATTAGTATAATCTTGTCAAAGAAGTTAAAGTTCATGAAATTGAATGCTTGTATGCTGATCTTATCATTAAAGATCTTAAAATTGAGTATGAAAATACAATTTTTCTAAACAAGTTGTGACTAACTAACTTTAATGTTTTAATTTTTTTATTTTGACAAAAATTTCATTTAACAAGTTATGAAATCGCAAGAAAAATTTTAAGCATCTATGATCATTGTGCATGTGTAAGTTATTTCATCTTCGCTCTAGGCACTGCTCTTCGCATAATTGACTTCACATGACACGGGCCCTATGAGTGAAGCAACCCTTAGAAGGAGTTTCTTTTCTATGACTTTAGATGATTTCATTTCAACTTTACAAAATTTTTCTTTTTTCTGCTTTACTCGCTTAACTTGTCTCGTTTTCTTAGGCTATTCAAAGTTACCCATTTAACGAGTTTTGAACCAATGAATCCTAAACTAGGCGGCTTTAGGGCACTAGGAGTTAAGACACCCATTTGGGTTTACTGGCTCGAGTAATAAAGGCCACACTTCGAGACGAGTCAGGCAGTCAACTCTATTCCTCTTCACCTGTGCTTGCGCAAGATTCGTTTTCTTAGGCTCTAAGTTACCCATGTAGCGAGTGTTGGGCCGGTGACTCGCAAACCAGACGGCTTTAAGGCACCAGGTGTGAAGACACCCCTCAGACTAAATTGCTCAAGTAACCTAGACCACGATTCAGAACTGCTCAGGTTATGTCTTCTTCTTCTTGCAATGCTCGTTTTCTTAGGCACTAAGTTACCCATGTAATGAGCATTGGGCTGATGACTCCTAAACCAGACGGCTTTAAGGCACCAGGTGTGAAGACACCCCTTAGGCTTAATAACTCAAGAAACCTAGGCCACGATTCGAGACAGTAGGCTGGATACTTATCTTCTCATTAATTGTTATTGCTATCACCATAATTTCATACCCCACAACTAAGAGTCATGTAACTAGAAAGTGCAAACACGCATACAAGGTCAATTCTAATCCAAACAACACTTTGAACTAGAATTCTGAAAAGTTTTAATTTTCTGATCGTTCTCGTGATTCATGCTCCATGGATGCTCATAGGAATTAATCCAATTTATAACATGTTATGTAACAACCGAAAAAATTGGATTATAATGTAAATTAATTTTATTTGAATACATATTGAATAAAATTATATTATATGTTATTTATAAAGAGTAAACAAGATGAAGGTTATTCTATAACCTAAAAAAGAGGAATGATAGTAGTATCTGGCTAAGTGCTAGAAATAAAGTGTTTAAATTTTCAAGACGAAAATAAAAGATTTTCGAGAAATTATTTGAAAAACACTATTCATCTATTTCTGCTCGGGAGTTATTTGTGAACTTCTGAGAAATACGTAATGATAGAATTTTAAGAAAAGATGGATTATCTAATAATAATTCAGTTATAGTAAATGCAGTTTTTCGTCTGCTTCCTCAAATTCGAGAATGTTAGGGAAAGTAATGATTTGAATAATTAAATGTGTTGTGTAATAAGGAAGTTATTGTACGGGGAAGAATGTGAGTATAATACAAGGTATTATACAAGTATATACGAAAGATAATACAATGTATAAAGTGAATGTTATACGAACTAGTATACGAAAAGAATACGAGAATTATACGTTGAAAGCATAAACCATTATTAATGGACTAGTAGAAGTTGAAGGTGAAATTTGGTAAGTTAAATATAAGATCACTTAGGTCCAATGTAAAAATTAATTAAGGCCCAAAGATAATGTAATTTAAGTCTAATGTTAGGCCCAAATTGAATTAAACCTAAGCTCGAACCAAGAACCGAACCCGTGGATTGAATTGATGGGTCACTGGATGGGCAAAACCCATGGAGCAACCCATGTGGGCCCCCATGGTGAGTCATGACCGGCCACTTGGTGGCCAAGCAAAGGAAGAGACTTTCCTTGCAAGTTTTGAATAGTAAGGAGGTTGGGTGACCTTTTGACCATTGTACCCCTACCTTACAAATTCTATAAATAGAAAGCTTAGGTTTCATTTGTTGGTTGTTTAATTTCACCAATACCTAAAGCCTTATATTGTGAGAGAGAAGAGAAGCTATAACAAGGAATCAAAGAAGAAAGAAGCTAGATAACTCAAGAACATCAAAAGGTAATGAAGCTTAAACCTTTAATCTTCATCTCTTCAATTTAAATTTTGATAGAGAAGTGATTATTGGTGGAACATGTTTCATAAGGAGTAATAAGGATGGATATTAGTGGATTAAACATTAATAACCATGATACAAGTGGAATCATAATCAACTAAGTAAGAAATAATGAAGAGCACATAAAAGTTTATCACATGTTGTTGATGGACAAGTTTAAAACCATCGTGTATAGGATTAGATGTTATATGATTGGTTAGGATGATAGATGTATGAATAATGGAATGAATCCATTTTATAACGGAGTAAAAATCTCAAGTAACAAGTTATGGAGAAATTTACGAGATAAGATGATAATCGTCAAAATCGTAAAATTCTCGGAATAATGGTCAAAAGTTGCCGTTTAACTCAGAAACCTTAGTTTTCGATGGTGTATCGTAGAATTTTGCATTTAAGAGTTGTGGACACAAAAATGGTCAAATTTTGACTTACAATGAAGAAACAAGTTATGAACGTTCATGAACGTTTAACGAACGCGTAACAGAAAATTTAAATAGTGAATTCAGTGTTAACGAATTCGAAAACTTATTCGGTCCGAATGAAATTGAAATATGCAAGATATGTGAGATAACGGCTTTTGAAGTATGCAAGATATGTGAGATTTCATTCAAAAACTTATTCTGTCCGAATGAAATCTCTTTTTTTTTTGTTTAAGATTCTAATGCAAGATTTATGTATATTTAACATGTATATTATCGCTAATGCATGTAAATGGAGATTGAAAGCACATAAGGAGATGAAAGAGTCATACCTCATAGGTGGATCACTGAATTCTAAGAAAATTATGATTGGAAAAGATCGATTGATCATACCGAATTGCTAGTGAAATGGTATGAGGGTCCCTTTGATAATGACGGGTGTGAGACCCCAAATTTTATGAATAAAGATTTAATTTTCTCGAAATAATTTTTTTTTATTATGGTGTTGATTTGATGTAATGTTATAGCTGTGGGTAATATTTACAAATTTTACAAAGTAAGCAAATGGTTATATAATATTCGATTGGTCGGGAAATATTATTTTTGTCGGGGAATATTCGTACGACGGCACAATTATTGGTGGACCCCACAACGGAATTATTGTCGGATTGAGAAAACGACAAAAATATTTTATGAAAATAACGGCGGAAGTTTTACCGTTAATACTGTTGAACTACTCTGTAATAAAAGTACAGTAATACGTGTGGTTGCATAGTAGCACACGGTATTGATTATTGATGCTTATGTGATATGTCACTTAGTTTTGTTTTATTGGTATTATTTATGTAATAAAACAGAAAAGCTTTTTATATAAAACAGAATACTTTTATAAAGTTATTCGTTTTATTAGGCTAATAGTAAAATCAATTATATAAAACAGAATACTTTTATAAAGTTACCTGTTTTATTAGACAATAATTAGAATATATTATATTTTATTATGCATAGTGTTTGCATAGTACCTGCATACTATTTGTATAGTAAAATCTTTTATAAAGTTATTCGTTTTATTAGATTATAAATAGAATATATTATATTTTATTTAAAAGATTTTACTTTAAATATGGACCGTCAGATTAAAGTAAATCAATCTAGACCGTTCATGAGTTAGTTACTATGCAGTCCATTTTTCTGTAAATAGAAGCTCATTTCTTTATTATTTTCTTACGAATTCACTGAAAATCTAGAGAGAGAAATTATAGAGAGAGAAGAAAAGTATTCTGCTACTTCACTACTCCGATATCAAGTTTCTTTTACGGTAAGAGATATTATTTGTTGTACTCGTAAGGGGTATTATTTCTTTTGTATTCATGAAGAGAACTTCTGTTATTCCATTATTTATTATTTTGTTAGAATAACCTGTATAAGCGGGCTACCCTATACTTGGTGAAATTCTTTTGTCGTTTCATTCTTTATTATTTTGTTGGAATATCATGTCTGTGCGCTTATGCCGGACCTGGTTCCATTATTTATTATTCTGTCGGAATATCCTGTCTGTGCGTTTACGCCGGACCTGATTTTATTCTTTATTATTCTGTCGGAATATCCTGTCTGTGCATTTTACGCCGGACCTGGTTCCATTCTTTATTATTCTGTTGGAATATCATGTCTGTGCGTTTTACGCCGGACCTGGTTCCGTTATTTATTATTCTGTTGGAATAACCTATCTGTGCGGTTTATCGCATGCATGGTGATTTCTTTTGTTATTCCATTCTTTATTACACTCAGTTGGTTAAAACTTTGACTTCAATACTCCATGAAATTAGTGGAATATCCTTGATATTTACGCTTCATCAAGTATCTTTTCATGGAAATATTCTTCTGAGCATTCTTGAATTTTACTCTACAAAGCAGTATCATGTTGATAATTTGGACGTTATCAGTTCCTAGATAAATTAATTCTTGAACTTGTTTTATTGAATTCTTATATCATTGTCATCATCCTCATGCTTATATTATGTTGAAAGTCATCTGTGGCCTGTAGTGCATAGATGGACTTGGTATGATTATGACCAGGGATTATTTGGTATAATCATAACCGTAATATTACAAATGATGCGGAAAAAGTCCTCATTGACCCGTAGTACATTGATTGACAGTTTTTGGTATGATTATGGCTATGGATTCTCTTTGGCCGTAGTGCAAAGATGAATCGTTTTATGGCATGATCAGGACCGTTGATGAAAACATGATTATCTTTAGCCATAGTGCATGGATAATTCGTGGTCGTGATACTAAAGAATATCCTTGGCCGTAGTGCAGGGGTGATTCGATGATGTGGATTATTTATTAAGTTGAGTCCCAGCGATAAAAGTGATGAAAAATCTTTTAAATCATAGAAGATAGTAGATTTTATTCCCAACTTGACTTGTCTAATGGATTGCTTGTTCCGCTGCAGTTAAACTTGATGTCTATTATATTTTATCAGTTTAACATTGTTGAAGACTAATGATAATTTATTCTGCATTATCCTAGTCATAATATTTCTTACTGGGCTAGTTGAGCTCACCCTTTCTTTCAATGTTCTCTTCAGGAAATGAAAACGTAGCTGGGCCTAGTCGGGGAACAGAGTGATAGTCCTAGATGGTGCATTAGTAGTCCTCACTATTCTGTGAAATAATGTAATAATAAATGTAATGAGTACTCCATTGAGTGTGGATATTGTCTAGATGACAATATTTATATTAAAACTCATAGCATATGTTTTGTCGTATTTTACACGATTGTTGTATAATTAGTTTGTATTTGTATTTTGTACCATGTATCTGGCGACCCAAGATGGGTGATGTATACGTATTTTTGGGGGCGTCACAGTTGGTATCAAAGCTTAGGGATATGATCCCTGGCTGAGATGTGAGATAAGAACTAGAAGGGGAGAGACGGGGAATTCCTTTGCTAGTATGACATACCTAAGTTTACTTGTTATTTAATTGGTCGGTCAAAGTATAGAGATAATATGTGATATGTTAATTAACCATTATTTTGTGGCAGTATTTGAAAATGGCATCTGAAAATGTTGAGATAAGCAATGGAGCACAGGAGACCGTTGAGTCTCCACAAATCAATAATCCGAACAATATGCAACAGGATGGCGATAATCCTCCTGTAAACAACAACACTGATCAATTGACGAACGACGGTACGTTTAGGAGTTTTTTAGAATTCATGCAACATCAGGCGAAGGCGGCTCCTGTTCATAATGCAGGTAAAAATAATGGCAACACACGGTTGGTAACCGCTAAGCAGTTCAAGGAGCTGGGACCACCAGAGTTTTTAGGAAAGCCAGAACCACTTAAGGTAGAGACATGGTTAAAGCAGATCACCAAGATATTTGATGTCTTGGGATGCTCAGAGGAGCAAAAGGTTCCCTTTGCCACCTTTATATTGCGTGAAGAGGCAGATTACTGGTGGGAATCTGTAAAACGTACCCAGCTTGACGCACTCAAGATGTCTTGGGAGAAGTTCCAAGAGCTGTTCAATGACAAGTACTTTCTCGAAAGCATTAGTCACATGAAGGAGGTGGAATTTATCAAGTTGGAGCAAAACAACATGACCGTGTCGCAGTACGAAGCCAAGTTTGCCGAGTTGTCCCGATTTGCATCTCATTTGGTTGATAATGAGGAGAGAATGACGCGAATATTTTTAAGAGGTTTAAAACCTCAGATACGTCAATATCTTATCTCTCATAAACTATGTTTGTATTCACATGTTGTTAATAGGGCTCAATTATTAGAGCGCGATAACGAGTCAACCCAACCAAAAGAGAGCAGCCGACAAAATGATAATACCGATGATAACAGTCATCAAAGAGGTGACAATAAGCATGGAGGGAATCAACATGCCAGAAATGGTAACCACTTCGGTGGTAATCAGTGCTAAAACAATAAGAATGGACATCGGCACCAACACCCGTTTCAAAGGAAGAAGAACGAGCATCGGTCGTATGTTTCAAATGCGGACATGAGGGACACATCCGTCCAAACTGTATGCAGCAATCCAAAGCGTGTTTTAATTGCGGAAGAGAAGGTCACCTAGCTCGATTTTATCGTATGGTGAAGTCAAGTCCAGCTGAGATAGTGATGCCAAAGGATGTCCCAAACAAGCCAAATGATGAGTGAGTTTTATACACATGAATTGGATACATTCGGGCTTAATTTATTGTTATTCTCAAGTCTTTTAGGATGTTTTTATGTGTTTGTGTCTATTCATGTATGTTTTATATTGTTTTGTAGGAATTGGGACAAAAGTTACATGGATCGACGTTCGGGGTGGCTAGATGCGCGTTTTTGGCTTACCATTTACACAACAGTCATTTCAGAGTCAATTTGAGTATTTCTATGGACCTTATTTCGAAAAACTTAAAGAATGAGAGTTGTATATCTACTTCTCCTCTTTCCGGAACATCTTGAATCATCGAAATCGGAGTTCGGACGAAGAAGTTATGGCCATTTTCCCAAAGGACGTCGGAGCAGAAAATGTCAAAAAAGTGGCCAGCGCCGGGGCGCCCATTTCATGCCTATTTCCAGCGCCGGGGCGCTGGGGGGCAGAATCCCAGCGTCGTGCCCAGCGCCGGGGCGCTGGGGAAGTCAGTGGAAAGGCTTGGACGCGTTTTGGGGCTAATTTTGACATCTTTTTGACTCCAAATTGGATTGAGTTTGTTCATAACCTAAAAATTAGACTTGTAACCTATAAATATATGATGTAAGACATAAAATAGAGGGGGATTACATAGATTAGACTAGATTAAACACTCTATTAGATTAGAATCTAAACCCTAGTTCTTAATTAGCCATTAGAAATTGAAGCAAATTGGAGATCATTGAAGATCAAGAGCAGGAGCAAGAGGGGAGCATCAGATTTGCTGACAACAGATTCTATTCTCTTCTCTTATCATACTTTTATCTTTTAATGTCTATTCAATTGTGGATTCTTGGTTTTAATTCATTAATTATGAACTAACTCTTTTATTGAGATTTCAATTGAACCTTTTATGTCTATGAATTAGTTATTCGATTTATTCCAATTATTTATGTCAAAGTGAATTGTTTATCTTGTCTTGAGCTTATTGATTAATTATCTGATCAGTAATTACCTTGTTACTCTAGAAGGAATTGGGAAAAGAATTCTAGGGTTAAAATTGGGCATGATAACATGTGACTTAGTTATTTGCATGGTGAATAATTAGGTTTGTGAATAGAATGGAAATATCTGTTTACCGCATGTAACACATAAGGAATTGGGATTGAAAAGAGTTTAATTCAATTGTTTTGCATAGGAATATAGCAAGATTAATCTGGATTAAATAGAAGTCAATTGATCACTTGGAAAAGGACTTTTGGCATTTGAGAATTTCTATTAACAATTCAGTAGGCATAATAATTGGGATAGTTGGATAATTGATTTATAGTTTATAATTGGGGATATTGAAGTCTTAATCTTTATTTATTTGAATTAATTTTAGAGTAATCTAGATTTAATTGATTAATTTAGTTTTCTTAATTAGAAAAATCACAATAATTGGTTGTTTAAATAAAATTGATTTGGTTAAGAGTTAGTACTTGGTAATTTTTATTAAATAATTCCTCGTGGGAACGATACTTTTCTTATCACTTTATTACTTGTTGACCGTGTATACTTGCACATATTCATTGATTGCAAAATCGATCAACAAGTTTTTGGCGCCGTTGCCGGGGACTTAATTTAATAATTATTTACCAATATTAATTTCAATCAAATTAGTCTTAATTTAAATATTTCTATTTTTATTTTTAATTCTCTTCCTATATTTCTCTCTTTTTAGGTACCATGGATGACTTTGCTTATCAATGGCCATACATGAACATGACTCGACCAATGGAAACATGGAGTCCACCATCCACACAGCAAGTAGCAATGGTTTGTGATTATTGTGCTGGAAATTATATGAGTCATCAATGCTCCATCAGTTTCGAGCCGGTACAGTATAGTGGTGATTACCCCAATAATTATGTCTATCCCAACAACTATCATCAGGATTGGGGGTATCACCCGGATTTTTCATGGAGTAACAATCAAGCTCAAGCACCTAGACAACAAAACGCATCCGAATTTCAAAATCAGACTCAACAACAACCAGAAAGGAAACCAGGTTGGGAGGAAGCCTTGGAAAAATTCATTAGAGCTACTGACAAAAAAATCGAGGCACAAGACAAGATATTGAGTCAAGTAGATATGAATGTGAAAATCAAAGGTGTTTCATGGAGCCATACTAAACAAGATCAATTTTATGCTCCAAGTTCAACATACCCACCGAATTTCTCGTGTCCACCTCCACTACAACAGGAAGACCATTCAAATTTGGAGGAAGCCTTGGAAAAATTTATTAAAGCTTCTGAAAAAAGGAACGAGGAACAAGACAAAAAATTGAATCAAATAGAACTGAATATGAAAAGCCAAGGTGCGTCGATAAAGAATCTGGAAAATCAATTGGGGCAGATAGCACATGCGTTGAACAACCGTTCTCAATACACTTGGCTCTATGACATGGATTCCGAGACTGACGGAGAGCCCGAGCAAAATCTACAACTAGATGAGCCACAAGATGTTGAAAGAGAGGAAACAATTGGGAACCAAGAAAAGGAGATCGACGAAGATTTAACTTTGAGTACCAACGAAGATGAGCCAGTTTTGATAGTGTCTCATGTGCCTCCTCCACCAAAGTTCAATAATACGGGCAGTTTTGCAAAACCATGCCCAATTGGCAGTCATGTCGTCGGCAAAGCTCTTTGTGACATAAGAGCTAGTACAGTTGTGGAGTCATGGTGGGATGAAAAGGAGAAGATAGAGGAAGACTCCATTATGTTTATTAAGCTTCAATGCCCCAATCTAATCATAGACATAATGGAGAAAACACCTAGTTGTTGGACGTTCTTAATAGGGAACCTATCTACAAAGAGCATGCTAGGTGACTTCAATTCAAGGGTTTTTGCGAATGGGAACCTCCCAAAAGAGACATTGCTTCTGATGGATGGAGGGTTCCTCAATTTTCGTAGGGGAATTGGATAGAGAATTGAAGAAGTCAGGCTGAGACTATAAAACAAGCGCTTATTGGGAGGCAACCCAAGTTTAATTTTTATTTTTAGTTTTTATTAAGTTTTATATTAGTAGTTTTGAATTTTCATTTATTTAGGATTTAATAAAAGTGCTTATATCATGGTTTTACAGGTTATTCAAGTCAAATTCAAGTGTGGTGCCCAATTTGTTCCATGTGCTTAGCCTATTCTCCAAACTTAGCGGACAAGGAGGAAGATTGCTATATTTTCAGGGAAGTCCTCTGCTTTAATTTTTTCTATTGTAGCCATTGAGGACAATGTCTAGTTTAAGTTTGGGGGCATTTTAGTGTCGTATTGCATATAGTTAGTTATTTACATTGTAGTTCGTTATATTTTCGGGTTATTTACATTTAGTTTTTGCATTCAGTTTTTTGTTTTAAAAAAAAATTTAAAAATTGCAAAAATAGTAGTTAGTTTACTATGTTTGTTGCAGTTAGTTTATATTTGCATGATTCCAACTGTTAGATAGTAAAAGTCTATTTTGGCCAATGATGAGACTGGAGTTAAGTAGATAAGTATAGTATTGAATATGCAGGCTTTGATGTGATTTCTTGTTATGAATTGAATCTTTTCCTGTTTGAAACTGGTATAATTAAGGTTAGCACGTTAATAACAGCTGTGTTGACTGATTAAGTTTAAATTGATACATAATGAATTTCTTAAGGATAATACTAATGTGAAGGAATGAAAGACATGAATAGGTGGAGATGGCTAAATTGTGATAAAAACTTAAGTTTGGGGGGAAAATTTGGGATATATAAGCTTCGCTAAAAAAAAAAAAAAAAAAAAAGAAAGAAAGAAAAAAAAAATTACCGTGGCTAGTTTTGTTTCGGGGCCTTTGTTACTTGAGTAAGTACGCCCGAAGGGGTATCTTAAAACCTAGCGCCCTAAGGTCTTATATGGTCTGGGAGTCGTTGGTCGAAAGCTCGCTAAGGGGTGACACTGTTAGCCTAATGGAATGAGACATTGCACAGTCATGGTTAAAAAAAAAACAATAAAACGGGAAAAGAGCAAAAAGCCCCCGTAATGAAAAGTAAAGCATAAGTATCCCGGATTGGACTCTTGAACTTGGTGGATGTTTAACTTTAGTTGGATCTAGCTTGTTCGTGAATTTTGTGAGTTTTCACTATATGATGCCTTTAAAGAGGCCTATTATGTGTTAAATTTGATTTTATATTAGTTAACATTGTTTTGGAGCACACACGCACTATATCAGTGATAACAGTCTAAGATTTGATGAGTGATTGGGAAATTACTGATTTGTTTTAATATGATGTATTATCATGTTTACTTGATTTCTCTAAGGCCGGTTGAATAGACTTGTTTCTGTCATTACTGTTGGATTCGTAGGCATATAGATTAGTTTCATTACATTACATTATATAACATTTTTGTGTTTTTGCTTAAGGACAAGCAAATATTTAAGTTTGGGGGTATTTGATGAGTGAGTTTTATACACATGAATTGGATACATTCGGGCTTAATTTATTGTTATTCTCAAGTCTTTTAGGATGTTTTTATGTGTTTGTGTCTATTCATGCATGTTTTATATTGTTTTGTAGGAATTGGGACAAAAGTTACATGGATCGACGTTCGGGGTGGCTAGATGCGCGTTTTTGGCTTACCATTTACACAGCAGTCATTTCAGAGTCAATTTGAGTATTTCTATGGACCTTATTTCGAAAAAGTTAAAGAATGAAAGTTGTAGATCTACTTCTCCTCTTTGCAGAACATCTTGAATCATCGAAATCGGAGTTCGGACGAAGAAGTTATGGCCATTTTCCCAAAGGACGTCGGAGCAGAAAATGTCAAAAAAGTGGCCAGCGCCGGGGCGCCCATTTCATGCCTATTTCCAGCGCCGGGGCGCTGGGGGGCAGAATCCCAGCGCCGTGCCCAACGCCGGGGCGCTGGGGAAGTCAGTGGAAAGGCTTGGACGCGTTTTGGGGCTAATTTTGACATCTTTTTGACTCCAAATTGGATTGGGTTTGTTCCTAACCTAAAAATTAGACTTGTAACCTATAAATATATGATGTAAGACATAAAATAGAGGGGGATTACATAGATTAGACTAGATTAAACACTCTATTAGATTAGAATCTAAACCCTAGTTCTTAATTAGCCATTAGAGATTGAAGCAAATTGGAGATCATTGAAGATCAAGAGCAGGAGCAAGAGGGGAGCATCAGATTTGCTGACAACAGATTCTATTCTCTTCTCTTATCATACTTTTATCTTTTAATGTCTATTCAATTGTGGATTCTTGGTTTTAATTCATTAATTATGAACTAACTCTTTTATTGAGATTTCAATTGAACTTTTTATGTCTATGAATTAGTTATTCAATTTATTCCAATTATTTATGTCAAAGTGAATTGTTTATCTTGTCTTGAGCTTATTGATTAATTATCTGATCAGTAATTACCTTGTTACTCTAGAAGGAATTGGGAAAAGAATTCTAGGGTTAGAACTGGGCATGATAACATGTGACTTAGTTATTTGCATGGTGAATAATTAGGTTTGTGAATAGAATGGAAATATTTGTTTACCGCATGTAACACATAAGGAATTGGGATTGAAAAGAGTTTAATTCAATTGTTTTGCATAGGAATATAGCAAGATTAATCTGGATTAAATAGAAGTCAATTGATCACTTGGAAAATGACTTTTGGCATTTGAGAATTTCTATTAACAATTCAGTAGGCATAATAATTGGGATAGTTGGATAATTGATTTATAGTTTATAATTGGGGATATTGAAGTCTTAATCTTTATTTATTTGAATTAATTTTAGAGTAATCTAGATTTAATTGATTAATTTAGTTTTCTTAATTAGAAAAATCACAATTTATGGTTGTTTAAATAAAATTGATTTGGTTAAGAGTTAGTACTTGGTAATTTTTATTAAATAATAACTCGTGGGAACGATACTTTTCTTATCACTTTATTACTTGTTGACCATGTATACTTGCACGTATTCATTGATTGCGAAATCGATCAACACCAAATCTGGTAATTTAAGAGAGAGCATTTTTTTTTCGTGACGAGGAACTTGAATAAAACTATCACGGGTTAGTTAATTATAAATTCTTGTGAAGTCTATGCCTTATTCAATACCAGTTCTACCCATTCTTTTATCTCTCTTGCTTGCGCTCAACGTTTAAATTTAACTCCGGAGAAGTTAGACTTTGACTTATTAGTTAAAACTTCGTTAGTAGAAACCTTCGTTACCTCCACTATTTATAAATCTTGTTTGATTCAAATCAACACTTTCACGTTACCTGTCGATCGTATCTCTTTGAAAATACTTGCCATTGATGTGATTTTAGGAATCGATTGGTTAACTACTCATCATGTTTTTTTTATAAGGTTGTTAGCTTTCATATTTCTAACCAATCTGTTATGCGAATTCAAAGTAACCAAACCACTAAAGTCAATCATTGTCATATCAAGCCATAAGTAAAAAGCCCTGAGCCTTTATCTGGTGACTTCCTTGTGTGGAATGCACCGAAGCCAGACTTTTTGTAGGCGACGTCGTGAATGATGATAGCAAGTTGATAGGTATCAATGTGACGTGTTATCCAAGTCTTAGATGAGGGTCAGAGTTTTGAACGATATTTCTATTGTTAATAAATTTTCTGACGTATTCGTGAAGACTTCTTAGCCTACCCCAGAGCGTGAAATCGAATTTTGTATTGACCCTAGTACAAAACCTATTTCTTAAACCCTTAAATATTTCTTCAACTAAAACAAACTTATTATGCGCCAAAGACGTTGGCTCGAGCTGTTGAAGATTACGATCGTACCATTCAATATCATCGTGGAAGTGCGAACGTGGTAGCTGACGCGTTGAGTAGAAGATCGTATGCGAGTGAGATGTTGTTAACACAAAGACCCATTTCGTATAACTTAGAAATGATGAAGATAGAGTTAAAGACTCTAGGGACCCACGTGAAGATAAAGAATATACGATTAGAATCGACTTTAATTGATAAAGTTAAAGCCGCTCAAGCTACATACTCAGAGCAGATGAATGTGAAGAAGAAGGTTCAAGAGGGCGTTATTCTAGAAGCAAGAATCGATGAAGAGAGGAAATCTCAACCCTCGATTTAATTGACCCATTTGAAATCCTCGATCGAGTAGGAATTGTGGCTTATAGACTCGTTTTACCGCCAAGTATGTCGTGTTTTCATAACATTTTTAACGTATTGATGTTACATAAATATGTAGACGACCCAAACCACATTATTGATTTAGAACCGGAAGAGATAACGGATAATTTAACGTATAAAGATGTACCTGTTAAAATCCTGGAATGTATTCAACACTCAAAGGTTATACCTCAAGAGTTAGAATTTGAAGTGAAGTCAAGGTATCCTTACCTGTTCGGCATACGAGGTACGTACGTAAATTTTGAGGGCGAAATTTCATAAGGAGGGGAGATTGTGAGACCCCAGATTTTATGAATAAAGATTTAATTTTCTCGAAATAAATTTTTTATTATTATTATGGTGTTGATTTGATGTAATGTTATAGTTGTGGGTAATATTTATAAATTTTACAAAGTAAGCAAGTGGTTATATAATATTCGATTGGTCGGGGAATATTATTTTTATCGGGAAATATTCATACGATGGCACAATTATTTGTGGACCCTACAACGGAATTATTGTCGGATTGAGAAAACGACAAAAATATTTTATGAAAATAACGACGAAAGTTTTACCGTTAATACTGTTGAACTACTCGGTAGTAAAAGTACAGTAATACGTGTGGTTGCATAGTAGTACACGGTATTGATTATTAATGCTTATGTGATAAGTCACTCAGTTTTGTTTTATTGGTATTATTTATATAATAAAACAGAAAAGCTTTTTATATAAAACATAATACTTTTATAAAGTTATTCATTTTATTAGGCTAATAGTAAAATCTTTTTATATAGAACAAAATACTTTTATAAAGTTATCTGTTTTATTAGACAATAATTAGAATATATTATATTTTATTATGCATAGTGTTTGCATAGTACATGCATTGTATTTGCATAGTAAAATCTTTTATAAAGTTATTCGTTTTATTAGATTATAAATAGAATATATTATATTTTATTTAAAAGATTTTACTTTAAATATGGACCGTCAGATTAAAGTAAATCAATCTAGACCGTTCATGAGTTAGTTACTATGCAGTCCATTTTTTTATAAATAGAAGCTCATTCCTTCATTATTTTCTTACGAATTCACTGAAACTCTAGAGAGAGAAATTATAGAGAGAGAAGAAAAGTATTCTGCTACTTCACTACTCCGATATCAAGTTTCTTTTACGGTAAGAGATATTATTTGTTGTACTCGTAAGGGGTATTATTTCTTTTGTATTCATGAAGAGAACTTCTGTTATTCCATTATTTATTATTCTGTTGGAATAACCTGTATATGCGGGCTACCCTATACTTGGTGAAATTCTTCTATTTTTTCATTCTTTATTATTCTGTTGGAATATCCTGTCTGTGCGCTTATGCCGGACCTGGTTCTATTATTTATTATTCTGTCGGAATATCCTGTCTGTGCGTTTACGCCGGACCTGGTTCCATTTTTTATTATTCTATCGGAATATCCTGTCTGTGCGTTTTACGCCAGACCTGGTTCCATTCTTTTTTATTCTGTTGGAATATCCTGTCTGTGCATTTTACGCCGAACCTGGTTCCGTTATTTATTATTCTGTTGGAATAACCTTCCTGTGAGGTCTATCGCCTGCATGGTGATTTTTTTTGTTATTTCATTCTTTATTACACTCAGTTGGTTAAAACTTTGACTTCTATACTCCATGAAATTAGTGGAATATCCTTAATATTTGTGCTTCATCCAGTATATTTTCATGAAAATATTCTTCTGAGCATTCTTGAATTTTACTCTACAAAGCAGTATCATGTTGATAATTTGGACGTTATCAGTTCCTAGATAAATTAATTCTTGAACTTGTTTTATTAAATTCTTATATCATTGTCATCATTCTCATGCTTATATTATGTTGAAAGTCATCTGTGGCCTGTAGTGCATAGATGGACTTGGTATGATTATGACCAGGGATTATTTGGTATAATCATAACCGTAATGTTACAAATGATGTGAAAAAAGTCCTCATTGGCCCGTAGTGCATTGATGGACAGTTTTTTGTATGATTATGGCTATGGATTCTCTTTGGTCGTAGTGCAAAGATGAATTATTTTATGGCATGATCAGGACCGTTGATGAAAACATGATTATCTTTAGCCGTAGTGCATGGATAATTTGTGATCGTGATACTAAAGAATATCCTTGGCCGTAGTGCAGGGGTGATTCGATGATGTGGATTATTTTTTAAGCTGAGTCCCAGCGATAAAAGTGATGAAAAACCTTTTAAATCATAGAAGATAGTAGATTTTATTTCCTACTTGACTCTTCTAATGGATTGCTTGTTCCGCTGCAGTTAAACTTGATGTCTATTATATTTTATCAGTTTAACATTGTTGAAGACTAGTGATAATTTATTCTTCATTATCTTAGTCATAATATTTCTTACTGGACTAGTTGAGCTCACCTTTTCTTTCATTGTTCTCTTCAAGAAATGAAAATGTAGCTGGGGCTAGTCGGGAAACAGAGTGATAGTCCTAGATGGTGCATTAGTAGTCCTCACTATTCTGTGAAATAATATAATAATAAATGTAATGAGTACTTCATTGAGTGTGGATATTGTCTAGATGACAATATTTGTATTAAAACTCATAGCATATGTTTTGTCGTATTTTACACGATTATTGTATAATTAGTTTGTATTTGTATTCTATACCATGTATCTGGCGACCCAAGATGGGTGATGTATACCTATTTTTGGGGGCGTCACAACAGGCCATGTTGATGGTGTTGACTGATCTATTTTCCTTTTAAAGATTGTCAATAAATTCCCCAGTGTTGAGTTTTTGTATTTTTGAGATTGCCCCAGTCTTGTTGTAAGGGCCCCCATATCGGGTTATCGCCGATTTTGAAATTACCCCAGTCTTGCTTGTCATCTGGGTAGTTGATTTGACAGATGGGCTGATAAGATGCTGAAATCGCATTAGCCTTTTACCTCTGGACTCATATGGTGAACATGTAGTGGAGCTTTGACATTTGGTTTGCCCCAATCCTCATTTTGACTTGTAGGCGCAATTGGCTTAGATGATCTCCTTCTGATTTGATAAAGGTTTTAGATTGAGGGTGTCAACTCTTTAAAGGTCCTTGCTGATGATCATGCTTGATATATCGCCATGACATTGCTTTAGCTTTGATTATTGTTGTCTAGATACCTTCAGATTCCCCTGAATTGGATCTAAGAGCTCAGCTTGGTTGGTGATGTGGTGGCTTCAACCGGGTTTGATTTGATTTGCAAGGTTTGATTTATGGTTTTGATATGAGGGAACATGTCGTCATGTATGAGATAGACTTTGCCACGACAGTTGCCCATGTACTGCTGGCAGTCAAAAGAGATCAAGTCTTCTCGCACTTTAGGAGTGATGAGTTAATGACGAGTTATATCTTTATGATGATTGCCATTTCATCCCAGTGAATGGTTGTCTTGACGTATCACTGTCTCTTCCTTTTCAAGACTTGTGCCAGATTTGATTGAATAACATTGAGGTGTTGTTGGGTCTTCTTAACATGGGTCACTGACTTTGAGGGTTTTTCTTGGATGTAGACTTTTCAGGTTTGATTTGGTGTCTTGAGATTAGTATTTGGGTTTATGTTTGGGGTTGGAATTTTGGATATTTCTTTTGAGGGCTAGACCACACCACAGATGGCTACCTTCGTACTCCCATTAATGGGGGTGGGGGGGGGGGAGATCATGTCTTTCGTAGTTCAGGCTTAGCCTGAACAGTTGAAAAGTGTTTATTTGGGTTTGGTTTGAGGGGTTTTTGGATTTTTTTTGTTTGGTTTGACCACATCATAGATGGCTGCCTACGTACTCCTATTGATAGGGGGAGATCAGGTCTTTCATAGTTCAGGCTTGGACTGAATGGTTGGAAATTGGTATTCTGGAGTGGGGTATTCTGAGGATTTGAAAGGTATTTATTTTGATTAGTTTGAGTGGGTTTTTGGGTTTTTTGTTGGGTTTGACTCTATCATAGATGGCTGTCTACGTACTCCCCTGGATGGGGGGGGGGGAGAGAGATCAGGTCTTTCATAGTTCAGGCTTGGCTGAAACCTGATTGGTTTGATTTTTTTTATTTTTTTGATTTTTTAATTTTTTCAATATTTACATGCATGGAAATTAAAGGCATAACTTTAAGAAGGTGATACCGTCCCAATCTCTCCTGGAACTCACAACTTTATCCTCTGGATCTACGTTTTCCTGGATAGCTGAGGCCTGATAGTCCAATTGTCAATGGTTATGTTGCCTTCGAGGCTCGTGATAGAGGTTACTTCTTGGTCATGAATATCTTCAATCACTACCATAACTTGATCGCCTCCTAATTCAGCACATCCATCAAGATTGCTTAAACTGGACTCATCGTAAAAAGGGATTAACTCTTGATTTATTAATGGGTTGGCTTCCCTGACAACCTTACCACCTTTATCTTCATCTGTTCCTTCATCTTTTTCATGGGTTTGAAAGGAGTTGACTATGAAATCTCTCCTGAATTGTTGTTGTGTTTCTCGAAAGGAACTTTCCTTTTTGGCTTTTTCCATACTAGGAAGGATCAGTATTTCCTCCTTATTATTCAGGAGGGTAAAATCAGGAATGTGGTTGATAACTTTTAGCAACAAGATGTTTGATAGTGGTGGATGAATTTCCTTGGGGGATTCTCTTGTCTCATTTATCACTCCAATCATTAGGATCGATCCACCATGTGTTCTGCCAGGATTGGACCTCATAGCCATTACTTCCTTTGAATTGTCTATCTCAAGTGGAAATCTTAAGCTCTTCATTTCCTTTTCGTCTTTTCTGGTCATGGGGATTTCTATCTTTAACTCTCCAGTTTTAATGAGATCTTGGATTTTGTGTTGAAGATGGCAACATTCCTCGGTCGCATGTCCAGGTGCTTTGGAATGATAAGAACATCTCTTGTTAAGATCATAATGCCTTCCTTTGGGATTAGCAAGTGGAGTAAGCTCAGTGATCTTTTTCTTTGCAACCAATAGTGCTAACACATTTTCCAATGAGTCCCCTACAGGCGTGAATACCCTTTTCTGTTTACTCTCCTCGACTGTCGGTGCCGTAGGATTTAGAGGGTTTGCCAGTGTTTGGAATGTTTTTTGTTATTTCCTCTTTGGGAATTCACATTCCTCTGGGCGATTTTTCCTTTGGCGAGACCTTCAAGTAATTTTATCATTCCAATTTTCCTGCCCTTTCAGCCTGCTTTGATCTTCTTCATTTCGTTAGTTGATCTTGGACGGAGATAGGCTTACATTCTGGCTAACCACTTTTTTCTCTTGGCTTTTTAATAGTTGAGTGAAAATTTACCATGTAACCTAATGTTGGCGCACTATCAGATTAGCGAACAGAGTTACTTGATGCTGGATCGTCTCTAATTTTTGACTTACTGTTATATAGTCCTCCGAATCTTCCCACTCTAGGACATTTGTCTGGTTCCCACTTACTATTATATACATGAATCATTATTGTTAAGTCTGTGCTAATGATTCTAGCCAGACAAGATGTGTATGAAAAAGGCAGAGGAATGAAAGTATTTCAAAGTGAAAATGATTGATGTTTTAAGATGATAGGAATTGAGACTATTCCAATTATTCAAGCTGCTTCATAACATTTGTTCGGTTATCGAAGTCCTAAAGGAATGTTTAAAGGAACAAAGGTTATGAAGCAGCTTGAATAATAGGAATAGTCTCGATTCCTATCATCTTAAAACATCAGTCACTTTCACTTTGAAATACTTTCATTCTTCTACCTTTTTCATACACATCCTGTCTGGCTAGAATCATTAGCACAGACTTAACAATAACGGTTCATGTATAAACAGAACATACTTTTATTGAACAGCTCAATCACATAACAGGTCATATCATAGAAACACCGAAGTGTTCAAATTGTGGCACAAGGCCTCATACGTTATACCACCTTGTACAAATATCGCACATTCGGACATAGACAGAACTTCTCAAGTTCAACATCTGAGAAGTTTAAGAAACTAGCATTCATTTAGAATATGAATGAAGTTAGGAAACTTGCCTTACGCACAGCTATAGCTTACGTTGAACTGCTCATTCCAATTCCTATATAACACACAAGGAGAAAACATAAACACCAATTAGTCATATATTGAACTTACGCATTGGTTTACTTAACTTTACTTCTTAGGGTTCGCGTTCTTGCAATATAAGTTTACGCGACTAACTTCCTTTACCAGTTTACGGCTTCATGACATACGGAGATGTCTTACTCATACGTTCATCATCTTGGATGATTTATATTTTTATCTTCTTCTTATAACTTCTTTAGGACTCAGCACACATCGCTTCTCTGCTAGTAGTCCATATGGTACTCTGAGTGGTTTCCCACAAACAACCAATAAACAAGTTCCCATCTCATCTACACTGCCATCACAGTGAGTTAGATCGGTTCCCAATTTCGTATATACCTTCGCTCTCTGAAGGAATTGTTTAGCCCAGCTCCTATATGTCAACCATCAAAGGTTACGATTGTACCACCACCTAACTTATCGTAACTTATCCGAACCATTAACTAAAACATTCGTTAAGTCAGTTTCTTATTCCTTCCGGCTTTCTGGCAACTAAATGCCATACCTTAGGATTCATTCTTATATGACTCACCTTCGGCTTTCATTAATCTTATTACCTTTCACTACGTCTTTCTTGATAATTCATATCTTATTTAATACTTTTGTTATCCCTTACATGAACCCCATGTTCATTACTCGTTCTTAGCGTCGAAGCCATACCGATCATTATATGCTAAGACCGATCGTTCATAGTGTCTATACGCTTTACCCTTATCCCTCATTACCACAACATAGCATCGAAATGTTATTCATTACCTTCGTCTCTCAACGTCTAAGGAATCACAACTATAGCAATCCCTCACGTTCGTTCATCGCGACTACGGTCCCCGAACATCGGTTACGTAACCCGCGTTTATATTCTTTGTCTTTTAATCTCGTTTAATCTTTCCGTTCAACCTTCATTTAAGGTTTAATTAACTTGTTTAGGTGTTACACTAGTTGAACATTATGTTCTTTATCTTCCCTTACGTTTTCCCAAAGAGTTGAGCAATTAAAAGCTCTTCTCTGGCATTTCCTTCACACCGGCGCTGAGGTGCCACTTCCTTCTTTATTTCTCGCTCTGCGACGCGACCCTACGTCATCTTCTTCTTCAGTCTGGCGCTGTGGCGCTGAGTCCTTCACTAACTCTTGCATTATAGCGCCAATTAACACTGCATGAAGCCCCGAGCTCGTGCTGCAGCGTCGCCTCCCAAGGCTCAGCTGGCGCTACGGCGCCGAGCACAAAACCTATAAATTTTTCTAAGTCTTTAATCAAGTTTGAGCCGCGTACATCCCAATCTCATAACTTCTTCATTATGACTCGGAACGAGGTCGTTCCAAAGCTATTCTCTTCCTTATCTTACGTACTTCAATACCCCTTAGATAGAACTTTGTTCTGAATCCATTAACGTGCCATTCAATTGGCTTGATCTTCACCCTTCGTTCATTTTATGTTTTTAACGCTCTTTGTTCGTTTGTCCGTAATTCGATCATCCGAACTCGGAACTTGTTCATTCTTGATTCCAAAACTCATGATTTCTATGCTCTCTTACTTTCATATGAAACCCTACTCATTCGGGTTGATTTCCTAACTTTTAAATTCTCGTTCGTCTTTTACAAAAATTTTGCCATAACTTTGTTATAGCTAAGTTTTAATCCGTTCTTCATGAACGTTTCTACCATTCCTAACCAAGCAATAAGAAACTAACTTATACGCAATGGTTTTAAACTTGTCCATCAACAACAGTTATCCTATGATGGTTTTAAATTTGTCTATCAACAACGTTCTTCGTGTTCTTCGCGTGTTCTTCGTGTTCTTCGTTCGTTCTTCATTTTAATCGATATTTTGGATTACGATTTCACTTTTTATTAGAATTTGATGTTATTGAACATCATTCCTTACTTATTTCACCTACTTATTCATATAATCCACACAGATTGTTCTAATTCGTTACGAATCTTATACTTCCTTAAGAAATTTATAAAATAACTTCAAACTCGTATTTTCTTCTTTTCTCAATGATTTCAACCATATGAAATCATTCATAACCTCATCTACTTCTTATTCTCATTTAAGTTATGTTTTAATCATATAAGACTTAAAGAGAAATTAAATTTAACTAGGTTTTAGGTTACCTCTATTCTTTATCTTTCTTCCGCTAGACAAAGTCGACGATTCTCAAGCTTTTCTATTTCACGATCACCTTCGATCCGATCATTCATACTCATTCTCTTCCTTCTCCATCTTCTCCAAGCTTTCTCTCTCTCTCTCTCTCTCTCTCTCATGTTATAGGATTTTTCAAAATCCCATTTAAATGAAAGTTAGCTTCCTATTTATAGAAAATCCAAAGCTAGGGCAAAATAGTCATTTCGTCCCCAAACCTCCTTACTATTCAAGTCTTAAGTACTAAGTTTACTTGGCCTCCACATTTACTTAGCTATTAAGTCTACTTAGCCTTTAAGTTTACTTAGCCCTTCAGCATAAGCACTTTACTTAGCTATTAAGTTTACTTAGTCGTTACTTAACCTATCCTTTACTTAGCCATTAAGACTAATCGTATTTTACGGATCTCATTCTCTTATTCTCTTCGTATATAGTTCGTACGATATTCGTATTATACGTCGTAATAATCTTCGTACTATACTTGTATAATAACTAGTATTACACTCGTATTTCTTACGCATAATAACACTAATTATTATACGAAATCATTAAATTCTCGGAACTCACTTTTCCTAGCCCTTAGGTTTTAAGTCCGCAGGCGAAAACTTTATTTTTTCCATAACTGAAATATTATTGAATATTCCATTACATCTTAAAATTCTATCATTGCGCGTTTCTCAGAAATTCAAAATAAATCTCCGCGCAAAAATGGATAAATAGTGCCTATTTCTTCCATTTTCCCGAAAATATTTTTGTTCCCGGAAAATTTTTATTTTTGTCTTAAAAATTCTTACTCGTTCAATCTAGCTCGTAGCCAGAATATTCCCGTATTATAATCATCATAGGTTATCGAACGATTAATAAACACATAGCACAAAATATTATTAATAAAAATTTATTTTATTAATAACTAATTTTTTAAACTTAAATTCTGGACAACCCGAATTTCCGGGTCGTTACAGTATTCCTCCATCCTCCGTATGTACTTATGATTTAGATGCATTTTAGTGCTTCCTGATCCGATCATGTTCACTCCCTCCGTATCATGCTGCAACAGAAGGTTGGTGTTGACATTTGGTTGGTCAGGTTGTTGGACCACAATACTGCCACTTTTGATCAGATTTTGGATTTTATGCTTTAAGGACCAATGTGTATCGTGTCCCGGAGAACCTGAATGGTAAGCACATTTCTAGCTTGGATCTTATCTTTTGCTTTTTGGATTAAGAGGTGGAGTCAATTCGGTAATTTTCTTCTACTTGATTAATAACTCCAAATACATTTTTCAGAGAATCGCCTAGTGGAGTGAAAACCCGATTATCTGTTCTTTCAAATTTTCTCTTTTTGTCCTGGCATTGTTTGAATGCAGCATGTTGTTGAAATGGTAGATTGCCTTGCTTGTTCCAAATGGGGGGACTGTAGGTTGGTCTCCTAGCTTTCCCCTGTAAAACAAGGGATACATCTTCATCGCTTTTATCGGGTACCCTTTTTGGAGTACTTCCATAGTTGTCAGACTATATATGCTTGGTGACTGCTTCCAAGGCTGTGATATCTTTAATCTTGCCTGTTTTCAGGCCCATCTCTACCATTTCGCCGTGTTTAATCATCTTCGAGAATGGCTTGCCTATTCCTACTAGGATCCTCTCATAGTAAGGTGCCTCTTGGATGTCTATGAAAGTCATCACCATTTCAGTTTTTGATATAGGCGGAATGACTTGTTCTGCCATATGTCTCCATCTTTGGGGTTATTCCCGGAAAGACTCAGCACTCTGCCTTTTGAATTTAGTCACTTGGTATCGGTCTGGTGCCATTTATGACTGAAAACAATATTTATTTAGGAAGGCATGGGCTAACTCTTCCCAGTTATGGATTTTGGCATTGTAAAGTCGGGAATACCAGTTTCTGATATAGGCTACTAGGATCCTCTCATAGTAAGGTGCCTCTTGGATGTCTATAAAAGTCATCACCATTTTAGTTTCTGATATAGGTGGAATGACTTGTGCTGCCATATGTCTCCATCTTTGGGTGTATTCCCAGAAAGACTCAGCACTTTGCCTTTTGAATTTAGTCACTTGGTATCGGTCTGGTGCCATTTGTGACTGAAAACTATACTGATTTAGGAAGGCGTGGGCTAACTCTTCCCAGTTATGGATTTTGGCATTGTCAAGTCGGGCATACCAGGCTCTAGCCTCTCCAGATAGACTTTTTTGGAATAGCTACATTCTCAGCTTTTCATCCTTTGCATAGGATCTGAGTTCTCCAATTAACACTTTTAAATGAGTATAAGGATCTCCCAATCCGTCATATTTCTCAAAATCCGGAGTCTTGAACTTGTCTGGATATTGAGCTCCTGGAAAAATACAGAGGTCTACGTAGTTAACACTACCATATGTTTTAGTCCCTTTGATTGACCGGATGGTTTCTTTCATTTGTTGGACTTTCTTCCAGATATCACTAGTTTCCTGATCATTCCTGAGATTGGTGATTTCAGGGGTTTTGTTGGTTATATCCTTGTTTTGAGGCTCAGGTATCTGAGCATTTTTGTTATTGTCAGTACCCTGACTGCCACCTTGTGTGGACACTCTAGTTGAGTTGGTATTTGCTTACCCTGAGTATTTTTGCTCTATTATTTTAAGAAGACAGCTAATTCTGCTATCTAACTTTTGAGTCCCTCAAATTCTTCTCGAGACACAAAACCCTGTTGGGTACTTCTTCCATGTTTATGGGTAGGCTTTTTGCCTTCTTAGATTTGGATATGGTAATGGGATCAATCTTGCCTACAAGAAAAGTAGGTAGTTTAGGGGTTATTTGTTTAGGACTGAATATATCTGAATGACTGAATGACTGAATCAGTCAGCCATTAAGTGGGTTTGTTTTGGAAAAAAATCGTTTGAATGGCTGAATCGGTCAGATGATTGAGCTGAATGGCTAGGTCAAATTTTTTTGGCTGAATGAGCAGCTGAATAAAGTAAAAAAAATTAAAAAATTAAAAGAAATTAACTATTATATTAAGTAATATTAAATAAATTTACAACAACTTTGAATTTTATCAGATGGATAAAATAATAAAATTTTGTCATTCAAATGTTTCAGACATGTTAATTATCAAACAACTTTTTTCATTCAAATTCAGATTAAGATTACGATTCATTCAGTTTTTATTAAACACCCATTAGTCTTGATAAGCATTAACAGTAGTATGTTATGCAATGTGTTAATTTTTTATGGTTTGTAATATTTTCCTTCAAACCAAATGTCAGTTGTTTTGATGACACGATTTGATATATGTACAATAATGGAATTGACAAGAAATGATATTTACATTTAATTGATATTTACATGGAATTTAAATTTACATAGAATTGAACGGGAAAGGCATGAAGAGACTTTCCTTCGCATTTGGTTTATTAGAGGCTGACCCATCTTAGGGTTACTCTCAAGGGCTTTTCGACATGAAGGTTCCCTGATCATCGCAATCTACTTGATGGGAAGTTAATACGTTCTTTCAATTAGAGCGGATCTAAGTGGTGCCTTTCCTAAACCTCGCAGGATTAGTCTCCTCTTGAGTTTAGTAATGAGCAACCGACGGGATTGCCTCCTAATGGAGGGACCACACAACATACATTCATCGCATCTCACCACATGCAAAATGATGACATTGTGCAAAGTACTAATATAAAGCGTGATAAAAGAGACATTCATATCTATTCAATGTAAAGACATCATTTCACACACATACACATAGAAGAGAATCAAAAAGATTGAAATGGGGCTTAAGCCCTCTACTGTCCCCAGCAGAGTCGCCACCTATCGACACTGGAAAGATTTTGTCGCCCCTTTCTTATGTGTTTCTAACCTTTTATGTTTTCTATGTGAATTTATTTCATTTGAAAGGTGAGATTTTAAGGAAAAGACTGACATATAATGTCGACGATTTGAAAAGATTGATTTAAATTGGTCCAGTTGGTATGAGTTAAATGGTTGTACCAACTCAACCGAGTTTTGAAATGTTTTGCAATATGGCCCAATTGTTGGACTCTGTTTAATTGGTCTTGGAAACCGAGATTCATAGAGTTCTGGGGTTTTATAAAGTGGGGGAAAGGTGTTAGGCACCCTCGACTTCCGTGAAATACGGTTACCGTGCTTTTTGTTCTCTAATTTGTGTGTATGTGTGTGTGCATTGCAGTTAATTGGGCCTAAGTGCTTTATTTGGAAATAGTTCTATGCCTCTTTTGCACCGACATACAAAAGGTTTGACTTGTATAAAAGTTCAATTTTAATACAAGGCATAAAATGATGTTTTGAAAACAGGTTTTCAAACCCTTATGCTCACATAGTAATTGAGGCCTTTGATACTTCCATTTTATTCCGTATTCGGCTTATTTTGATTTTATTCTTGAGATGTGAAGCATCTTTGACAAAATAATATATATAAGTGTCAGGCTCTTTATGGGCATGAAAGCCATCAAAGTATGTCCGAGTACCACACATAAGATTTTCCACTATTACGGGGACCTTAAATCCGGATAACCATTTTAATGTCCTATATTTACAAGTATAGAGATTTGCATGCTAGCATTTATACCTTAAACAAGTCCATTTTCGGAATCGGATCTAGATCCATTGATTGAATCATCAACCCACATGAATATTTAACCTTTGCACAATGAATATACTGAAATAAAATGCATATTTAACTCTAGACGTCGCAAAACAAGAGATTCATCAGTTAAATCCTTGTATGCCCATATGGTCAAAGGTTCCAGCTCCCTCTAGATACAGATCTAGGGTTGTAATAACCCAATATTTTTAATATAATTTTTGCATTAATTTTTTTTTTTTTAATAAAGGTGGGATTATGTGCAAAGAAAAATATATGTATTTATGTGATAAATAAAACTTATTTATTACATGAATAATTGTAAATAAACTCTTTTTAAGAATTATTGATCATTATAGATTATATTCTTATTATAAATTAATTTTGTAATAAAAATATTTATTATTTATTTTCCATGAAAATATGATTATTATATATATGACATGATTATAAGAATTATTATGATATTTATTTTATTATATTAGTCAAGTTAATTATTTTAACTTAATTAGTAATGGTTTATATGAAGGTTATGTCGGATATGGATTCAAAATCCTAATTTTGGATTTTGAATAAGGAATGAGAATATTAATATAATATTATTTATATTTCAGTGTTATAAACATGCCTGACATGTGTGTAATGTTAATGTATGGAACAATTATAGTAAAACAGTGCAAAACCCTAGCATTACTGATAAACTATAGTACATGAGTTAATTGCGACTGTAAGATTTGTTAAGTTGTTATGTTATATAATTAATGGCAATTATTATAGATTTAATGTTAATTAGGTAAACCCTAATCAATAGTTAGAAACCCTAATTACTAGTTAAAATCCTAATTGCTAAGTTATAAACCCTAATTATTTATTTAGCAAGCTTAATGGTAATTAGTATTTATAAAGCCTATTTTACAAGTCTAAAGTGATTAGGAAAACTAATTCAATTAGGGAACCCTAATTCACATTTTTAGAAACTAAGATTCCCATTTTGCCCTTATTACATAATCCTAGATAATAAACATATAGAACCTTAGGGTTAAACCCTAAGGGTTAGAATGAATTGCCAACTTTGCCAGTAAAAATAAAAACTAAATGACCAAATTGCCCTTCTTATATTATTTAATAGATAACTTGTATAGGTTGTCATAACTTTAGTTGGTAAACCAACTCAACCTAGCCATGTGCCTATAAACCAAAAATCTCAGCCATCTTGCATCACAATTACCTTAGATTCAAGTATTATATAAGATCAAGGAGAGAGAAGTTTCATTAATTAGCTCATTTTTACACCAACACTCAATCAAGACTCTCTCAACTCAAAACCTTCGAAAATATCTTGCTAGATCAGTCCCTAATCAAGCCCCACCATCACTTGTAGTAGATTAGAAACATTAGATCAAGAATTTGTTCATAAAGGTATAAAACCTAACTTAGAAATCTGAACTTTGATTCCATGTTAGATCTTGTGTTTGAATGTTTAAATATGTTGTTTGCAGTGTCTATAAGTGATCTGGGTTGGCACATGTTAGATCCATAACATATAAGTGCACGAATTTGAAGTTTTTAAGAATCTGGAAATTTTTGTTTTTATTGTCTGACAACAAATGTGAGACCTCCTAGATCTCATCTTTTTTATGTTTTTGTATGTTTAAATGTTTGTATTGGTAGTATGTAATGTAGGCTTGGATCTGAAACTTGATTCAAGGTCAGATTATAAGTAGATCGCATGTTATTGATGGTCAAAGGTCGTTGACCGGTCATGACCGTATGAAATCTAGGTAACCCACATCATGCCCAGAAAGGTCAGACAACGGTTTCAAGCGTTTAGATCTGTCGGGGTGATGTTGTTTTGATTCTGTTGTTGTAACTAGCTTGTAGTTTGTTATATATACTACTTATCAATCCTCTTAGAACACCAAAACAATAAACAAGTTTCTTGTTGTAGACAGTCAAACCAAGCAAGAAGTTCACGAAATGAGTTTTCTGGGTAACCCAGAAAACTTAAATCGTGACTTCTGACATGGGTTGACCGGGTTAGATCTAGCGTTTGTGTTATTGTTATGATGATGTTATGTAATAGATCTGTACACCTACATGGTTTCTACACACTGAAGGCTTAAGATCACAAAAATATTACAAGCATAACATGTAACGACCCCAAAATAGGTCCATTCCATCCAACCTATTCTGAGTCGCCAAATACATGGTACAGAAAACAACTGTAACTTTATTACAACAATTGTCGTGCAAAATACAACAACACATATGCTGTGAGTTTGGATACAAATATATACCAAATGTAACTCATGTTCCAATCGTGGACATCGCCTCACAATGACACCTTACATAAATGTATAGTCAAAAACTGTTTTAGAAATTAGAATCTTTGGGAAGTGCTTAAGGAAACCTTCGTACATGGGAGGCCACGCGTCTAGGTTATGATAGATATCATATGGCCACAGAATTATCCTTGGTTGACCCAATAGACCCCAAAGAAAAACGAGAAGATTACTATCATATTCTTCCCAATGGTGAGTCTTCTCTTGACTTATCATTATCTCCACTGTCTCTAATTGAGAATTATACCTCAAACAAACACCAAGATTATATAGGTAGTGCTCGTATATATATACTCAGCAAGTGGATGAGCACATCCCTGTCTTATGATGACACGAGGTTGTATGTCGTTAGACATCTTGTATGATAGTGGCAAACCACCCTTCCAACGTTGGGTACACCTTACCCTTTTGGATTCACCAAATATAACTACTAAATGAACTTTTCTATACTGCTTCGGGAGAACATCCACAGCTAGAGACCACCGTTCTATTTCCCCGTTACCCTCGCTCGACCCAGCTACACTCTTATTACCTGAAAGGAATTGTGAAGCAAAAGGGTGAGCACAACTAGCTCAGTAAAGAATATCATGACTAAAGATAATTCAATTATCAATAGCCTTCATCAACAATAAATCAGAGATTTAGAACATATGGTAAATGATAAAAATTTCAACCATAGTTGCAGCGGAACGAGCAATCCATTAGAAGAGTCAAATAGACTATAAAGTCTATTATCTTCTCCATGTTAAAAATCCACCAACAATATTTTATCCATGTAACATCACTCAACAGTTCCTTTCCACAATCATATGAATAACTCATAATCATAATTGTGACTATAAATTTTTCTTCGCACCCAGGACGAAGAATATTTTTATCACCTGTCTTTACCTGAAACATCAAAGATCATGGTTATACCAAATCACAATTCTTGTTTATAATCATACTAACAAATTCATCTTTGCACTACGGGCCCAAGATATTCATCAACAAACCATCTTTGCACTACGGGCCAAAGATATTCAACAACAGTTCATCTTTGCACTACAGGCCAAAGATATTCATCAATAATTCATCTTTGCACTACAGGCCAAAGATATTCATCAACAGGTCATCTTTGCACTACAGGCCAAAGATATTCTTCAACAATTCATATTTGCACTACAGGCCAAATATATTCATATCTCAAAGAAATATATAATCATTTCAGAATTTATATAAACAATAATTATAACCATGTTGATCAATTCACCTTTGCACTTAAGCTTAAGATATTCAATTATAAATTCAATGGTCATGATCATACCAGTCACAATTCAACTTTGCACTACAGGCCAAAGAGAACCCTAGTCATGATCATACCAATAATCTACCCATCTTTACACTCCAGTGAAAGAGAATTTCAACATCAGGGTTATAAAAATGTTATATATGATAATAAAAATAATATGATCAAAACATGGATTTAATTTCAAGAGCAATATTCATAAATCAACTATAATTTGGTTAGAAAAAGAAACCAATTTTGTCGTGAATAGTAACTCGTGAATAGTAACTCATGAATAGTAACTCGTGAATAGTAACTCATGAATAGTAACACCGACTCAAAAAGGTAGAAATTCTACAATAAAATCCATACCAGTATTTCGGTATAATGATATTGAAAGAATAATATTTCTTAAGCTTATAAACAATTTATTTAAATTGTTTACACTTTACTAAATAATGCATTTAATCATTCTAAAATACCAAACTCATAAGATTTTATCACCAATAATCAAAACCCTCATCAAAAATCTGCATATACCTCATATAGGATTCTCAAGCCATAAAATCCTATTTTCCAATTTTCTTACTTCACATAACATATTTAATTCATTTACTCATAACTAGTCCATTTTTATGAAAAATATCAAATCAGTTCCAAAAATATTTCTTTTCTGGGATTTAGCATAATATAGTCCAATATTGAACATATATTTTTCTCAGAATTTTTAAAACTCATTTACTATTTTTCATATGGCCAAAACCACCGAATATTTAGACATTTATCAAAAATTATACTTTTGTCCAAAAATTCTGAAATTTACAGAGTATACTTCTATCATACACATGTACTCCCAATAAAAATTTCATCAATTTTGGAGTTAACCACAAGGAATTATAAGCGGTTACTTTTAAAATAGTCTTTTCTCGTAAAATTCATAACTCTTAATCTATACATCCAAAAATCACCATTTTTGGACACAATCAATAAAACTCATCAAAATATCATTTCAAATTTTTCCAGAATTTTTGAAGTTCAGAAAAATTACGAAACTGAAAATCATAACAACCCTTAAAATCCCTTACTATCCCTTACTATCCCTTACTATCCCTTACCTCAAAAGAGCAGTACTTCTGACTGGATATCGGATATGATGCTGAAGGAAACTTGCACTGATGAATAGCAACTCACCAAGTATCTAAAAACTCACAAAATATGCTTCATAATATAGAGAGAGAAAGAGAGAAAGCTTATGTTTCTGGTGTGATTTTCAATTCTAACTTAGCCCTCTATTTATAGGAAAATTTTGGTAGGTTTGACCTGCAACCTGATGGCTTTACCTGCTACTATTCCCACCCACCACATTTGAAATATAATTCAGCACATTTCTTCACCAACCACAAGTGGGGCCCACCAATTCTTGAATTTTCTACCAAAATGATAAACTCCGAAAATTCAACAATTTCTGAACCAGTCATCTCGTAAAATTCATAATAAATCATACGTTCATTTTTAACGGTTCAAAATTTGTGGGCATATACTCAACTTATATATGTATAACATATCCAAAAATTACCACGATCCAACGGTCGGATTAAAAATTATAACCCCCGCAAAATATCTCAAAAACCCTGATTTTTAATACCTCCATTCCGACAAAAATACGGATAAAAATCTCAACATTAACTCCTTCATTTTTAACCACAAAAATATATCCCTCATTTATATCCACATAATATAAATATTTCCTTATCATATGAATCAATAATTAATTATTCACAAATAATATTACAGAATCACATTTATGACAACCAGGCCGTTCCCAGGAAAGAGGGGGCTTTCCAATAAGGATTTCTCCTTACTAGCGCGCAATTAGATGACCAAACCTCTCCTTAGACAGAACTTTCTAGACATTGCCAATAATGTTATCTAATAATATTATTCAAATAATATGAATTATTGATCTGATAAAGGAAAATACTGTGCATCAACAATTATTGAACAACAATAATATAAAATTTCAACGTAGAAATTATTGAATCAATAAAATAAAATATTGAACAGTAACTACTGTAACAATTATTGAGTAGTGCCTTCTTACGTAAGAATCAATAATTTCAAAAATACTATGCAATACCGTGTGCTACTGTGCAATAACGCGTATTACTGTATTTTAACCACCGGGTATTCCAACAGTGTTAACGGTAACAACTACGCCGTTATTTGTAAAAACTCAAATTTGTCGTTTTCTTCACCCGACAGTTATTCGTTATGGGGCCCACAAATAGCTGCGCCGTCGTACGAATATTCCCCGACAGAAAGAATATTCCACGACCAAACGAATATTCCCCGACAACAATGATTATTTTATAACCACTTGTGTATTTTGAAAAAAATTCATATATCACCCTTAACTTTAACATTTATCAATTAAACCATTTACTGAATAGTAATTATAAGAAAAATTGAATACTTTTATATCATAAAATTCGGGGTCTTACAATCTCCCCTCCTTATGAAATTTCGTCCCCGAAATTTACGTACCTGGTATTTCAAAGAGTTGAGAATACATTCCTTTCATTTCAGATTCCATCTTCCCTGTCATCATAATTTCTCCATTGCTCATCTCCTGTATTTCAAATATCATTCTAGAATACAGCTTCAAAACAAGGGTTAATTTAACAAATTAACATATCACATAATATCCCGATATTATGACTGACCAACAAATAAGCTTAGGTAGGACACACTAGCGAAGGATTTACTCGTCTCTCCCCTCCTAGTTGTATTCCCCGATCTCCGCCAGAGATCATATCCCTAAGCTCTGATACCAAATGTAACGACCCCAAAATAGGTCCATTCCATCCAACCTATTCTGAGTCGCCAAATACATGGTACAGAAAACAACTGTAACTTTATTACAACAATTGTCGTGCAAAATACAACAACACATATGCTGTGAGTTTGGATACAAATATATACCAAATGTAACTCATGTTCCAATCGTGGACATCGCCTCACAATGACACCTTACATAAATGTATAGTCAAAAACTGTTTTAGAAATTAGAATCTTTGGGAAGTGCTTAAGGAAACCTTCGTACATGGGAGGCCACGCGTCTAGGTTATGATAGATATCATATGGCCACAGAATTATCCTTGGTTGACCCAATAGACCCCAAAGAAAAACGAGAAGATTACTATCATATTCTTCCCAATGGTGAGTCTTCTCTTGACTTATCATTATCTCCACTGTCTCTAATTGAGAATTATACCTCAAACAAACACCAAGATTATATAGGTAGTGCTCGTATATATATACTCAGCAAGTGGATGAGCACATCCCTGTCTTATGATGACACGAGGTTGTATGTCGTTAGACATCTTGTATGATAGTGGCAAACCACCCTTCCAACGTTGGGTACACCTTACCCTTTTGGATTCACCAAATATAACTACTAAATGAACTTTTCTATACTGCTTCGGGAGAACATCCACAGCTAGAGACCACCGTTCTATTTCCCCGTTACCCTCGCTCGACCCAGCTACACTCTTATTACCTGAAAGGAATTGTGAAGCAAAAGGGTGAGCACAACTAGCTCAGTAAAGAATATCATGACTAAAGATAATTCAATTATCAATAGCCTTCATCAACAATAAATCAGAGATTTAGAACATATGGTAAATGATAAAAATTTCAACCATAGTTGCAGCGGAACGAGCAATCCATTAGAAGAGTCAAATAGACTATAAAGTCTATTATCTTCTCCATGTTAAAAATCCACCAACAATATTTTATCCATGTAACATCACTCAACAGTTCCTTTCCACAATCATATGAATAACTCATAATCATAATTGTGACTATAAATTTTTCTTCGCACCCAGGACGAAGAATATTTTTATCACCTGTCTTTACCTGAAACATCAAAGATCATGGTTATACCAAATCACAATTCTTGTTTATAATCATACTAACAAATTCATCTTTGCACTACGGGCCCAAGATATTCATCAACAAACCATCTTTGCACTACGGGCCAAAGATATTCAACAACAGTTCATCTTTGCACTACAGGCCAAAGATATTCATCAATAATTCATCTTTGCACTACAGGCCAAAGATATTCATCAACAGGTCATCTTTGCACTACAGGCCAAAGATATTCTTCAACAATTCATATTTGCACTACAGGCCAAATATATTCATATCTCAAAGAAATATATAATCATTTCAGAATTTATATAAACAATAATTATAACCATGTTGATCAATTCACCTTTGCACTTAAGCTTAAGATATTCAATTATAAATTCAATGGTCATGATCATACCAGTCACAATTCAACTTTACACTACAGGCCAAAGAGAACCCTAGTCATGATCATACCAATAATCTACCCATCTTTACACTCCAGTGAAAGAGAATTTCAACATCAGGGTTATAAAAATGTTATATATGATAATAAAAATAATATGATCAAAACATGGATTTAATTTCAAGAGCAATATTCATAAATCAACTATAATTTGGTTAGAAAAAGAAACCAATTTTGTCGTGAATAGTAACTCGTGAATAGTAACTCATGAATAGTAACTCGTGAATAGTAACTCATGAATAGTAACACCGACTCAAAAAGGTAGAAATTCTACAATAAAATCCATACCAGTATTTCGGTATAATGATATTGAAAGAATAATATTTCTTAAGCTTATAGACAATTTATTTAAATTGTTTACACTTTACTAAATAATGCATTTAATCATTCTAAAATACCAAACTCATAAAATTTTATCACCAATAATCAAAACCCTCATCAAAAATCTGCATATACCTCATATAGGATTCTCAAGCCATAAAATCCTATTTTCCAATTTTCTTACTTCACATAACATATTTAATTCATTTACTCATAACTAGTCCATTTTTATGAAAAATATCAAATCAGTTCCAAAAATATTTCTTTTCTGGGATTTAGCATAATATAGTCCAATATTGAACATATATTTTTCTCAGAATTTTTAAAACTCATTTACTATTTTTCATATGGCCAAAACCACCGAATATTTAGACATTTATCAAAAATTATACTTTTGTCCAAAAATTCTGAAATTTACAGAGTATACTTCTATCATACACATGTACTCCCAATAAAAATTTCATCAATTTTGGAGTTAACCACAAGGAATTATAAGCGGTTACTTTTAAAATAGTCTTTTCTCGTAAAATTCATAACTCTTAATCTATACATCCAAAAATCACCATTTTTGGACACAATCAATAAAACTCATCAAAATATCATTTCAAATTTTTCCAGAATTTTTGAAGTTCAGAAAAATTACGAAACTGAAAATCATAACAACCCTTAAAATCCCTTACTATCCCTTACTATCCCTTACTATCCCTTACCTCAAAAGAGCAGTACTTCTGACTGGATATCGGATATGATGCTGAAGGAAACTTGCACTGATGAATAGCAACTCACCAAGTATCTAAAAACTCACAAAATATGCTTCATAATATAGAGAGAGAAAGAGAGAAAGCTTATGTTTCTGGTGTGATTTTCAATTCTAACTTAGCCCTCTATTTATAGGAAAATTTTGGTAGGTTTGACCTGCAACCTGATGGCTTTACCTGCTACTATTCCCACCCACCACATTTGAAATATAATTCAGTACATTTCTTCACCAACCACAAGTGGGGCCCACCAATTCTTGAATTTTCTACCAAAATGATAAACTCCGAAAATTCAATAATTTCTGAACCAGTCATCTCGTAAAATTCATAATAAATCATACGTTCATTTTTAACGGTTCAAAATTTGTGGGCATATACTCAACTTATATATGTATAACATATCCAAAAATTACCACGATCCAACGGTCGGATTAAAAATTATAACCCCTGCAAAATATCTCAAAAACCCTGATTTTTAATACCTCCATTCCGACAAAAATACGGATAAAAATCTCAACATTAACTCCTTCATTTTTAACCACAAAAATATATCCCTCATTTATATCCACATAATATAAATATTTCCTTATCATATGAATCAATAATTAATTATTCACAAATAATATTACAGAATCACATTTATGACAACCAGGCCGTTCCCAGGAAAGAGGGGGCTTTCCAATAAGGATTTCTCCTTACTAGCGCGCAATTAGATGACCAAACCTCTCCTTAGACAGAACTTTCTAGACATTGCCAATAATGTTATCTAATAATATTATTCAAATAATATGAATTATTGATCTGATAAAGGAAAATACTGTGCATCAACAATTATTGAACAACAATAATATAAAATTTCAACGTAGAAATTATTGAATCAATAAAATAAAATATTGAACAGTAACTACTGTAACAATTATTGAGTAGTGCCTTCTTACGTAAGAATCAATAATTTCAAAAATACTATGCAATACCGTGTGCTACTGTGCAATAACGCGTATTACTGTATTTTAACCACCGGGTATTCTAACAGTGTTAACGGTAACAACTACGCCGTTATTTGTAAAAACTCAAATTTGTCGTTTTCTTCACCCGACAGTTATTCGTTATGGGGCCCACAAATAGCTGCGCCGTCGTACGAATATTCCCCGACAGAAAGAATATTCCACGACCAAACGAATATTCCCCGACAACAATGATTATTTTATAACCACTTGTGTATTTTGAAAAAAATTCATATATCACCCTTAACTTTAACATTTATCAATTAAACCATTTACTGAATAGTAATTATAAGAAAAATTGAATACTTTTATATCATAAAATTCGGGGTCTTACATAACATATAGTGGAGGCCCAAAGTAAGACCCTCGAACGGTTCTTCATTTCTGGGTAACCCAGAAATGAAGAACAGTCTCTGACAGCCACTTTGATGGCTTAGATCTCCTTGTTGTGATGTGTTATGACTTAGATGATAGTTGGATCTTGTAGTGTTACAACAATACTACAATGTCAGTGTCTTAGTGAGTTCAGATCATGTCTAGACAGTGAATTAGTGGTGGTCAAACATGACCCCTTGAACACTACCTTGTCAATGTTCTTGAGCTTAAGAACACCTAAGGCGACAGATTTTGTTGCTAAAGGTTATAGCGACAGTTTTATTTATTTTAATTAATTAAATTTCTAAAAATCATTTAAAAATAGTAAATAAATTTCAAAAATTATAAAATCAGTTTTAAAAATTATTTTAAGTCATAAAAATTAACTTTTAATAATTTGACATATTTTCCATAAATATTAGTAATTATTTGAATATTATTAATATTTAATAAATGTATTAAATAAATTAATTAAAAATGATTTTATTATATTAAAAATCATTTTAAATGATAATAAGGTATTTAATAATATTTTAAGTTATAAAATCTAACTTTCAATATTTTAAAGTAAATTTCATTAATTATTTAATATTAATGATATTAGATTTATTTAATAATTATATTAAATAAATAGATTAAAAATGATTTTATTGATTTAAAAATGATTTAAAAGGGATATAAATGGTTTAAAAATAATTTAAGTAATTATAAATGACTTTTAATATTTTAGTGAATAATGCCTTAATATTTAAATATTAATGGTAATTGTTTAAAAATAATTTTAAATGTTTTAAAAATTATTTAAGGGTAATATTAATACTTTAAAAATATTTCGAGTTATTATAAATAACTTTAATATTTTAACAAGTGTTTCATTAATATTTGGGTATTATTTAAATATTAATGATAATAGAATTATTTAATATTTAAATCATTTAATAATGATTCCAAAGTTTGAAAAATTATGATAAATTATATAATTATTTATAAATTGTTATAAGTCATTTATAAATAATATCATTGATATTTAAATTATCTAGAATAATATTTAAGATATAGATTAGTGTTTTATACTCGATAATTACCCGATAAAACCGTCGGTATGCCGAAATACTACCGAAATTGATCTGAACCAATATAGTTTGACTATATAAATGTCTATTTATGATCCAATGACTGATATAACTATGTGACAATGCAATTAGGTTATGTGTTGACTGCAAACAACAATACTATTTGTTATGATATGTTATTCTAATTGTTAGAACAATCTTATGGATGATAGGTCGTTGAACTAAAGATAGAACTAAGTTACGTAACTGTAAGCAGCAGACCAGGCAAGTTTACTATACTTACTCCAATTATTATTGAGCAAGTATCCTACCTTTGCATTTTCTTTATGCAATGGACAGAAGTAAGAGAGTTTTAGAATTATATTATTATTGTACTAGATTATTAACCATATTGTTATATATGTTATATCTGATTATTGATTCTCAATATGGTACTATATTGTAATTCTGATAAATATATTTTGTTCGTTAATTTCTAAATATAGTTATTCAAGTGTCCCTACTTAGATAATCATTATATTTAATTACATGTTGATATATATATATATATATATATATATATATATATATATATATATATATATATATATATATATATATATATGTATACAATAAGTAAAAGCTGTCTAAACTATTTGATCAGCTAGACACAGATTTAGAAATATTGTTAAACATGATAAAACCTTTTTGTATCCAATTAAATTATTTTGGTTCGGATTCCCGACTAAGTATGAACATCCCGAACATGGAAAAACTTTTGTGCGCCTGAGGCGGATATGATGAACGAGAATATCGTCCTGGTATGTAGTATTGATCAATACAGGGCATAACGGGCTGATCACCCACCGTGCCCGTAAGTTATGATAGTTTGCGGATGAAGTTATGCTAAACCTATTCGAGAATTGAAAACAATGTTCATAGTATGTCACCTTAAACCTATTTATAGTCAGTACGTAGTGTCAAAAATTTGATAGAGAGTTGTTATGTTACTATTATCGGTTCAGATTACTTCACAACTATTGATCGTTGTAGAAGGGTAGTACAAAGAAAATATTTAATCCTTTCAGCTAATATTTATAATTGTTGTTACTTGCTGGGCACTCAAATGCTCATCCTTACTTAATTTAAATATTTTCAGTTAAGTATGATCAACCAGAGGGTTCTGCAAGGAACAAAGGGAAAGGAAAGCTATCAGAATAAGTTGTGTTATCATATGTAATAGCCAGACTTAAATAAGATAATAATATTTATTAAGTATCATGTAATGAATGTTTTAAGGTCGCGTACCTGGGATTTAGACCACTCTGATATGTAAATTAAGCTTGATATTTATGCCAATATTATTATTATTCCGCTCAAAGAAATGGTATCGTGACGCACTGAATTCAGGTTTCAAGTACCTGAATTTGAGGGCGTCACAAGGGCCGCGTGGTTGCTAAATATTTATAAACTAGAAAAAAACTAGATTTAACTAAATCTTAGTCATTCTAGTTTAACGATTCTAGTTTTATAACTTTTGAACCAATTAAAAGTAAGATATGGTTAGATTTAGATAAATCTAGTCAACAAACTTTGAATATTGCAGATTTACATCAAATGAACATTTACAAACGATATTTAATCATAATGATATATATATATATATATATATATATATATATATATATATATACATATCAAAGCAAGAAAAAATAACAGATCTGAATGGATCTTACAGTTAAGCACGAGAATGGCTATCGAACGACTTTTGGCACCTCTAAACTCGATTTTCCACAGGTTAAAACTTTATATGTTGTAGTAAATATGTATAAAAGTGTTGACAAAGAAGATTTACAAAGATTGAACGGAAGAAATGTTGCCTTTCACTCTCAAATGGTCTGATTTCTCTCTCCCAGACATTTCTATCTCTCTTCTATCTTCTATTCATCCCCTATAAGCTAAGGGGGGATGCCATATATATAGGCCAGGGTTTCCGTAGGTAGACATGTGACTTTCATGAGTATACCTACGAAAATGCCCTGGTGGGCCCGGCCACCTCGAAGTACGTGCAATCCCGATTGACGTGCAATCCGTTGAAAAACTTTTAACTTACAATCCGGGAATCTGATTGTAAGACCCCGAATTTTATGAAATAAAAGTATTCAATTTTTCTTATAATTACTATTCAGTAAATGGTTAAATTGATAAATATTAAAGTTAAGGGTGAAATATGAAATTTTTTTCAAAATAAGCAAGTGGTTATAAAATAATCATTGTTATCGGGGAATATTCGTTTGGTCGTGGAATATTCTTTCTGTCGGGGAATATTCGTACGACGGCGCAGCTATTTGTGGGCCCCATAACGAATAACTGTCGGGTGAAGAAAATGACAAATTTGAGTTTTTACAAATAACGGCGTAGTTGTTACCGTTAACACTGTTGGAATACCCGGTGGATAAAATACAGTAATACGCGTTATTGCACAGTAGCACACGGTATTGCATAGTATTTTTGAAATTATTGATTCTTACGTAAGAAGGCACTACTCAATAATTGTTACAGTAATTACTGTTCAATATTTTATTTTATTGATTCAATAATTGCTACGTTGAAATTTTGTATTATTGTTGTTCAATAATTGTTGCTGCACAGTATTTCCCATTATCAGATCAATAATTCATATTATTTGAATAGTATTATTAGATAGCATTATTGACAATGTCTAGAAAGTTCTGTCTAAGGAGAGGTTTGGTCATCTAATTGCGCGCCAGTAAGGAGAAATCCTTATTGGAAAGCCCCCTCTTTCCTGGGAACGGCCTGGTTGTCATAAATGTGATTCTGTAATATTATTTGTGAATAATTAATTATTGATTCATATGATAAAGAAATATTTATTTTATGTGGATATAAACGAGGGATATATTTTTGTGGTTAAAAATGAAGGAGTTAATGTTGAGGTTTTTATCCGTATTTTTGTCGGAATGGAGGTATTAAAAATCAGGGTTTTTGAGATATTTTGCGGGGGTTATAATTTTTAATCCGACCGTTGGATCGTGGTAATTTTTGGATATGTTATACATATATAAGTTGAGTATATGTCCACAAATTTTGAACCGTTAAAAATGAACGTATGATTTATTCTGAATTTTACGAGATGACTGGTTCAGAAATTGTTGAATTTTCGGAGTTTATCATTTTGGTGGAAAATTCTAGAATTGGTGGGCCCCACTTGTGGTTGGTGAAAAAATGTGCTGAATTATATTTCAAATGTGGTGGGTGAGAATAGTAGCAGGTAAAGCCATCAGGTTGCAGGTCAAACCTACCAAAATTTTCCTATAAATAGAGGGCTAAGTTAGAATTGAAAATCACACCAGAAACATAAGCTTTCTCTCTTTCTCTCTCTATATTATGAAGCATATTTTGTGAGATTTTAGATACTTGGTGAGTTGCTATTGATCAGTGCAAGTTTTCTTCAGCATCATATCCGATATCCAGTCAGAAGTACTGCTCTTTTGAGGTAAGGGATAGTAAGGGATAGTAAGAGATTTTAAGGGTTGTTATGATTTTCAGTTTCGTAATTTTTCTGATCTTCAAAAATTCTGGAAAAATTTGAAATGATATTTTGATGAGTTTTCTTGATTGTGTCCAAAAATGGTGATTTTTGGATGTATAGATTGAGAGTTATGAATTTTATGAGAAAAGACTATTTTAGAAGTAACAGCTTATAATTCCTTGTGGTTAACTCCAAAATTGATGAAATTTTTATTGGGAGTACATGTATATGATAGAAGTATACTCTGTAAATTTCAGAATTTTTAGACAAAAGTATAATTTTTGATAAATGTCTAAATATTCGGCTATTTTGGCCATATGAAAAATAGTAAATGACTTTTAAAAATTCTGAGAAAAATATATGTTCACTATGGGACTATATTATGCTAAATCCCAGAAAAGAAATATTTTTGGAACTGATTTGGTATTTTTCATAAAAATGGTCTAGTTATGAGTAAATGAATTAAATATGTTTTGTGAAGAAAGAAAATTAGAAAATAGGATTTTATGGCTTGAGAATCCTATATGAGGTATATGCAGATTTTTGATGAGGGTTTTGGTTATTGATGATGAAATTGTAAGAGTTGGCATTTTATGATGATTAAATGCATTAATTAGTAAAGTGTAAACAATTAAAATAAATTGTTTATAAATTTAAGTAATGTTATTCTTTCAATATCATTATACCGAAATATTGGTATGGATTTTATTGTGGAATTTCTATCTTTTGTGTCGGGGTTACTATTCATGAGTTACTATTCACGATTTACTATTCATGAGTTACGAATATTACTCTTGAGATTAAAACTATATGTTGATCATATTATTTTTATCATCATATATAACATTTTTATAACCCTGATGTTGAAATTCTCTTTCACTGGAGTGTAAAGATGGGTAGATTATTGGTATGATCATGACTAGGGTTCTCTTTGGCCTGTAGTGCAAAGTTGAATTGTGACTGGTATGATCATGACCATTGAATTTATAATTGAATATCTTAAGCTTAAGTGCAAAGGTGAATTGATCAACATGGTTATAATTATTGTTTATATAAATTCTGAAATGATTATATATTTCTTTGAGATATGAATATATTTGGCCTGTAGTGCAAATATGAATTGTTGATGAATATCTTTGGCATGTAGTGCAAAGATGGCCTGTTGATGAATATCTTTGGCCTGTAGTGCAAAGATGAACTGTTGTTGAATATCTTTGGCCCGTAGTGCAAAGATGGTTTGTTGATGAGTATCTTTGGCCCGTAGTGCAAAGATGGATTTGTTAGTATGATTATAAACAGGAACTGTGATTTGGTATAACCATGATCTTTGATGTTTTAGGTAAAGACAGGTGATGAAAATATTCTTCGTCCTGGGTGCGAAAAAAAATTTATAGTCACAATTATGATTATGAGTTATTCATATGATTGTGGAAAGGAACTGTTGAGTGATGTTACATGGATAAAATATTGTTGGTGGATTTTTAACATGGAGAAGATAATAGACTTTATAGTCTATTTGACTCTTCTAATGGATTGCTCGTTCCGCTGCAACTATGGTTGAAATTTTTATCATTTACCATATGTTCTAAATCTCTGATTTATTGTTGATGAAGGCTATTGATAATTGAATTATCTTTAGTCATGACATTCTTTACTGAGCTAGTTGTGCTCACCCTTTTGCTTCACAATTCCTTTCAGGTAATAAGAGTGTAGCTGGGTCGAGCGAGGGTAACGGGAGAATAGAACGGTGGTCATCATTTAGTAGTTATATTTGGTAAAGAAAATAGGGTGAGGCGAACCCAACGTTGGAAGGGTGTTTTGTCACTATCATACAAGATGTCTAACGACATACAACCTCGTGTCATCATAAGACAGGGATGTGCTCATCCACTTGCTGAGTATATATACGAGCACTACCTATATAATTTTGGTGTTTGTTTGAAGTATAATTCTCAATTAGAGACAGTAGAGATAATGATATGTCAAGAGAAGACTCACCATTGGGAAGAATATGATAGTAATCTTCTCGTTTTTCTTTGGGGTCTATTGGGTCAACCAAGGATAATTCTGTGGCCATATGATATCTATCATAACCTAGACGCGTGGCCTCCCATGTACGAAGGTTTCCTTGAGCACTTCCCAAAGATTCTAATTTCTAAAACAGTTTTTGACTATACCTTTATGTAAGGTGTCATTGTGAGGTGATGTCCACGGTTGGAACATGAGTCACATTTGGTATATATTTGTATCCAAACTCACAGCATATGTGTTGTTGTATTTTGCACGACAATTGTTGTAATAAAGTTACAGTTTTTTTCTATACCATGTATTTGGCGACTCAGAATAGGTTGGATGGAATGAACCTATTTTGGGGTTGTTACATTTGGTATCAGAGCTTAGGGATATGATCTCTGGCGGAGATCGGGGAATACAACTAGGAGGGGAGAGATGAGTAAATCCTTCGCTAGTGTGTCCTACCTAAGCTTATTTGTTGGTCAGTCATAATATTGGGATATTATGTGATACGTTAATTTGTTAAATTAACCCTTGTTTTGAAGCTGTATTCTAGAATGATATTTGAAATACAGGAGATGAGCAATGGAGAAATTATGATGACAGGAAAGATGGAATCTGAAATGAAAGGAAGGTATTCTCAACTCTTTGAAATACCAGGTACGTAAATTTCGGGGACGAAATTTCATAAGGAGGGGAGATTGTAAGACCCCGAATTTTATGAAATAAAAGTATTCAATTTTTCTTATAATTACTATTCAGTAAATGGTTAAATTGATAAATATTAAAGTTAAGGGTGAAATATGAAATTTTTTTCAAAATAAGCAAGTGGTTATAAAATAATCATTGTTATCGGGGAATATTCGTTTGGTCGTGGAATATTCTTTCTGTCGGAGAATATTCGTACGACGGCGCAGCTATTTGTGGGCCCCATAACGAATAACTGTCGGGTGAAGAAAATGACAAATTTGAGTTTTTACAAATAACGGCGTAGTTGTTACCGTTAACACTGTTGGAATACCCGGTGGATAAAATACAGTAATACGCGTTATTGCACAGTAGCACACGGTATTGCATAGTATTTTTGAAATTATTGATTCTTACGTAAGAAGGCACTACTCAATAATTGTTACAGTAATTACTGTTCAATATTTTATTTTATTGATTCAATAATTGCTACGTTGAAATTTTGTATTATTGTTGTTCAATAATTGTTGCTGCACAGTATTTCCCATTATCAGATCAATAATTCATATTATTTGAATAGTATTATTAGATAGCATTATTGGCAATGTCTAGAAAGTTCTGTCTAAGGAGAGGTTTGGTCATCTAATTGCGCGCCAGTAAGGAGAAATCCTTATTGGAAAGCCCCCTCTTTCCTGGGAACGGCCTGGTTGTCATAAATGTGATTCTGTAATATTATTTGTGAATAATTAATTATTGATTCATATGATAAAGAAATATTTATTTTATGTGGATATAAACGAGGGATATATTTTTGTGGTTAAAAATGAAGGAGTTAATGTTGAGGTTTTTATCCGTATTTTTGTCGGAATGGAGGTATTAAAAATCAGGGTTTTTGAGATATTTTGCGGGGGTTATAATTTTTAATCCGACCGTTGGATCGTGGTAATTTTTGGATATGTTATACATATATAAGTTGAGTATATGTCCACAAATTTTGAACCGTTAAAAATGAACGTATGATTTATTATGAATTTTACGAGATGACTGGTTCAGAAATTGTTGAATTTTCGGAGTTTATCATTTTGGTGGAAAATTCTAGAATTGGTGGGCCCCACTTGTGGTTGGTGAAAAATGTGCTGAATTATATTTCAAATGTGGTGGGTGGGAATAGTAGCAGGTAAAGCCATCAGGTTGCAGGTCAAACCTACCAAAATTTTCCTATAAATAGAGGGCTAAGTTAGAATTGAAAATCACACCAGAAACATAAGCTTTCTCTCTTTCTCTCTCTATATTATGAAGCATATTTTGTGAGATTTTAGATACTTGGTGAGTTGCTATTCATCAGTGCAAGTTTTCTTCAGCATCATATCCGATATCCAGTCAGAAGTACTGCTCTTTTGAGGTAAGGGATAGTAAGGGATAGTAAGAGATTTTAAGGGTTGTTATGATTTTCAGTTTCGTAATTTTTCTGATCTTCAAAAATTCTGGAAAAATTTGAAATGATATTTTGATGAGTTTTCTTGATTGTGTCCAAAAATGGTGATTTTTGGATGTATAGATTGAGAGTTATGAATTTTATGAGAAAAGACTATTTTAAAAGTAACAGCTTATAATTCCTTGTGGTTAACTCCAAAATTGATGAAATTTTTATTGGGAGTACATGTATATGATAGAAGTATACTCTGTAAATTTCAGAATTTTTAGACAAAAGTACAATTTTTGATAAATGTCTAAATATTCGGCTATTTTGGCCATATGAAAAATAGTAAATGACTTTTAAAAATTCTGAGAAAAATATATGTTCACTATGGGACTATATTATGCTAAATCCCAGAAAAGAAATATTTTTGGAACTGATTTGGTATTTTTCATAAAAATGGTCTAGTTATGAGTAAATGAATTAAATATGTTTTGTGAAGAAAGAAAATTAGAAAATAGGATTTTATGGCTTGAGAATCCTATATGAGGTATATGCAGATTTTTGATGAGGGTTTTGGTTATTGATGATGAAATTGTAAGAGTTGGCATTTTATGATGATTAAATGCATTAATTAGTAAAGTGTAAACAATTAAAATAAATTGTTTATAAATTTAAGTAATGTTATTCTTTCAATATCATTATACCGAAATATTGGTATGGATTTTATTGTGGAATTTCTATCTTTTGTGTCGGGGTTACTATTCATGAGTTACTATTCACGATTTACTATTCATGAGTTACGAATATTACTCTTGAGATTAAAACTATATGTTGATCATATTATTTTTATCATCATATATAACATTTTTATAACCCTGATGTTGAAATTCTCTTTCACTGGAGTGTAAAGATGGGTAGATTATTGGTATGATCATGACTAGGGTTCTCTTTGGCCTGTAGTGCAAAGTTGAATTGTGACTGGTATGATCATGACCATTGAATTTATAATTGAATATCTTAAGCTTAAGTGCAAAGGTGAATTGATCAACATGGTTATAATTATTGTTTATATAAATTCTGAAATGATTATATATTTCTTTGAGATATGAATATATTTGGCCTGTAGTGCAAATATGAATTGTTGATGAATATCTTTGGCATGTAGTGCAAAGATGGCCTGTTGATGAATATCTTTGGCCTGTAGTGCAAAGATGAACTGTTGTTGAATATCTTTGGCCCGTAGTGCAAAGATGGTTTGTTGATGAGTATCTTTGGCCCGTAGTGCAAAGATGGATTTGTTAGTATGATTATAAACAGGAACTGTGATTTGGTATAACCATGATCTTTGATGTTTCAGGTAAAGACAGGTGATGAAAATATTCTTCGTCCTGGGTGCGAAAAAAAATTTTATAGTCACAATTATGATTATGAGTTATTCATATGATTGTGGAAAGGAACTGTTGAGTGATGTTACATGGATAAAATATTGTTGGTGGATTTTTAACATGGAGAAGATAATAGACTTTATAGTCTATTTGACTCTTCTAATGGATTGCTCGTTCCGCTGCAACTATGGTTGAAATTTTTATCATTTGCCATATGTTCTAAATCTCTGATTTATTGTTGATGAAGGCTATTGATAATTGAATTATCTTTAGTCATGACATTCTTTACTGAGCTAGTTGTGCTCACCCTTTTACTTCACAATTCCTTTCAGGTAATAAGAGTGTAGCTGGGTCGAGCGAGGGTAACGGGAGAATAGAACGGTGGTCATCATTTAGTAGTTATATTTGGTAAAGAAAATAGGGTGAGGCGAACCCAACGTTGGAAGGGTGTTTTGTCACTATCATACAAGATGTCTAACGACATACAACCTCGTGTCATCATAAGACAGGGATGTGCTCATCCACTTGCTGAGTATATATACGAGCACTACCTATATAATTTTGGTGTTTGTTTGAAGTATAATTCTCAATTAGAGACAGTAGAGATAATGATATGTCAAGAGAAGACTCACCATTGGGAAGAATATGATAGTAATCTTCTCGTTTTTCTTTGGGGTCTATTGGGTCAACCAAGGATAATTCTGTGGCCATATGATATCTATCATAACCTAGACGCGTGGCCTCCCATGTACGAAGGTTTCCTTGAGCACTTCCCAAAGATTCTAATTTCTAAAACAGTTTTTGACTATACCTTTATGTAAGGTGTCATTGTGAGGTGATGTCCACGGTTGGAACATGAGTCACATTTGGTATATATTTGTATCCAAACTTATAGCATATGTGTTGTTGTATTTTGCACGACAATTGTTGTAATAAAGTTACAGTTTTTTTCTATACCATGTATTTGGCGACTCAGAATAGGTTGGATGGAATGAACCTATTTTGGGGTTGTTACACTGATGGAGATGTTTCATACAATTCTGGAAAGTTCTTTCTGAGAGATACGCAATGATATAGGTCTTTCCCTTTTCTAAATTCGAGAAGATGGGTCCATGATCGAAATGGCATCTTTAGGTCTTCACAGGCAGTCTGTTGAGCTGTTTTGCGTAGTTTGAGCTCAAAAGTGTTATAATGGCTCTTTTTAACCCTATTTGCAATGTTATTAGGGTTTTTGAAGTGAACTTATCAAAATGACTATTTTTCCCTTTCGGGGATTGTCTCCAAGGTTGACGGGACTTTTATCTATGCTTCGAGGTTGTCTTTAGGGTTTGAATGCTGCTAACTTTTCTTTTCCTTAGGTTTAATCTCCGAGGTTGATTTGATTTTCAAAGGGGATGTCTCCGTGGTTAGATTTGATGTTGTGGTCCTCCATTGTTATCTCTAGAGTGTAAAAAAAATGTTTTTTCCCTCCTGCATAGTTAGTAACAGCAAAATAAATTTTTGAGTGTCTACAAACCCCATTTGCTTTCTTTTAGAAATCTATACTCTACTCAACCATTTTCATGATTGGAAAATCAAAATGGCTCGTTGGTCATGTATCATAGCTTAAGAGACTTAATAATCATGCACCAAGTCTAAGTTCACAAAACAGAACCTCTTGGCAACTCTGCAGCAAAATTTATTTTCGTAAAATAAATATATAATAACGATATTTTTATTACTTCACACATATACACACATTATATCGTAAATATTCACTTAGGCAATATAATTTACGTAAATAAAAATTTTTATTTAATAAATAATTATTTTATTATCTTTTAAAAAAATCCGGATTGTTACATCCTTCCCCCTTATAAAGATTTCGTCACCGGAATCGCGAAATGAAACTAACCTAAAATATAAAGATAACTTTTCTTATAGTTTCCACGTTTCCTTTGCCCATGATGATCAACGTACTTCTTCGATCGGTCTTGAGCTTGCACCAATTCTGGTTCCAAATTAGAGTCGTTCAACCATTTCTTTCCTACGAATCTTTATAAGACTATGTTCTTATATTCGTGTAATAGTTATTATTATACGTGAATCCTACCCGAGGTAGGTGGTCGATCCACCTTAGCTGCGTTTCCATTTGTTTCTGCATGCTCTTTTTATCGTGAAACGAATCCCGACCTAATATGATCGAAATTAATATTCCACATCTAACTGATATAACTTAACCTCGGAACTCAAATTCCTTCGTCAAAAATCATTTTATTAACGAGTTATTTTTAACTTATTTCTTTTCCTGAAATTCTCTTTCTTATGTTTGTATTCAAGGGATTCTTGTAACAACCCGATATTTTCTACATAAATAAATAAGAAAATTTGCGTATAAATTTTTTATTATTATTTATTTAAGGATGAGGATTTGTACAAGATAATATATATATGTATTTATGTGGTAAATAAAAATATATTTATTCATGAATGTTTACGAATAATTTTATTTTAGAATTATTGATTATTATAAAGTATATTCTAATAATAATTAAATTATGGTAGAAATGTTTTATTAATTATTTTCCATGAAAATATAATAATATATTATTTAAATAATATATGAAGTGATTTTTAGAATAAATATAATAATTATTTTATTATATGTATTTTAGTACAAGTTATTAAGTGAATTATTTTACCTTAATTATTAAGGTTAAATAGGAAGAATAAATCAGATATGGAATCCAAACCCTAATTTTGGATTATTGTCAAGGTATGAGAATAATAATATAATATTAATTATATTTTGATTTATCAGTGCTATGAATATGTACTGTATTTCCGTATTGATAATGGTAGGTCAATTACGGTGCATTATGAACAAACCCTAGTAATAATGCTAAACCCTAATTTGATATCCAAATTAGAGTTCAAGATTGTTTTATAAGTGTGTTATATAATTTATGATGTGTACTATATAATGATTTGATTAATTAGGTAAACCCTAATTAAAATTCTAGAAACCCTAATTTTTAGAAAACCCTAATTATAATCTAGAAATCCTAAATAATTTTTAGAAATGAAGAACCCTAATTTGAAGTTTAAATTAGAGTTCGAGATTGGTTGTAATTGTGTTAATGTGATTAATTAGCAAGTATTATAATTTTAATTGCTAATTTTGGAAACCCTAAAATTTTAAACCATAATTTGATAATTAGAAAACCTAATTATAAATTGGTAACCCTAATTATCAAAATTATAAACCCTAATTGCTATTTTAGCAATGTTAATGATAATTATATGATATTAATCCCTAATGTTCATGTATAGCGTAATTAGAAAATTAATCATAATTAGAAACCTTAATTTCAAAATGTTAGAAACTAAAGTTTATTTAAATTTTTATTTGATTTTAATTTTATTTTGTGCAAACCCTAATTGCAATTTTAGAAATTCTTTTTGTGCTAAATCTTAGGGTCAAACCCTAAGGGTTTGCAAGGATTACATAGTTGCCCTTAAATTCATATGACCAATCTAGAAATAAAAATTATATGAGAATGACTAAAAAGCCCTTTTGTCACATTTTTATGTTTGCTTGCAAATCTATACAAGATGAGAGTTGGTGACCAACTCATACCAACCCCATGTGCTAAAAATGACAGCAACAAGCTCTAGACATCAGCCATTCATGCATCCAAGACATCTATATATAGAATTGGAGAGAGAAAAATCTCATTTAGCCACTTATTTTGCACAAATTCTCATACTTGAGCCTCTCTCTCTAAAACCAATGAAAAACTATAGTATATCAGTCATATATTGAAGCCCCACGTGTGTCGTAACCAAATCAGAAACATAGAATCAAGAATTGCTCATTTAAAGGTATAAACAAACTCTAGAATTTCTGTCCAAAACTCTGTTGTTAGATCTTGTGATTTGAAGTTGTAACGTGTTGTTTGTAGTCTAATTTAATGATCTGGGTTGGTATCTTATGGGTCCATAACATTTAAATACACGAAATTCATGTTTTCAAAAATCTGGAAAAATTTTAAAATGTTTCTGACAGTCAAATGTCAGATCATGTAGATCTCTTTCTGTTTATGTTTTCGTATATTTGAAGGTTTGTATTTGTAGTATGTTATGTGGTCTGTGATCTGAACTTGAAATCAGACTTAGATCTGGTCTAGGTAGCAAGATATTCAAGGTCAAACGTGGTTGACCGGCCATGACCAGGCATTTCTGGGTAACCCAGAAACAGCCTAGAACCTGCTTGACAACATCTTTGACCGCCTTGATCTGTCAGTGTGTGTATGTTTTGGTTCTTTTGTTGCATTAAAGTTATAGTGTGGTAGTTATACTACAGGTTAATACTCTTAGATAGCTTTTATCACAAACGTGTGAGATTTAGAGGATGGTCAAACTAGGCAGAAAGTCCACGGATGAACTTTCTGGGTAACCCAGAAAGTTCATGAGCGTGGTTTCTGACCTTGTTTGACCGGACAAGATCTTGCTATTTTGTTATTGTTATTGTGATTTAATGTAATGGATCTCTAGACTTACATGTGTTCTACAACCTGAAAGTCTAAGATCACGAAACCCGTTCATGTGTTGCAAGATATAAAGATCGAGAGAAGGCAGTATGAACTATTCTTCATTTCTGGAAAACCCAGAAATGAAGAACAGCTCTGACAAGGTTTTTGGGAAGGCCAGATCTCGTTCGGTTTATGTAGTATGGTCATGATTGTTGCTGTAGCCTGAAGTGTTACACTAGTACTACACACTCTAATGCTTAGTTGGTCTAGAATCACACTACACACTGAATTATTGTTGGTCAAACGTGACACCTTAGCAACTGACTATGCATTTCTGGGTTTGGCCAAGAACATGAAGAACACCTATAGCGACGGTTCTGTCGCTATAGGTGGTCTTTAGCGACAGATAATATACTATTTTCCGAAAAATAATAAAAAAATAGAAAAAATTAGTTTTAAATTATTAAAAATACAAAATAAATTATAAAAAATTATTTTAAATTCCGAAAATTAGTTTTTAATTATTTTGAATATATTTCATAAATATTTAATATTTTGGGAATATTAAAAGTATTTAATTTATTTAATTATAATATTAAATAAATTATTTAAAAATGATTTTTAATATTAGAAAAATTATTAAAAATTATATTATGATATAAGAAAATATTTTAAGTTATTTTTAATGACTTTTAATATTTTGTGATAAATTTTATTAAAAAATTGATATTAATGGTAATTAATTTATTTACTAAATGAGTTAAACAAATTAATTAAAAATGATTTTATTATATTAAAAATCATTTTAAATGAAAATAAAGTGTTTAAAAATATTTTAAGTTATAAAATATAACTTTTAATATTTAAAGGATAATTTTATTAATAATTAAATATTAATGATTATTAAGTTATTACTAATGATATTAAATTTATTTAATAATTATATTAAATAAATAGTTTATAAATAGTTTTATTAATTTAAAAATCATTTAAAAGGGATAGAAATGAATTAAAAATATTTTAAGTTATGAATAATGACTTTTAATATTTTGATAAATAGAATATTAATACCTTAATATTAATGGTAATTATTTAGAAATGATTTTAAATGTTTTAAAAATTATTTAACGGTAATATTAATACTTTAAAAGTATTTCAAGTTATTATAAATAACTTTAATATTTTAGAAATGATTTCATTAATAGATTAATACTAATTAAGTATTAATGATAATAGAATTGATTAGTATTTAAATCATTTTAATGTGATTCCGATGTTTGAAATTTCGTGATAAATTATAATAAATGTTTTAAAATTATATTAAGTCATTTAATAATAATATGACTTATATGTACGGATATTGAGTTATAGAATAGAGTCTTAGACTCGATATTTACCCGATAAAGTTGTCGGTACACCGACATGTTCCAGAAATTGATCTGGACTTAGATAATGTGATTAGATAAGTGATTATTTGTGATTCAATGGTTGTTAAATCTATATGCCAATGTGATTAGGGTATGTGCTGACTGCAATAATGTAAGACCCCAACTTTTATAAATAAAGATAAATTTTCTATAAATATCATTTTCGAATATTATGGAGTTAATTTGATATAATGTTATAGTTGTGGGTAATATTTATAAATTTTGCAAAGTACGTAAGTTGTTATATAATATTCGATTGGTCGGGGAATATTCGTTTTAATAGGGAATATTCGTAAAACGGCACAATCATTGGTGGACCCCACAACGGAATTATTGTCGGATTGAGAAAACGACAAAAATATTTTATTAAAAATAACGGCGGAAGTTTTACCATTGATACTGTTGAACTACTCGGTAGTAAAAGTACAGTAATACGTGTGGTTGCATAGTAGCACACGGTATTGATTATTAATGCTTATGTGAGAAGTCACTCAGTTTGATTCAATTATTGTCAGTTAATAATATGAATTATTTAGCGATAATGACGTTTTGTTTTATTCGTATTATTAACGTAATAAAACAAGAAACATCTTTTTATATAAAACAGAATACTTTATTAAAGTTATTCTATAAATAGAATATATTATATTTTATTTAAAAGATTTTTCTTTAAATATGGACCGTCAGATTAAAGTAATCAATCTGGACCGTTCATAGATTAGTTACTATGCATTCTATTTTTCTATAAATAGCAGCTCATTCCTTCATTATTTCTTACGAATTCACTGAACTCTAGAGAGAGAAACTATAGAGAGAAAGAAGAAGAGTATTCTGCTACTTAACTACTTCCTTATTTCAGCTCTTCTTTAAAACGGTAAGGGGTGTTATTCTTTCTTATTCATGAAGAGAACTGTTATTGTTCCATTTCTTATTATTCTGTTGGAATAACCTGTATACGCGGTCTACCCTATACTTGGTGACATTCTTCTATTATTCTGTTGGAACATATTGTCTGTGTGTTTCACACCGGACCTGGTTCCATTTTTATTATTATTCTGTTGGAACATCCTGTCTGTGTGTTTTATACCAGACCTGGTTCCGTCTTTATTATTATTCTGTTGGAACATCCTGTCTGTGTGTTTTACACCGGACCTGGTTCCGTCTTTATTATTATTCTGTTGGAATATCCTGTCTGTGCGTTTTACGCCGGACCTGGTTCCATTATTTATTATTCTGTTGGAATAACCTGTCTGTGCGGTCTATCGCATGCATGGTGATTTCTTTTGTTATTCCATTCTTTATTATACTCAGTTGGTTAAGTTTTGACTTCTATACTTCATGGAATTTATGGAATATCCTTGATAATTGCGGTTCATCCAGTATCTTTTCATGAAAATATTCTTCTAAGCATTCTTAAATTTTACTCCACAAAGCAGTATCATGTTGACAATTTGGACGTTGTTAATTCTTGAATAAATTAATTCTTAAACTTGTTTTATTGAATTCTTATATCATTGTCATCATCTTCATATTTATAAAATGTTGAAAGTTATCTGTGGCATGTAGTGCATAGATGGACTTGGTATGATTATGACCAGGGATTATTCGGTATAATCATGACCGTAATGTTACAAATGATGTGATAAAAGTCATCATTGGCCCGTAGTGCATTGATGGACAGTTGTTGGCATGATCATGACCATTAATGAATACACGAATACCCTTAGCCGTAGTACAGGGGTGATTCGATGATGTGGATTATTTTATTAAGCTGAGTCCCAGCGATAACAGTGTTGAAAAACCTTTTAAATAATAAAAGATAGTAGAGTTTATTTTCTACTTGACTCTTTTAATGGATTGCTTGTTCCGCTGCAGTTAAACTTGATGTCTATTATATTTTATCAGTTTAACATTGTTGAAGGCTAATGATAATTTATTCTGCATTATCTTAGTCATAATATTTCTTACTGGGCTAGTTGAGCTCACCCTTTATTTCACTGTTCTCTTCAGGAAATGAGAACGTAGTTCGGGCAAGTCGGGGAACGGAGTGATGGTTCGAATGATAGTATTAGTTAGTAGTCCTCACTATTCTATGTAATAGTGTGTTAGTAAATGTAATGAGGACTCCTTTTGAGTATGAATACTCTCTAGAGGATAATATTTGTATTCAAACTCACAGTTTATGTTTTATCGTATTGTACACGACAGTTGTATTAGTAAGTTGTATTTGTATTCTGTACTATGTATCTGACGACCCAAGATGGGTGATGTATACCTAATTTTGGGGGCGTCACAGTTGGTATCGGAGCTTAGGGATATGATCACTGGCTAAGATGTGAGAATAGAACTAGGAGGGGAGAGACGGAGAATTCCTTCGCTAGTATGACCTACCTAAGTTTATTTGCATGGTATTTAATTGGTCGGTCATAATATAAGGATAATATATGACATATCAATTAACTTTTATTTTGTGGCAGTATCTGAAAATATCATCTGAGAATGTTGAGAATAGCAATGGAGCACATGCGACTGTTGATTCACCACATATCAATAATCAGGATAATGTGCATCAGGAAGGTGACAATCCTCATGCAAACAACAACACTGACCAGATGATGAATGATGGAATGTTCAGAAACTTTATGCAGTTCATGCAACAGCAGGCGAGAGCGGCTCCTGTCCAAAATATAGGTGAAAACACTGAAAACTCTCAGATGGTCACTGCTAAACAGTTCAAGGAGCTGGGACCACCAGAGTTTAAGGGAGAGCCAAAACCACTTATAGCAGAAACATGGATAAAGCAGATTACCAAGATATTTGATGTCTTGGGATGTTCCGAGGAGCAAAAGGTTCCCTTTGCCGCCTTTATGTTGCGAGGAGAGGCAGATTACTGGTGGGAATCGATTAAGCATACTCAACCTGCCGCACTGAAGATGTCTTGGGAGAAGTTCCAAGAACTGTTCAATGACAAATACTTTCCCGAAAGTGTTCGTCACATGAAGGAGGTGGAGTTCATCAAATTGGAGCAGAATAATATGACCGTGTCGCAGTATGAGGCTAAATTTGCTGAGCTATCCCGGTTTACGTCCCACTTGGTGGATAATGATGAGCGAATGACGCGAATATTTTTGCGAGGTTTGAAACCTGAGATACGTCAACATCTTATTTCTCATAAACTGTGTTTGTATATAGATGTTGTGAATAGGGCTCAGTTAGTGGAGCGCGATAACGAGTCAACGCAACCAAAAGAGAGCAGTCGACAAAATGATAATACCAGTGAGAGCAGTCATCGAAGCGGTGACAACAAGCGTGGAGGGAATCAACAGGCCAGAAATGGTAACCACTTCGGTGGTAATCAGGGCCAAAATAATAAGAATGGTCATTTCAAGAAGAGGAGATTCAACAATGATGGAAAGACGTCAGCACCAGCACCCGTTGTTAAGGAAGGAGAACGACCACCTATCATATGTTTCAAATGCGGAGGGGAGGGGCACATCAGTCCAAACTGCGCGATGCCATCTAAAGCATGTTATAATTGTGGAAAAGAAGGTCATTTAGCTCAATTTTGTCGTTTATCAAAAACAAGTTCAGCCAAGATAGAGACACCAAAGGACGTCCCAGAAAAGTCAAAACCGGTAGTGCAAGGGAGAGCGTTTGATGTGACCTCCCAGAAAGCAAGGAACTAGAATGAGATCATCACGGGTAAGCTTATCATAAACTCTAACGAAGTCTATACTTTATTTGATACCGGTTCTACCCATTCTTTTATTTCTCCTACTTGCGCTCATCGATTAAATTTGATTCTGGAGAAATTAGACTTTGACATATCTGTTGAAACTCCATTGAGAGAAACCTTCATTACATCTACGGTTTATAAGTCTTGTTTGGTTCAATTTGGTACCCACACATTACCTGTCGATCTTATTTCATTAAAAATACTTGCATTTGACGTGATTCTAGGGATTGATTGGTTAACTACTCATCATGCAAAAATTGATTGTTTTCGTAAGGTTGTTAGCTTTCATACTCTTAATCGACCTATTATGCGAATTCAAGCAACCAAACTATTAAAATCAATCGCTGTCATCTTAAGCCATAAAGCTATTCGTTTATTGAAAAATGGATATCAAGCTTTCTTAGCTCATGTCACGGATCTAAACAAAAATACGTCAGTTTTGAATGATATTTCTATTGTTAATAAATTCCCTGACGTATTCCCTGAAGAACTTCCTGACCTACCCCCAGAGCGTGAAATTGAATTTTGTATCGACCTTGAACCCGGTACAAAACCCATTTCCAAAGACCCATATCGAATGGCTCCTATTGAACTTCAGGAGTTAAAGATTCAACTGCAGGAATTGTTAGACATTGGCTTTATTCGTCCTAGTACTTCTCCTTGGGGTGCTCCTGTTCTATTCGTGAAGAAGAAAGATGGAAGTATGCGACTTTGTATTGATTATCGGGAGTTGAATCATGTCACCATCAAAAACAGGTACCCATTGCCACGTATTGATGACCTGTTTGACCAGTTGCAAGGAGCACAATTCTTTTCAAAGATCGATCTTCGTTCTAGATATCATCAGCTGAAGGTTAGAACTGAGGATATTCCAAAGATGGCTTTTAGAACTCGGTACGGGCATTATGAATTCCTAGTCATGCCCTTTGGATTGACTAATGCTCCTGCTGCCTTCATGGATATGATGAACCGAGTATTCAAGGAATATTTGGATCACTTTGTGGTCGTCTTTATTGATGACATCCTTATTTATTCCAAAAGTCGTGAAGATCATAAGCAACACTTGAGGCTGGTACTCCAAAAGCTTTGTGAATACAAGCTTTATGCCAAGTTAAAGAAATGCGAGTTCTGGCTGGAGAAGGTAGCATTCCTTGGGCACGTAGTATCAAGTCGTGGAATATCGGTTGACCCGGCAAAGATTGAAGCTATTCAAAGCTGAGAGCAACCTAAATCAGTGACCGAAGTACGTAGCTTTCTTGGTTTAGCAGGTTATTATCGGAGATTCGTGGAAGGATTTTCTTGAATCGCTACTCCATTAACTCAGCTGACTCGGAAAGATACAAAGTTCAGTTGGAGCAAAGAATGTGAGAAGAGTTTTCAAGAACTCAAGAGGAGACTCATTTCGGCACCTGTTCTAACGATACCATCTGGCTCGGAGGGATTTGTCATCTACAGTGATGCTTCGAGCAAAGGGTTGGGATGCGTTCTCATGCAACATGGAAAAGTCATAGCCTATGCATCAAGACAACTCAAGGAATATGAAAGGAATTATCCTACTCATGGTCTAGAGTTGGCAGCTGTTGTCTTTGCACTTAAAATTTGGAGGCATTACTTGTATGGGGAGAAGGTGGAGATCTTTACGGATCATAAAAGCCTTAAATATTTCTTCACTCAAAAGGAACTCAACATGCGACATCTGAATGAACGAACTACTATGTTATGTAATAGTTTGATGATATTAAGATAATTATGATATATATTATCTATCATGGGTTGTAATGAATGTTTAAAGGTTACGTACTTGGGAGCTAGACTCTGATAATTATGTAAATTAAGTTGATCTTTTATATTATTATTATTATTATTATTAGTATTATTCCGCTCATAGAAATGATATCGTGAAGAACCGAGTTCGGGTTTCAAGTACCCGAGTTTGGGGTCCTCACAGGTTGGTATCAGAGCTATAGGGTTAGAAACCTTAGGTGGGTTAGACCTTAGGCTATAACCTTAGAACAGAGAGAAACGTTGAAAATACAAATAACTCATATAGAGTTTAAAAAGATATGAATTGACTAAATTCATCGTCAAACTAAATAAAAGATAACTTGTATAAAACTCTTATTTGTTGTGTGTATATACTATATGCTAATTAGGATAATTTATGTGTGTAGATGTCAGGTGAAAAAGAATTCGATTACCCTCGGATCGTAAAGAAGGAGTCAATATCGAAGCCGATAGCTGACATAGAGGCTCACAATGAAAATAACTCAGAAGATGTAGTTATTGTGGAAAACATAGTACCAGATCTGGAGACGGTGGAGCTGACAGATAGAGATTCAGACACTAAAGTTGAAGCTGATCAAGCATCAACAGAGGTGCAGAATCTGAAGAACAAGGTTTCTTCTCTGGAAAGGCTGTGGGAGATAGAAAAACTGTCGAATAGTCAGTTGCGTCAAGCATTAATAGAAACAATAGAAGGACAAGATAAGCTTAAGATCCAAATTGGTCAGATGGGAGCCACAAGCAACACATCGTGTGCAACTCCGGACAAGAAGGGGAAAAGAAAGATAGAAGACCATGACTTAGGAAAATCCAATAAGAAGAAATGGAAAAGAATATGTTATCTTTGCGGCTATGAAGGACATACCACTCTGTATTGTCCTGACTACAAAAAAAGAGCATGTTTTATCTGTGGGATAGAAGGTCATCAGGTGAAAAGTTATCCAATGAAAAAGAATAATAAATAAGTAGTATAGGTTCTGTTGTGATGTAGGTGTGTTTAATGTAATATGTGCGCTAAGTATGTCTGTGAAAGGTAATGTTTCCAACTTTTGTGTTAAGCCAAGTTTGTAAATCCCGACTTTTGTAGTCGCAAAGGGATGAATGATGTTTAAAGCATTATGTGTTATGATATGTAAAATATTCGTTAAATGAATATGAATATTAGTTTGAGAAATAAAACAAGTTTAGAATATTAAACTTATTTGATAAGGTTTAGAATGTAAGTTAAATTATGATTTTATTTAATCAGATAATGCCGCCGAGACGTCGAACTCGCAACCAAAGGGCAGAAGAGTCTGTCAACAATGTTGAGGGACAACAACAAGCAGACCCAATCCAGTAATTTGCAAACATGTTAGCTCAGGCTATGCAACAGGGAATACTAGTCGCTGGAAACCAGCCGGACAACCGCTTAGCGAACTTCAAAGACTTTAAGGCTGTAGGACCACCAGAATTCAAAGGTACCACTGACCCTGTTGAAACCCAAACGTGGGTCAAAGAGATTGAGAAAGCATTCATAATAGCTAGGGTAGTTGAGGGGCAAAAGACCGCTTTTTCCACCTACATGATGAAGGGTGAGGCAAATTTTTGGTGGGAAGCAAACCAGACGAGGGCAGGAGAAGGTTTAGTTACATGGGATAGATTTAAAACTTTGTTTTTTGAGAATTATTTTTCCCCTAGTATGCAGGCTAGGATGGAGGTGAAATTTTTAGAGTTGAAGCAGGAGAATATGACGGTGTCTGAATACGCCGCCAAATTCAATGAGTTAGCTAGGTTTGCCCCGCATCAAGTCGATACGGAGGCTAGAAAAGTGAGAAGGTTTGAGCTGGGATTGAAACCCTGGCTCTACAACAAAGTGGCGGTGTTGCAAATTCCTACATTTACAACACTCATGGAGAAAGCGATCATAGTTGAGGAGGGAAGTGAGGCCATGAGCCTTTACAATAAGAAGAGGAAGAATAAGGGTAAGACCGAAGGAGCTGGAAAAGTAGGAGTTAATAGTGGGAGCAGGAGTGGAGATAGCAAGAGGAAGGTGAGCAGTTTTACAAGTGTACAAGTGAAACAGGAAGGTGTTAAGAAACAGCTAGTGCCATGTAAGACATGTGGGAAGAATCAATCGGGGGAGTGTTTGAAAGGAAAATTTGTTTGCTACAAGTGCGGGCAGGAGGGTCATATCTCTCCCAACTGCCCCAATCCTAGGATGAATAGTGGATGTTTTATATGCGGATCGACAGAGCACAGGGTGAAAGATTGTCCGAAGAGGAGGGTGGAGACAAGAAGTGTGAACATGGGCACTGGCAGTGGGACGTTAGCAATCACGGGACCGACTTCGTCAAACAAACCAACAAAATCAACAGCAAGGGTCTACAACATGACAGTTCAGGATACGGCAGCAGCTGGCACTTGAACTCCAAGTATTATTCGTATGCCTTTTATTTTCTTATACATAATTTTCCTATATATAGTAAATTATTTTATAAAGAAAGTTTGAGGAGAAATTTGAGTTCTTTTAGAAACAAATATTTTCGTTTAATCAGAAAGACAAGCCTTATATGAATAGTTAAAGATCAGTTTGATCAACGTTGATCAAGATCTACTTGTGATGATTGTGTATGCTATGTAACCGTGAATGTATAGGTTTTTAAACGGTGATTCCGGGGAAGGAATCTTTATAAGGGAGGGTGAATGTAACAACCCGATATTTTCTACATAAATAAATAAGAAAATTTGCGTATAAATTTTTATTATTATTTATTTAAGGATGAGGATTTGTACAAGATAATATATATATATATATATATATATATATATATATATATATATATATATATATATATATATGTGTGTGTGTGTATTTATGTGGTAAATAAAAATATATTTATTCATGAATGTTTACAAATAATTTTATTTTAGAATTATTGATTATTATAAAGTATATTCTAATAATAATTAAATTATGGTAGAAATGTTTTATTAATTATTTTCCATGAAAATATAATCATATATTATTTAAATAAAATATGATGTGATTTTTAGAATAAATATAATAATTATTTTATTATATGAATTTTAGTACAAGTTATTAAGTGAATTATTTTACGTTAATTATTAAGGTTAAATAGGAAGAATAAATCAGATATGGAATCCAAATCCTAATTTTGGATTATTGTCAAGGTATGAGAATAATAATATAATATTAATTATATTTTGATTTTTCAGTGCTATGAATATGTACTATATTTCTGTATTGATAATGGTAGGTCAATTACGGTGTATTATGACCAAACCCTAGTAATAATGCTAAACCCTAATTTGAGATCCAAATTAGAGTGCAAGATAGTTTTATAAGTGTGTTATATAATTTATGATGTGTATTATATAATGATTTGATTAATTAGGTAAACCCTAATTAAAATTCTAGAAACCCTAATTTTTAGAAAACCCTAATTATAATCTAGAAATCCTAAATAATTTTTGGAAATGAGGAACCCTAATTTGAAATTTAAATTAGAGTTCGAGATTGGTTGTAATTATATTAATGTGATTAATTAGCAAGTATTATAATTTTAATTGCTAATTTTGGAAACCCTAAAATTTTAAACCCTAATTTGATAATTAGAAAATCTAATTATAAATTAGTAACCCTAATTATCAAAATTGTAAACCCTAATTGCTATTTTAGCAATGTTAATAATAATTATATTATATTAATCCCTAATGTTCCTGTATAGCGTAATTAGAAAATTAATCATAATTAGAAACCTTAATTTCAAAATGTTAGAAACTAAAGTTTATTTAAATTTTTATTTGATTTTAATTTTATTTTGTGCAAACCCTAATTGCAATTCTAGAAATTCTTTTTGTGCTAAACCTTAGGGTCAAACCCTAAGGGTTTGCAAGGATTACATAGTTGCCCTTAAATTCATATGACCAATCTAGAAATAAAAATTATATGAGAATGACCAAAAAGCCCTTTTGTTACATTTTTATGTTTGCTTGCAAATCTATACAAGATGAGAGTTGGTGACCAACTCATACCAACCAACCCCATGTGCTAAAAATGACAGCAACAAGCTCTAGACATCAGCCATTCATGCATCCAAGACATCTATATATAGAATTGGAGAGAGAAAAATCTCATTTAGCCACTTATTTTGCACAAATTCTCATACTTGAGCCTCTCTCTCTAAAACCAATGAAAAACTATAGTATATCAGTCATATGTTGAAGCCCCACGTGTGTCGTAACCAAATCAGAAACATAGAATCAAGAATTGCTCATTTAAAGGTATAAACAAACTCTAGAATTTCTGTCCAAAAATCTGTTGTTAGATCTTGTGATTTGAAGTTGTAACATGTTGTTTGTAGTATAATTTAATGATCTGGATTGGTATCTTATGGGTCCATAACATTTAAATACACGAAATTGGCGTTTTCAAAAATCTAGAAAAATTTTAAAATGTTTCTGACAGTCAAATGTCAGATCGTGTAGATCTCTTTCTGTTTATGTTTTCGTATATTTGAAGGTTTGTATTTGTAGTACGTTATGTGGTCTGTGATCTGAACTTGAAATCAGACTTAGATCTGGTCTAGGTAGCAAGATATTCAAGGTCAAACGTGGTTGACCGGCCATGACCAGGCGTTTCTGGGTAACCCAGAAACAACCCAGAACCGGCCAGACAACATCTTTGACCGCCTTGATCCGTTAGTGTGTGTATGTTTTGGTTCTTTTGTTGTATTAAAGTTATAGTGTGGTAGTTATACTACAGGTTAATACTCTTAGATAGCTTTTATCACAACCGTGTGAGATTTAGAGGATGGTCAAACTAGGCAGAAAGTCCACGGATGAACTTTCTGGGTAACCCAGAAAGTTCATGAGCGTGGTTTCTGACCTTGTTTGACCGGACAAGATCTTGCTATTTTGTTATTGTTATTGTGATTTTATGTAATGGATCTCTAGACTTACATGTGTTCTACAACCTGAAAGCCTAAGATCACAAAACCCGTTCATGTGTTGCCAGATATAAAGATCGAGAGAAGGTAGTATGAACTGTTCTTCATTTCTGGAAAACCCAGAAATGAAGAATAGCTCTGACAAGGTTTTTGGGAAGGCCAGATCTCGTTCGGTTTATGTAATATGGTCATGATTGTTGTTGTAGCCTGAAGTGTTACACTAGTTGTAATACCCCAACTTATTAATGAATAAAATCAAATTTTCTCTAAATATTATTGTGAATAATAAGGGGTTAATTTGATATATTACTTTGGTTATGGGTGAAATGTGCAAATTTTGTAAAATAAGCAAGTCGTTATAAAATATTCATTTTGTCGGGAAATATTCGTTTGGTCATGGAATATTCTTGCTGTCGGGGAATATTCGTACGACGGCGCAGCCTTGTGTGGGCCCCATAACGGAAAGCGATTGGATGAAGAAAACGACAAGTATAAGTTATTTATAAATAACGGCGTAGTTGTTACCGTTAATACTGTTGGAATACCCGGTGGTTAAAATACAGTAGCACACGGTATTGCACCAATTATTGATTCTTACGTAAGAAGGCACTACTCAATAATTGTTACAGTAGTTATTGTTCAATATTTTATTTTATTGATTCAATAATTGTTGCGTTGATATTTTATATTATTGTTGTTTCAATAATTGTTGCTGCACAGTATTTTCTATTATCAGATCAATAATTCATATTATTTGAATAATATTATTAGATAACATTATTGGCAATGTCTAGAAAGTTCTGTCTAAGGAGAGGTTTGGTCATCTAATTGCGCGCCAGTAAGGAGAAATCCTTATTGAAAAGCCCCCTCTTTCCTAGGAACGACATGATTGTCATAAATGTGATTCTGTAATATTATTTGTGAATAATTAGTTATTGATTCATATGATAAGAAAATATTTATTTTATGTGGATATAAATGAGGGATATATTTTTGTGATTAAAAATGAAGGAGTTAATGTTGAGGTTTTTTATCAGTATTTTTGTCGGAATGGAAAATCAGGATTTTTGAGATATTTTACGGGGGTTATAATTTTTAATCCGACCGTTAGATCGTGGTAATTTTTGAATATGTTATACATATATAAGTTGAGTATATGTCCACAAATTTTGAACCGTTAAAAATGAATGTATGATTTATTATGAATTTTACGAGATGACTAATTCAGAAATTGTTGAATTTTCGGAGTTTATCATTTTGATGGAAAATTCTAGAATTGGTGGGCCCCACTCTTGGTTGGTGAAGAAATGTGCTGAGATTTTTATTCAAATGTGGTGGGTGGGAATAGTAGCAGGTAAAGCCATCAGGTTGCAGGTTAAGTCTGCTTCGGCGTGCTAACATTTTCCTATAAATAGAGGGCTAAGTTAGAGTTGAAAATCACATCAGAAATAAGTTTTCTCTCTTTCTCTCTCTAGATTATTGAGTGTATTTTGTGAGTATTTAGATACTTTGAGAGTTTCTATTCATCAGAGCAAGTTTCTTTCATCCTTATACCGGTATTCCGACCAGAAGTACTGATATTTTGAGGTAAGGGATATTATTTTCTTCTTAATGATACTATTTTCTTCAATACCATTATGCTGAAATATTGATATGAGTTTTTATCAAATTTGAAACTTTTTGTGTCGGGGTTACTATTCACGTATACGTTACTATTCACGTATACGGTACTATTCACGAATACGGCACTATTTACCGAAAAATAAAATTTTTCCTTTTTGTCCAAGATATCTATTATGGTTATTATCTTTGATTGTATCCATGTTTTGATCTTTATTTTTGAATTCTGCTTCACAATTGATTATTATGAAGTATTATTGATCTTGGATAAACTATTATACGAATCCCTACTATTTGTCCTCCTGTCTCACTGGATTCGTTCTCTTTAAGATATTTTTCATCATCCTCAGTCCTAAATGATGATATTACTGAATATCTTTGGCCTGTAGTGCAAAGATGTATGATTACTTGATGAATATCTTTGGCCTGTAGTGCAAAGATGAACAGGTGTTGAGATGAACATGACTGACATGTGATACAAATGAATATCTTTGGCCTATAGTGCAAAGATGAATATTTGGATAAAGATTATTATTAATTGATGTTACAGGGATAAAATATTGATTAGTAGAATTCTTTCTCTACTTGACTCTTCTAATGGTTTGCTGTTTCCGCTGCAGTTGTTGATCTAAAACTTGTTGTCGATTATATTCTATCAGATTTTTCCCTGTTGAAGACTAACGATAATTTGTTGTATATTATCTTAGTCATAATATTCTTTACTGGGCTAGTTGAGCTCACCCTTTTCCTTTTTGTTCCATTTTTTCTTCTCAGGAGGTGAGAACATAGCAGGATCTAGTCGGGATATGGAGTGATGGTTCTAGAAAGATGTTTTAGCAGTCCTCACTATTTCTGTAAAATAGTGTTTGAATAATTGTAATGAGGATTTATTTGAGTGTGGATATTATCCAGAAGACAATATTTGTATTTAAACTCACAGTATGTGTTGTCGTATTCTGCACGACAATTATATTATTAAAGTTGTAGTTTGCTTTCTGTACCATGTATTTGGCGACTCAGAATGGGTGTTGTATACCTATTTTGGGGGCGTCACAGTTGGTATCAGAGCTTAGGGATATGATCCCTGGCTGAGATGTGAGACAAGAACTAGGAGGGGAGAGACGGGGAATTCCTTCGCTAGTATGACCTGACTAAGTTTATTTAGTGTTTATTTGGTCGGTCAGAGTATAGGGATAATATATGACATGACTATTAACCCTTGTTTTATGGCAGTATTTAAGAATGGCAGCTGAGAACGTTAATAATGGAGTAAATCAGACCGTGGAGACACCTTTGATCACCACCCAGGGGAATGTGCAACATGAAGGCAATATTCCTCCTGTAAACAACGTTACCGAGCAAACGATGAATGATGGAATGTTTAGGAGCTTTTTGCAGTTCATGCAAAAATCAGACCAGGGAGACTCGTGTGCAGAATACGGGTGGAAATGATAACAATGCGCGGTTTGTCACAGCTAAACAGTTCAAAGAATTGGGACCACTAGAATTTAAGGGAAAGCCGGATCCGATCATGGCAGAAACGTGGGTCAAGCAAATTACCAAGATATTCGATGTCTTGGGATGCACGGAGGAATAGAAGGTTCCATTCGTCACCTTTATGTTCCGCGATGAGGCAGACTACTGGTGGGAGTCTGTGAAGCGTACCCAGCCTGACGCACTCAACATGTCCTGGGAAATATTTCAAAAACTGTTCAATGACAAGTAATTTCCTGAAAGTATTCGTCATATGAATGAGGTGGAGTTTATCAGACTGAAACAAAACAACATGACGGTGTCCCAGTACGAGGCGAAGTTTGCAGAGTTATCCAGGTTTGCACCTCATTTGGTCGAAAATGAGGAACGAATGACAAGGATGTTTCTGAGAGGTCTAAAACCCGAGATTCGGCAATATCTTATCTCTCATAAATTTTCTTTATATTCAGATGTTGTAAATAGGGCTCAATTATTAGAGCGAGATAATGAGTATGTGCAACTGAGGGACCACAACCAGGGTCATACCGGTGGCAGCAGTCATCGAAGCAATAAAAACCAGCAAGGAGGAAAACATTCGGACAAAAGCGGTAACCACTCTGGTGGTAATCGTGGTCGTGATAATAGAAGGAGCGAGTCGGGAGGAGATTTCAAGAAGAGAAGGTACAACAATGATAACGTGAAGACATCAGCACAAACATCAACTGTTTCTAGGGGAGGAGAACGACCACCGGTCGTATATTACAAATATGGGAAAGAGGGACATATCAGCCCAAACTGCCCATAACAATCTAAGGTATGTTATAACTGTGGAAAGGAGGGTCATATAGCTCGAGAGTGTTCTGTAGCAAAACCAAGTTCAGCGGGGATGGTGACTCCAAAAGTTGTCCCGGATAAGTCGAAATCAGCGGTTCCTGGAATGGCGTTTGTCGTGACTGGCCAAAACGCGAGAAACCCGAACGAGGTGATCACGGGTAAGCTAATCTTGAATTCTTGCGAAGTTTATACTTTACTAGATACCGGTTCTACCCATTCTTTTATCTCTCCTGCTTGTGCTCAACGTTTAAACTTGACTCCGGAGAAATTAGACTTTAACTTATCTATTGAAACTCCGTTGGGTGAAACCTTCGTTACATCTACAGTTTATAAATCTTGCATGATCCAAGTTGGCACTATCACATTACCTGTTGATCTTATCTCTTTAAAGATACTTGCTTTTGATGTGATTTTAGGAATTGATTGGTTAACCACTCATCATGCTAAAATTGATTATTTTCGTAAGGTTGTTAGTTTTCATATTCCTAACCAACCTGTCATATGAATTCAAACTACTAAACCACTAAAATCAGTCACTGTCATATCAAGCCACAAAGCTATTCGTTTATTGAAAAACGGATGTCAAGCTTTCTTAGCCCATGTTATGGATTTGAACAAAGACAAGTCAGATTTGAATAATATTTCTATTGTTAGAGAATTTCCCGATGAATTTCCGGAAGAACTTCCTGGTCTACCCCCAGAACGTGAAGTTGAATTCTTTATTGACTTTGAACCCGGTACAAAGCCCACTTCTAAAATCTCATATCGAATGGCTCCTATTGAACTTCAGGAGTTAAAAACCTAACTGTAGAAGTTTGTACCCGAGCCTTTATCTGGTGACTTCCTTTGCGGAATGCACTGAAGCCAAACTCTCCGAAGGGGACGCCATATTCGTGTGGTAGTAAACTGATAGGTGTCATTGTGACGTACTATCCAAGATTGGGATATGAGTCACAGTTGAGAGCAACCTAAGTCAGTAATCGAAATACGTAGCTTTCTGGGCTTAGCTGGTTATTATCGGAGATTTGTGGATGGATTTTCTCGAATCGCTACTTCGTTAACTCAGCTGACTCGGAAAGATACAAAATTCGTATGGAGTGAGGAATGCGAGAAGAGTTTCCAATAACTCAAGAGGAGACTCATTTCGGCACCTGTTCTGACAATACCATCTGATTCGGATGGATTTGTTATCTACAGCGATGCTTCAGGCAAAGGGTTAGGATGTGTTCTCATGCAACATGGAAAAGTCATAGCCTATGCCTCACGACAACTCAAAGAATATGAGAGGAATTATCCTACTCATGATTTGGAGTTGGCAGCAGTCGTTTTTGCGTTAAAGATCTGGAGACACTACCTGTATGGGGAGAAAGTGGAGATCTATACAGATCATAAAAGCCTCAAATATTTCTTCACCCAAAAGGAACTCAACATGCGGCAGCGACGTTGGCTCGAGCTGTTGAAAGATTACGATCATACCATCCAATATCATCCTGGAAAAGCAGACGTAGTAGCTGACGCATTAAGTAGATGATCATATGCGGGTACGAGTGCAATGTTGTTAACACAAAGGCCCATTTTGTATGACTTGCAAAGGATGGAGATAGAGATGAAGGCTCCAAGTATCCACATGATGATATCAAATATACGAGTAGAACCGACTTTAATCGATAAAGTTAAAGCTGCTCAAGCTACGGACATGGAGCTGATGCGTATGAAGAAGAAAGTGCAAGAAGGTGCTATTGCAGAAGCAAGAATCGATGAAGAAGGAATACTTCGAGTCAACTCCAAACTTTGTGTTCCTAATGATTTTGACTTGAAGCATAGAATAATGATGGAGGCACACAACACACCGTTTGCAATCCATCTTGGGAGTACCAAAATGTATCACGATCTTCGACATATATTTTGGTGGAGCAATATGAAAAGAGAGATCGCGGAGTTTATCTCGAGATGTTTAACTTGTCAACGTGTAAAAGCGGAGCATCAAGTACCAAAGGGTCCATTGCAACCACTTGAGATTCTGAAATGGAAGTGGGAACACATTACTATGGATTTTGTTACGGGTCTTCCCAAGGTTTCTCAAGGCATAAATGCGATTTGGGTTATTGTTGATAGATTAACCAAGTCGGCTCATTTCTTGCCGATACGTGAGACTTATTCCCTTGAACGTCTTGCTAGTATGTACGTGAACGAGATTGTGAGATTGCATGGCATGCCAGTATCCATAGTTTCGGATCGTGACCCAAGATTCACTTCACAATTTTGGGTTAGCTTGCAAAAAGCTATGGGCACGGATTTACGATTCAGTTCGACATACCATCCTCAAACGGATGGACAATCCGAGAGGACTATTCAAACTCTTGAAGATCTATTAAGACTTTGTGTCCTAGATCTCAAAGGGAGTTGGGATAAGTACCTACCATTGGTGGAATTCTCCTACAACAACAGTTATCAGGCGAGCATAGGTGTGGCTCCATTCGAGGCGTTGTATGGAAGAAAATGTCGTTCTCCAGTATGCTGAGATGAGGTGGGTGAAGTAACATTGTTGGGACCAGAGTTGGTACGCATTACTACAGAGAAGATCCAAACGATTCGACAACATATACAAACGGCACAGGATCGACAAAAGAGTTATGCGGATCTTCATCGGAAGGACGTGGAATTTAATATTGGGGATCATGTATTATTACGTGTTGCACCATGGAAGGGAGTTACAAGATTTGGAAAGAGAGGAAAGCTCAATCCAAGATTTGTTGGTCCATTTGAGATTCTTGAGCGAATAGGAAATGTGGCATATAGACTCGCATTACCTCCAAGCATGTCTCGTGTTCATAATGTTTTTCACATATCTATGCTTCGTAAATATGTTAAAGACCCGAACCACATTATTGAGTTAGAACCAGACGAGATAGCTAAAGATTTAACGTACGAGGAGGTACCTGTTAAGATCTTAGATAGGAAAGAGCATGTCCTACGCACGAAGGTTATACCACAAGTTAAGGTTTTGTGGAGAAACCATGCTATTGAAGAAATGACCTGGGAGTTGGAATCAGAAATGAAAGCGAGGTATCCTCACCTTTTTGAAACATCAGGTACGTACGTCAATTTCGAGGACGAAATTTCATAAGGAGGGAAGGTTGTAAGACCCCAACTTATTAATGAATAAAATCAAATTTTCTCTGAATATTATTATGAATAATAAGGGGTTAATTTGATATAATACTTTGGTTATGGGTGAAATGTGCAAATTTTGTAAAATAAGCAAGTGGTTATAAAATATTCATTTTGTCGGGGAATATTCGTTTGGTCGTGGAATATTCTTGCTATCGGGGAATATTCGTACGACGGCGCAGCCTTGTGTGGGCCCCATAACGGAAAGTGATTGGATGAAGAAAACGACAAGTATAAGTTATTTATAAATAACGGCGTAGTTGTTACCGTTAATACTGTTGGAATACCCGGTGGTTAAAATACAGTAGCACACGGTATTCCACCAATTATTGATTCTTACGTAAGAAGGCACTGCTCAATAATTGTTACAGTAGTTATTGTTCAATATTTTATTTTGTTGATTCAATAATTGATGCGTTGATATTTTATATTATTGTTGTTTCAATAATTGTTGCTGCACAGTATTTTCCTTTATCAGATCAATAATTCATATTATTTGAATAATATTATTAGATAACATTATTGGAAATGTCTAGAAAGTTCTGTCTAAGGAGAGGTTTGGTCATCTAATTGCGCGCCAGTAAGGAGAAATCCTTATTGAAAAGCCCCCTTTTTCCTGGGAACGACGTGGTTGTCATAAATGTGATTCTGTAATATTATTTGTGAATAATTAATTATTGATTCATATGATAAGGAAATATTTATTTTATGTGGATATAAATGAGGGATATATTTTTGTGGTTAAAAATGAAGGAGTTAATGTTGAGGTTTTTTATCAGTATTTTTGTCGAAATGGAAAATTAGGGTTTTTGAGATATTTTGCGGGGGTTATAATTTTTAATCCAACCGTTGGATCGTGGTAATTTTTGGATATGTTATACATATATAAGTTGAGTATATGTCCACAAATTTTGAACCGTTAAAAATGAATGTATGATTTATTATGAATTTTACGAGATGACTAGTTCAGAAATTGTTGAATTTTCGGAGTTTATCATTTTGATGGAAAATTCTAGAATTGGTGGGCCCCACTCTTGGTTGGTGAAGAAATGTGCTGAGATTTTTATTCAAATGTGGTGGGTAGGAATAGTAGCAGGTAAAGCCATCAGGTTGCAGGTTAAGTCTGCTTCGGCGTGCTAACATTTTCCTATAAATAGAGGGCTAAGTTAGAATTGAAAATCACACCAGAAACAAGTTTTCTCTCTTTCTCTCTCTAGATTATTGAGTGTATTTTGTGAGTATTTAGATACTTTGAGAGTTTCTATTCATCAGAGCAAGTTTCTTTCAGCCTTATACCGGTATTCCGACCAGAAGTACTGATATTTTGAGGTAAGGGATATTATTTTCTTCTTAATGATATTATTTTCTTCAATATCATTATGCTAAAATATTGATATGAGTTTTTATCAAATTTAGAACTTTTTGTATCGGGGTTACTATTCACGTATACGTTACTATTCACGTATACGGTACTATTCACGAATACGGCACTATTCACCGAAAAATAAAATTTTTCCTTTTTGTCCAAGATATCTATTATGGTTATTATCTTTGATTGTATCCATGTTTTGATCTTTATTTTTGAATTCTGCTTCACAATTGATTATTATGAAGTATTATTGATCTTGGATAAACTATTATACGAATCCCTACTATTTGTCCTCCTGTCTCACTGGATTCGTTCTCTTTAAGATATTTTTCATCATCCTCAGTCCTAAATGATGATATTACTGAATATCTTTGGCCTGTAGTGCAAAGATGTATGATTACTTGATGAATATCTTTGGCCTGTAGTGCAAAGATGAACAGGTGTTGAGATGAACATGACTGACAGGTGATACAAATGAATATCTTTGGCCTGTAGTGCAAAGATGAATATTTGGATAAAGATTATTATTAATTGATGTTACAGGGATAAAATATTGATGATGGACTTTTAAATCTTAGAAGATAGTAGAATTCTTTCACTACTTGACTCTTCTAATGGTTTGTTGTTTTCGCTGCAGTTGTTGATCTAAAACTTGTTGTCGATTATATTTTATCAGATTTTTCTCTGTTGAAGACTAACGATAATTTGTTGTATATTATCTTAGTCATAATATTCTTTACTGGGCTAGTTGAGCTCACCCTTTTTCTTTTTGTTCCATTTTTTCTTCTCAGGAGGTGAGAACATAGCAGGATCTAGTCGGGATATGGAGTGATGGTTCTAGAAAGATGTTTTAGCAGTCCTCACTATTTCTGTAAAATAGTGTTTGAATAATTATAATGAGGATTTATTTGAGTGTGGATATTATCCAGAAGACAATATTTGTATTTAAACTCACAGTATGTGTTGTCGTATTTTGCACGACAATTGTATTATTGAAGTTGTAGTTTGCTTTCTGTACCATGTATTTGCGACTCAGAATGGGTGTTGTATACCTATTTTGGGGGCGTCACACTAGTACTACACGCTCTAATACTTAGTTGGTCCAGAATCACACTACACACTGAATTATTGTTGGTCAAACGTGACACCTTAGCAACTGACTATGCATTTATGAGTTTGGCCAAGAACATGAAGAACACCTATAGCGACGGTTCTGTCGCTATAGGTGGTCTTTAGCGACAGATAATATACTATTTTCCGGAAATTAATAAAAAAATAGAAAAAATTAGTTTTAAATTATTAAAAATACAAAATAAATTATAAAAAATTATTTTAAATTTCAAAAATTAGTTTTTAATTATTTTAAATATATTTCATAAATATTTAATATTTTTGAAATATTAAAAGTATTTAATTTATTTAATTATAATATTTAATAAATTATTTAAAAATGATTTTTAATATTGGAAAAATCATTAAAAATTATATTATGATATAACAAAATATTTTAAGTTATTTTTAATGACTTTTAATATTTTGTGATAAATTTTATTAATAAATTGATATTAATGGTAATTAATTTTATTTACTAAATGAATTAAATAAATTAATTAAAAATGATTTTATTATATTAAAAATCATTTTAAATGAAAATAAAGTGTTTAAAAATATTTTAAGTTATAAAATATAACTTTTAATATTTAAAGGATAATTTCATTAATAATTAAATATTAATGATTATTAAGTTATTACTAATGATATTAAATTTATTTAATAATTATATTAAATAAATAGTTTATAAATTGTTTTATTAATTAAAAAATCATTTAAAAGGGATAGAAATGAATTAAAAATATTTTAAGTTATGAATAATGACTTTTAATATTTTGATAAATAGAATATTAATACCTTAATATTAATGGTAATTATTTAGAAATGATTTTAAATGTTTTAAAAATCATTTAAGGGTAATATTAATACTTTAAAAGTATTTCAAGTTATTATAAATAACTTTAATATTTTAAAAATGATTTCATTAATAGATTAATACTAATTAAGTATTAATGATAATAGAATTGATTAGTATTTAAATCATTTTAATGTGATTCCGATGTTTGAAATTTCGTGATAAATTATAATAAATGTTTTAAAATTATATTAAGTCATTTAATAATAATATGACTTATATGTAAGGATATTGAGTTATAGAATAGAGTCTTAGACTCGATACTTACCAGATAAAGTTGTCGGTACACCGACATGTTTCAGAAATTGATCTGGACTTAGATAATGTGATTAGATAAGTGATTATTTGTGATTCAATGGTTGTTAAATCTATGTGCCAATGTGATTAGGGTATGTGCTGACTGTAATAAGCAGTGTTATGTGTTATAGTATATTGTTCTAATCAAAAGAATGATCTTATTAATGATAGGTCGTGAGATAAGCGATAAATCTAAATTACAAACTGTAAGCAGCGCTTCAGGCAAGCATCTAACCTTTGCATTTTCTCTATGCAATGGACATGAGTAAGAATATTTCTAAACTATATTATTACTGTACAGATTATTAACCTTATATTATATACGCTCATTGCTTATCAATATGTTAGTATATGGTAATTCAGATATATATATTCTGTTCGTTAATTTCTGTAAATGGTTAAACAAGTGTCCCCACTTGGATAATCATTGTATTTAATCACATGTTGATATACCTTTGTCAATTACCCGTATATATATATATGTTGAATTATAGATTATTGTTGAAACAAGATAAAACCTTTGATTTGGAACCCAGACAAGTATGAACATCCCTACACGGGAAAATTTTTTATGCACCCAAGGTGGAACAGAGTGAACGATCCTATCGTTCTTGTAATGTAGTATTGATCAATGCAGGGCATAACAGGCTGATCACCCCCCGTGCCCGTAAGTTATGTCGGTTTACAGATGAATTTCTATTTAACCTTTTCGAAAATAAAAACAATATTCATGACATGTCACCATAACCCCAGTTATAGTCATTATGTAGTTTCGAAGATTTGAAAGAGAGTTGGTATGTTATTATTATCGGTTCAGAATACTTCACAACTATTGACTGGTTGTAGAAGAATAGTACAAAGAAAACATTTAAATCCTTTCAGGTTATATATATATAATTGCTATTACTTGCTGGGCACTCAAATGCTCATCCTTGCTTAAATTTAAATGTTTTCAGCTAAGTGCGAACGACCAGAGAGCTCTGCTAAGAATAAAGGGAAAGGGAAGGTTGCTGAATGAACGAATTACCATGTTATGTAATAGTTTGATGATATTAAGACAATTATGATATATATTATCTATCATGGGTTGTAATGAATGTTTAAAGGTTACGTACTTGGGAGCTAGACTCTGATAATTATGTAAATTAAGTTGATCTTTTATATTATTGTTATTATTATTAGTATTATTCCGCTCATAAAAATGGTATCGTGAAGATTCGAGCTCGGGTTCAAGTACCCGAGTTTGGGGTCCTCACAATTCTAAAGGTAACGTAAATATCTTAATTAGTATATAATACACATATTTACTGTGACAACCCAATATTTTTTATATAAATAAATCTGAAATTTTGCATATAATTTTTTTTTTAATTTTATTTTTAAAGATGAGGATTTGTACAAGATAATGTGTATATGTATTTATGTGGTAAATGAAAATATATTTATTACATAAATATTTACAAATAATTTTATTTTATAATTGTTGATTTTTATAAAGTATATTCTTATAATAATTAATTTATAGGGGAACTGTTTTTATTAATTATTTTCTATGAAAATATAATTATATATTATTTAAATAATATATGAAATGATTTTTAGAATTATTATAATAATTATTTATTTTATTAATTTATGTAAGATTAATTGAGTTAATTATTTTTAACTTAATTAATAAGGTTATATATGAAGAATAAATTAGATATGGAATCCAACCCCTAATTTTGGATTTTTATCAATGAATGAGAATAATCGTATAATAGTAATTATATTTTGATTTTTCAGTGCTATAAATATGTACAGTATGTACGTATTGATAATGGTTGGCTAATTATGATGCGATATTTGAAAACCCTAGATTTTCTATGTTAAACCCTAATTTAAAACTCAAATTAGAGTTCAAGATTGATTAGTAATGGTGTTATTTGATTTATGTTGTGTTATATAGGATTAAATGTTAATTAGGAAAACCCTAATAAATTTTGGAAACCCTAATTAACTAGACCTTAATTCTAAAATTAGTAACCCTAATTTGCTAATTTGGTAACCCTAATTTATTAATTGTAAGCTAAATGCTAATTAGTAAACACTAAAACACTAATGTTCATGTATAATGTAATTAGCTAATTAATCATAATTAGGAAACCCTAATTTTCAAAAATTAGAAAGTTATTTTTTATTTTATTTTTTTAAACCCTAAAATGTAATTCTAGAATACAATTGTTGGAAAACCTAATTAGGGTTAAACCTTAAGGATCAAACCCTAAGGGTTTGCCAATTGCCAAAAATGCCATTAAATTTCCAAGCGAAAAGACCAAAATACCCCTATTTGGATTTTCTTTATTATGTAAATTGCAAAGCTTGACAAGTGGGGAGTGGGTGACCTAACATGTTGACTTAATACAACTTAAATCTCCAGCAAATCAAGCAATATCAGTCAATACATGCATCATACACTTGTATAAATAGATTGAGAGAGAGAAAATTGAACATTCATGCTCATTTTTGTACCAACTCTCAACCTAAGCTCTCTCAAGCTCTCACCTCCAAAATTTGCTAGTATATCAGTCCCAAATCAAAGCCCCACGAACATCATAACCAAATCAGAAGCCTAGAATCAAAAATTGTTCATAAGAGGTATAAAATCCTAAGCTGCAATCTGTCCATCGATCTGTTGTTTGATGTTATTTTTTTGTTGTGTTATATATGTTAGATATAGTGTATAATGATGATCTGGATTGCTAGATGTTAGATCCATAACATCTAGAGGCTCGAATTTGAAGATTTACAAAATCTGGAAAAAAATTAAACTGTGGTCTGACAACGAATGTCAGTGGCCACAGATCTTTGGTCGTTTACGATTTTTGTTGTTTTTAAGTTGCTATGTGTAGCCTGACATGTGGTCTTTGATCTGGATCAAGAATCAGGCCTATATCAGTTTTAGATTGCAAGATAATCGTGGTCAAACTGTGACAACTCCAAAATAGGTCCATTTCACCCAACCTATTCCGAGTCGCCAAATACATGGTACAAAAAATAACTACAACTTTATTACAACAATTGTCGTGCAAAATACAACAACACATATGTTGTGAGTTTTGATACAAATATATATCAACTGTGACTCTCATCCCAACCTTGGATAGCACGTCACAATGGTACCTTACATAGAGGTATAGTCAAAAATTATTTTAGAAATTAAAATTTTTGGGAAGTGCTCAAGGAAACCTTCTTACATGGGAGGCAATGCATCTAGGTTATGATAGATATCATATGTCCACAGAATTATCCTTGGTTGACCCAATAGACCTCAAAGAAAAATAAGAAGATTACTATTATATTCTTTCCAATGGTAAGTCTTCTCTTGACATATCATTATCTCCACTATCCTAATTGAGAATTATACTTCAAACAAACACCAAGATTATATAGGTAGTGCTCGTAGATATACTCAGCAAGTGGATGTGCACAACCGTGTCTTATGATGACACGAGGTTGTATGTCATTAGACATCTTGTATGATAGTGACAAAACACCCTTCCAACGTTGGGTTCGCCTCACCCTATTTGATTCACCAAATATAACTACTAAATGATGATCACCGTTCTATTCCTCTGTTACCCCTGCTCGACCTAGCTACACTCATATTACCTAAAAGGAATTGTGAAACAGAAGGGTAAGCACAACTAGCCCAGTAAAGAATATCATGACTAAAGGTAAATAAATTATCAATTGCCTTCAAGAGTAATAAATCAGAGATTTAGAACATATGGTAGATGATAAAAAATTTCAACCATAGTTGCAGCGGAACGAGCAATCCATTAGAAGAGCCAAATAGACCATAAAATCTATTATCTTCTCCATGTTAAAAATCCATCAACAATGTTTTATCCTTGTAACATCAATCAACAGTTCTGGTCCACATTCATATAAATAACTCATAATCATAATTGTGATTCTAAATTCTTCTTCGCATCCAGGACGAAGATAATTTTCATCACATGTCTTTACCTGAAACATCAAAGATCATGGTTATACCAAATCACAGTTCCTGTTCATAATCATACTAATAAATTCATCTTTGCACTACGGGCCAACGATATTCGTCAACAGTTCATCTTTGCACTACTGGCCAAAGATATTCAACAATAGGTCATCTTTGCACTACGAGCCAAAGATATTCATCAACAATTCATCTTTGCACTGCAGGCCAAAGATATTCCTCAACAGTTCATATTTGCACTACAGGCCAAAGATATTCATCAACAGTTCATATTATAACCATTTCAATTATAAATATATAATCATTTCAGGATTTATATAAACAATAATTATAACCATGTTGATCATTTCACCTTTGCACTTAAGCTAAAGATATTCAATTATAAATTCAATGGTCATGATCATACCAGTCAACAATCTAACTTTGCACTACTGGCCAAAGGGAACCCATAGTCATGATCATACCAAAAATCTATCCATCTTTACACTCAAGTCAAATTGAAATATCATCATTAGAGTTATAAAAATGTTATATATAATAGTAAAATCAATATAATCAAAACATCTAGATTTAATCTCAAGAGTAATATTCATAAATCAACTATAATTTTGTTAGAAAAAGAAATTAATTTTGTCATGAATAGTAACTCGTGAATAGTAACTCATGAATAGTAACTCGTGAATAGTAACTCATGAATAGTAAACCCGACACAAAAAGATAAAAATTTTATAATAAAAGTCATACCAATATTTCGGTATAATGATATTGAAATAACATTTCTTAAACTTATAAATAATTTATTTTAATTGTTTACACTTTACTAAATATTGCATTTAATCATCCTAAAATTTTAAACTCATAAGATTTCATCACTAATAAGCAAAACCCTCATCAAAAATCTGCATATACCTCATATAGGATTCTCAAGCCATAAAATTATATTTTTTAATTTTCTTACTTCATATAACATATTTAATTCATTTACTCATAACTAGTCTATTTTCATAAAAAATACTAAATCAGTACAAACAAATTTTCTTTTATGAGATTTAGTAGAATATAGTCCCATATTGAACATATATTTTTCTTAGAATTTTTAAAAATCATTTACTATTTTTCATATAGCCAAAACAGCCGAATATTTAGATATTTATCAAAAATTGTACTTTTATCCAAAAATTCCGAAATTTACAGAGTATACTTCTATCATATACATGTACTCTCAATAAAAATTTCACCAATTTTGGAGTTAACCACAAGGAGTTATAAGCGGTTACTTTTAAAATAGTCTTTTCTCATAAAATTCACAACTATTAATCTATACATCCAAAAATCGCCATTTTTTGACACAATCAAGAAAAATCATCAAATTATCATTTCAAATTTTTCCAGAATTTTTGAAGGTCAGAAAAATTACGAAACTGAAAAACATAACAACCCTTAAAATCCCTTACTATCCCTTACCTCAAAAGAGTAGCACTTCTGACTAGATATCGGATACGACGCTGAAGGAAACTTGCACTGATGAATAGCAACTCACCAAGTATCTAAATACTCACAAAATACACTCGATAATCTAGAGAGAAAAAGAGAGAAAACTTATGAATTCTGGTGTATTTTTCAATTCTAACTTAGCCCTCTATTTATAGGAAAATATTAGTACGCCGAAGCAAACTTGACCCGCTACTTGATGGCTTTACCTGCTACTATTCCACCCATCAAAAATCAGCCATCTTCCCTAACAACCAAAAGTGGGGCCCACCTATTTCTAGAATTTTTCACCAAAATTATTTATAAACCTAATTTCCGAATCAATCACCTTTTAAAATTCATAACAAATCATTCGTTCATTTTTAACGGTTCAAAATTTGTGAACATATACTCAACTTATATATGTATAACATATCCAAAAATCAAAATGATCCAACGGTCAGATTAAAAATTATAACTCACACAATAAAGTTGTAATAACACTGATTTGATCTTTTAATACCTCCAATCCGACAAAATACTGATAAAATACCTCAACATTAATTCCTTCATTTATAACCACATAAATAAATTCATCATTTATATCCACATCAAATAAATATTTCATTATCATATAGATCAATAATTAATTATTCATAAATAATATTACAGAATCACAATAATGACAACCAGGCAGTTCTCAGGAAAGAGGGGGCTTTCCGATAAGGATTTCTCCTTACTGGCGCGCAATTAGGTGACCAAACCTCTCCTTGACAGAACTTTCTAGACATTGCCAATTATATTGTCTAATAATATTATTCAAATAATATGAATTATTGATCTGATAATGGAGATACTGTGCAGTGACAATTATTGAAATAACAATAATATAAAATATCAACGCAGTAATTATTGATTCAATAAAATAAAATATTGAACAGAAATTACCGTAACAATTATTGAGTAGTGCCTTCTCACGTAAGAATCAATAATTGAAAAAAATACTGTGCAATACCGTGTGCTACTGTGCAACTATGCGTATTACTGTATTTTAACCACCAGGTATTCCAACAGTGTTAACGGTAACAACTACGCCATTATTTATAAAAACTCAAATTTGTCATTTTCTTCATCCGACAGTTATTCTGTTATGGGGCCCACAAATGGCTGCGTCGTCGTACGAATATTCCCCGACAGAAAGAATATTTCACGACTAAACGAATATTCCCCAACAACAATGAATATTTTATAACCACTTGCATATTTTGAAAAAAAAAATTCATATATCACCCTTAACTTTAACTTTTATCAATTTAACCATTTACTGAATAATAATTATAAGAAAAATTGAATATTTTTATTTCATAAAATTCGGGGTCTTACACAAACCACGTTGACCGACATTGACTGGTTGAAATCTGGGTAGCCATGAACTTGCCCAGAAAGCTATGACAGCAAGTTCATGGGCCAAGATCTCTCTGTTGTTAGTTTTTTTGTTTCTGTTGTTGTAACAATATTATGGTATGGTATATGGACTTCAGGTTAAGACTTTTAGAACCTTGAAATAATCAACCGATTGAACACTATGGATGGTCAAACTAGGACAAACGATCATGGAAGCTGTTTTCTGGGTAACCCAAAAAAGGCTTGACCATGTCGTCTGATATGGTTTGACCGGCCTTGTTATGTTTGATCTATTGTTGTTTAAGTAATATAATGTGATAGAACTCTTCCTTGTTATGTTGGGTACATACTTCAGTTTTTAAATCACAAAAACAACACAAGATTAGCAAGTTGTGGAAGCCCAAAACTAGCCAGTCGAACTATTCTTCATTGCTGGGTAACCCAAAAAATGAAGAACAGCTCTGACAGCTTGTTCAAGGCTCCAAATCTCGCTTATGTTATGCTTGTTAGCCATGTTTGTTGTTGGGTATTGTACTGTTGCAATTGTATTACACTATCAGACCAAAAACAGTCACAGAAACACATTACACAGTTCATAATTGATGGTCAAAGTAGCACCCTCGAAACTGTCAGGCATTTTCTGGGTTTAGCCAAGAACGCGAAGAACACCTATAGCGACGGTTTTGTCGCTATAGGCAGTCTTTACCGACACTTTTATTAAAATTAATTATTTAAATTTCAAAATTTATTTAAAAATAGTAATTAATTTCTGAAAATTATAAAAATTATTTTTAAAATTATTTTAAGTTATAAAAATTAACTTTTAATAATTTGAAATATTTTTCAAAAATATTAGTATTTATTTAAAAATTATTGATAATTAATTTATTTATTAAACACATTAAATAAATTAATTAAAAATTATTTTATTAAAAATTATTTTAAATAATAATAAGTTATTTAAAAATATTTTAAGTTATAAAATATAACTTTTAATATTTTAAAGTAAATTTCAATGATTATTTAATATTAATGATATTAGATTTATTTAGCAATTAAATTAAATAAATTAATTAAAAATGATTTTAATATTTTAAAAATCATTTTAAATAAAAATAAATAGTTTAAAAATATTTTAAGTTATAAAATATAACTTTTAATATTTAAAAATAAATTTTATTAATTGATTATTATTAATGATATTAAATTTATTTAATAATTATATTAAATAAATTAGTTTAAAACTAATTTTAAAAACATAACAATCATTTTAAATGAAAATAAAGTGTTTAAAGATATTTTTAGTTATAAAATATAACTTTTAATATTTAAAGGATAATTTCATTAATAACTTAATATTAATTTAATATTAATGATATTAAATATATTTAATAATTATATTAAATAAATAGTTTAAAAATGATTTTATTAATTTAAAACTCATTTAAAAAGGATATAAATGAATTAAAAATATTTTAAGTTATAATATGTTGATAAATAATACATTAATACTTTAATATTAATGGTGATTATTTAAAAATGATTTTAAATGTTTTAAAAATCATTTAAGGAAAATATTAATACTTTAAAAGTATTTTGGGTTATTATAAATAACTTTAACATTTTGGCAATGGTTTCATTAATAGTTTAATATTAATTAAATATTAATGATAATAGAATTGTTTAATATTTAAATCATTTAATAATGATTTCGATGTTTGAAAATTCATGATAAATTATTATAAATATTTAAAAATTATTATAAGGTCATGAAAAAAATAATATAACTGATATATAAGTTATCTAAATGGATATTGAACTGCTATATAGAGTCTTAGACTCCATAAATACCCGATAAAGTTGTCAGTACACTGATATATTTCAGAAATTGATCTGGACTTAGATAGATTGACTTAATAAATGTTATTTGTGATTCAATGGTTGTTAAACTTACATGGCAATGTGATTAGGTTATGTGCTGACCGCAAATAACAGTACAATATGACATGATATATTATTCTAATCGAACGAATGATCTATTTAATGATAGGGCTTGGTATAAAAGATAAATCTAAGTTGTGTAAGCAGCAGACAAGGCAAGTATCTAACCCTTTGTATTTACTTTATGCAACGGACATGTGTAAGATAATATCTGAACTATTCATTTTAATTGTTCAAATATTTCAACCTTTGTATACACTTATGCAATGATTCTGTATAAGTAAGTTATTAAATTATAATTGTTGTACAAGTTCCTTTTATTCTGTTATTGTAAATAAAGATATATATATATTCTGTTCGTTAATTTCTAAACATAGTTATACAAGTGTCCTCACTTGGATAATCATTATATTTTATCACATGTTGATACATACATATCGGTGTCCAATATGTACACATTGAACTAAAAGTCGTCTAAGCTATTTGATATGGCTAGACACAAACTTAAAAGTGTTGTTGAACAAGATAAGAACTTTATCATTATCCAACCGAATTGTTTTGGTTTGGATTCTAGACTGGTATGAACATCCCAAATATGGGAAACTTTTATGCGCCTAAGGCGGATATGCTAGACGAAAATATCTTCCTTTAATATAGTATTGATCTATACAGGGTATAACGGGCTGATCACCCCCGTGCCCGTAAGTTATAACGGTTTACATATGAAGTTCTGGGTAACCTTTTCGAAAATAGAAAACAATGTTCATAGTCTATCAACTGATCCTCATTTATAGTCATTACGTAGTTTCAAAAAATTTGAAATCGAAATGATATGTTGTTTATTACTGGTTCAGTTTACTTCACAACTGTTGATTCATTGTAGAAGTATCATTCAAAGAAAACATTTAATTCGTTCAACTAACTATTATTGTTTCCATTACTTACTGGGCACTCAAATGCTCATTTTTGCTTAATTTAAATGTTTTCAGCTAAGTGTGATCAACCTGAAGGCTCTGCCAAGAACAAAGAAAAAGGGAAGGTCGCTGAATGAATGATAATGCTATCTTTTGTAATAACTAGACTTTATTAGGATAATGATGATATATATTAATTATCATATAATGTAACGAATGTTTAAAGGTTTCGTACTTGGGATTGAAAACTCTGATAATATGTAAATTATATTTGATAATCTATATTATTGCTATTATTATTAGTTATATTCTGCTCATAGAATGGTATCGTGAAGCACTGAGTTCGGGTTTTAAGTACCTAAAGTTGGGGGCGTCACAGGTTGGTATCAGAGCTATAGGGTTAGAAACCTTAGGTGGGATAGACCTTGGGCTATAACCTTAGAACAGAGGGAAACGTTGAAATTATAAATAACTCATATAGAGTTTAAAAAGAGGTGAATTGAATAAATTCATCGTCAAACAAAATAAAAATTAACCTTTATAAAACTATTGTTTGTTATGTGTATATATGCTAATCAGGATAATTTATGTGTGTAGATGTCAGGTGAAAAAAGATTAGGATACCTTAGATCGTAAAGAAGAAGCCAATATCAAAGCCAATAGCTGAAATAGAGGCTCAAAGTGAAAGTAACCTCGATGATGTGGTTATTGTGGAAAACGTAATACCAGATCCAGAAATGGTAGAACTGACAGATAGTGATTCAGACACTGAAGTTGGAGCTGATCAAACATCAACCAAGGTGCAAAATCTGCGGGACCAGGTTTCCTCTTTAGAAAAACTGTGGGAAATAGAAAAACTACTACATAGCCAACTGCGAAAAGCATTAATAGAAACAATGAAAGAACAAGATAAGCTTAAAATCAAAATTAACCAAATTGGAGCTAAAAGCAACAAAGCGTGCGCAGTTCCGAGCAAGAAGGGAAAAAGAAAGATGAAGGACCGTGATATAGGAAATCCTGATAACAACCAAGGAAAAATTAATCGAATAGAAAGGTGTGCAAATTGTGACAAGAAACATGAAGGTGTGTGCAGGAAAGGGGAATATGTTTGCTATAATTACGGACAGGAGGGACATTTCTCTCCTCATTGTCCCAATCCAAAGCAATGTGACTATTTTATTTGTGGGATAGAAGGTCATCAGGCAAAAAGCTGTCCAAGATCAAGAAAAAGGTGTAGTAAATAGTTAGTATAGGTTCTGTGGTGTAGGAGTGTTGAATATAATATTTGTGATATGTATGTTTGTGTAATGTAATATTCTCAACTTTTGTATAAGTTAAAGTTGTAAATCCCAATTTTTGTGGTCACAAAGGGATAGCAGTATGGGCTATGTTATGTAAATTACTACGACTTAATGAAAATGAACATATGTTTGAGTAATGAAACAAGTTTAATATATTAAACTTCTGTGATAAGGTTTAGAATGAAAGTTAAATTATGTTTTATTTAATCCGATAATGCCGCTAAGACGTCAAACTAGAAATCATAGGGCAGAAGAATCTGTCAATAATACTGAGGGACAACAACCAGATCCAATGCAGCAATTTGCAAATATGGTAGCTCAGGTAATGCAACAAGGAATTCCAACCGCAAGGAACCAGCCAGACAACCGCTTGGCAAACTTCAAGGACTTCAAGGCTGTGGGACCGCCAAAATTTAAAGGTACAACTGACCCTGTAGAAGCCCTAACTTGGGTTAAGGGAATCGAAAAGGCATTCTTTATAGCTAGGGTAGCTGAGGGGCAAAAGACCGCTTTTGCCACCTAAATGATGAAGGGTGAGGCAATTTTTTGGTGGGAAGCGAATCAGGCGAGGGCAGGAGTAGGTGTAGTTACTTGGGAAGGGTTTAAAACTTTATTTATTGAAAACTAATTTTCATCTAGTATGTAGGATAGGATGGAGGTAAAATTTCTAGAATTGAAGCAGGAAAATATGACGGTGTCAGAATACGTCGCAAAATTCAATGAATTGGCTAGGTTTACTCCGCAACAAGTCGATACGGAGGCTAGGAAAGCTAAAAGGTTTGAGCTGGGATTAAAACCCCGGCTCTACAACAAGGTAACAGTGTTGCAAATCCCTACATTTGCAGCACTCATGGAGAAAGCTATTATTGCTGAAGAGGGGAGTGAGGCCATGAGCCTCTACAATAAGGAAAGAAGGAACAAGGGTAAGGTTGAGGGAGCTAGGAAGGTATACACAAACCGTGAGAATAGGAGTGAAAAGAGGAAGGGAAACAACTTTGGGGGTATGCAGGTGAAGCAGGAAGGTACAAAAAAGAAGCAGGCGGTGCAATGTGGGAACTGTGGAAAGAACCATTTGGGGGAATGTCTGAAAGGTAAATTTACATGTTTTAAGTGTGGGCAGGAGGGCCATATCTCTCCCAACTGTCCCAATCCTAGAACTATTAGTGGGTGTTTTTTGTGCGAATCAAAGAAGCATAAGGTGAAGGACTGTCCGAAAAGGAGGACGGAGGCAGAAAGCGTGAACATGGGGAAAAGCAGCGGAACTTTGGCGATCACAAGACCAACATCATCTAGCAAGCCGACAAAATCTACTGCAAGGGTCTTCAACATGACAGTCCAGGATACGGCGGCAGCTGGCAATGGAACTCCAGGTATTATTCGTATAGCTTTTATTTAATTATACATGATTTTTATATATATAGTAAATTATTTTATAAAGAAAATTTTGAAGGAAGAATTTGAGTTCTTTTAGAAATTAAATTTTCGTTTAATTAGAAAGACAAGCTTTATATGAATAGTTAAATATCAGTTCGATCAAAGTTGATCGAGATCTACTTACAATGATTGTGTATGATATACCTCTGTATGTATAGGTTTTTAAATGGTAATTCCGGGGACGGAATATTTATAAGGGAGGGTGAATGTGACAACCCGATATTTTCAATATAAATAAATTTAAAATTTTGCATATAATTTTTTTTTAAGATGGGGATTTGTACAAGATAATGTGTATATGTATTTATGTGGTAAATAAAAATATATTTATTACATAAATATTTACAAATAATTTTATTTTAGAATTGTTGATTTTTATAAAGTATATTCTTATAATAATTAATTTATAGTGGAAATATTTTTATTAATTATTTTCCATGAAAATATAATTATATATTATTTAAATAATATATGAAATGATTTTTAGAATTATTATAATAATTATTTATTTTATAAATTTATGTAATATTAATTGAGTTAATTATTTTTAACTTAATTAATAAGGTTATATATGAAGAATAAATCAGATATGGAATTCAAACTCTAATTTTAGATTTTTATCAAGGAATGAGAATAATCATATAATTGTAATTATATTTTAATTTTTCAGTGCTATAAATATGTACAGTATGTACGTATTGATAATAGTTGGCCAATTATGATGCGATATTTGAAAACCCTAGATTTTTTATACTAAACCCTAATTTGAAACTCAAATTAGAGTTCAAGATTGATTAGTAATGGTGTTATTTGATTTATGTCGTGTTATGTAGGATTAAATGTTAATTAGGAAAACCCTAATAAATTTTTGAAATCCTAATTAACTAGACCCTAATTATAAAATTAGTAACCCTAATTTGCTAATTTGGTAACCCTGATTTGTTAATTGTAAGCTAAATACTAATTAGTGAACACTAAAACATTAATGTTCATGTATAATGTAATTAGATAATTAATCATAATTAGGAAACCCTAATTTTAAAAAATTAGAAAGTTATTTTTTATTTTATTTTTTTAAACCCTAAAATGTAATTCTAGAATGCAATTGTTAAAAAACCTTAGGGTCAAACCCTAAGGGTTTTCCAATTGCCCAAAATGCCATTAAATTTCTAAGCGAAAAGACCAAAATACCCCTCTTTGGATTTTCTTTATTATGTAAATTGCAAAGCTTGACAAGTGGGGAGTGGATGACCTAACATGTTGACTTAATACAACTTAAATCTCCAGGAAATCAAGCAATATCAGTCAATACATGCATCATACACTTGTATAAATAGATTGAGAAAGATAAAATTGAACATTCATGCTCATTTTTGTACCAACTCTCAACCTAAGCTCTCTCAAGCTCTTACCTCCGAAATTTGCTAGTATATCAGTCCCAAATCAAAGCCCCACGAACACCATAATCAAATCAGAAGCCTAGAATCAAAAATTGTTCATAAGAGGTATAAAATCCTAAGCTACAATCTGTCCATCGATCTATTGTTTGATGTTGTTTTTTTTGTGTTATATATGTTGGATATAGTGTATAATGATGATCTGGGTTGCTAGATGTTAGATCCATAACATCTAAAGGCTCGGATTTGAAGATTTGTAAAATCTGGAAAAAAATTAAACTGTGGTCTGACAACGAATGTCAGTGGCCACAGATCTTTGGTCGTTTACGATTTTTGTTGTTTTTAAGTTGCTATGTGTAGCCTAACATGTGGTCTTTGATCTGGATCAAGAATCAGGCCTATATCAGTTTTGGATTGCAAGATAATCGTGGTCAAACCACGTTGACCGGCATTGACTGGTTGAAATCTGGGTAGCCATGAACTTGCCCAGAAAGCTCTGACAGCAAGTTCATGGGCCCAGATCTTTCTGTTGTTAGTTTTTTTGTTTCTGTTGTTGCAACAATGTTATGATATAATATATGGACTTCAGGTTAAGACTTTTAGAACCTTGAAATAATCAACCGATTGAACACTATGGATGGTCAATGTAAGACCCCAACTTTTTAATGAATAAAATCGAATTTTCTCTATTTATTATTGTGAATAATAAGGTGTTAATTTGATATAATACTTTGGTTATGGGTGAAATGTGCAAATTTTTCAAAATAAACAAGTGGTTATAAAATATTCATTTGTCGAGGAATATTCGTTTGGTCGTGGAATATTCTTTCTGTCGGGGAATATTCGTACGACGACGCAGCCATTTGTGGGCCCCATAACAGAATAACTGTCGGATGAAGAAAATGACAAAATTGAGTTTTTATACATAACGGCGTAATCATTACCGTTAACACTGTTTGAATACCCGGTTCGTAAAGTAAAGTAATACGCGTTGTTGCACAGTGCAATAATTTTTTTCAATTATTGATTCTTACGTGAGAAGGCACTACTCAATAATTGTTACAGTAATTACTGTTAAATATTTTATTTTATTGATTCAATAATTGTTGCGTTGATATTTTATATTATTGTTGTTTCAATAATTGTCACTACACAGTATTTCTCATTATCATATCAATAATTCATATTATTTGAATAATATTATTAGATAGCATTATTGGTAATGTCTAGAAAGTTCTATCAAGGAGAGGTTTGGTCACCTAATTGCGCGCCAGTAAGGAGAAATTCTTATTGGAAAGCCCCCTCTTTCCTGGGAACGGCCTGGTTGTCATAATTGTGATTCTGTAATATTATTTGTGAATAATTAATTAATTATTTATATGATAAGGAAATATTTATTTTATGTGGATATAAATGATGGATATATTTATTTTTATGTGGATAAAAATGAAGGAATAAATGCTGAGGTGTTTTATCAGTATTATGTCGGTGTGGAGGTATTAAAAATCATCCGTTTGTGGATTTTGAATATTTTTGGTTTTAAATTTGGAAAAACTTAAACTTTCAAAGTTGTAGAGAATTAAATTTCCTATGGAAAGGACATAAAATTCGTATTTTTCTGATAAACGGGCTATTTTCTTTGAATTACTGAAGTTTCAGAAAATAAAATATTTTTATTAAATGAGGGGGGACCCACTTTGGTTTGAATGCATGTGGGCTGCCAAATTAATTGAATTTCAATGATGGAGGGCTGTTGGACTACTGATTTTTCCAAGGAGGAGGCGTAGAATAATTATAATAATATTTTATTAATTTAGTCTCTTTTAGCGTTCTAGTATTTTCCTATAAATAGGTGCTTATGTTAGAATTAAAAATCACACCAGAAACAAGTTTTCTTTCTCTCTATATTGTCGAGCATATTCTAGTGAGTATTTAGATACTTTGAGAATTGTTATTCAGTGCAAGTTTCCTTCGACTTTTCACCCGATATTTCAGTCAGAAATACTACTCTTTTGAGGTAAGGGATTTTAAGGGTTATTATGTTTTTCAGTTCATACTTCTTCCGACCTTCAAAAAATTTTGAAAATATTTGAAATGATACTTTGATGAGTTTTATTGATTGTGTCCAAAAATGGTAATTTTTGGATATACAGATTAAGAGATATGAATTTTATGAGAAAATACTATTTTAAAAGTAACCGCTTATAACTCCTTGCGGTTAACTCCAAAATTGATGAAATTTTTATTAAAAGTATATCTTTATAATATCAGTGTACTTTGTGAATTTCGGAATTTTTAGATAAAAGTACAATTTATGATAAATGTCTAAATATTCGGCGGTTTTTGGCCATATGAAAAATAGTAAATGAGTTTTAAAAATTTTGAGAAAAATATATGTTCAATATGGGACTATATTCTGCTAAATTCCAGAAAAAAAATATTTTTGGAACTGATTTGGTATTTTTTATGAAAATGGACTACTTATGAGTAAATGAATTAAATATGTTATGTGAAGTAAGAAAATTGAAAAATAGGATTTTATGGCTTGAGAATCCTATATGAGGTATATGAAGATTTTTTATGAGGGTTTTGATTATTGGTAATGAAATCTTATGCGTTTGACATTTTAGGATGATTAAATGCATTATTTAGTAAAGTGTAAACAATTAAAATAAATTGTTTATAAGTTTAAGAAATGTTATTCTTTCAATATCATTATACCGAAATATTGGTATAGATTTTATTATGAAATTTTTACCTTTTTCATGTCGGGTTACTATTCACGATAAAATTGGTTTCTTTTTCTAACTAAATCATAGTTGATTTATGAATATTACTCTTGAGATTAAATCTGAATGTTTTGATTATATTAATTTTACTATTATATATAACATTTTTATAACCCTAATCATGATATTTCTCTTTGACTTGAGTGTAAAGATGGGTAGATTTTTGGTATGATCATGACTATGGGTTCCCTTTGGCCAGTAGTGCAAAGTTAAATTATTAACTGGTATGATAATGACCGTTGAATTTATAATTGAATATATTTAGCTTAAAGTGCAAAAGTGAAATGATCAACAATGTTATAATTATTATTTATATAAATTCTGAAATGATTATATATTTCTTTGAGATATTAATATATTTGGCCTGTAGTGCAAATATGAACTGTTAATGAATATATTTGGCCTGTAGTGCAAATATGAACTGTTGATGAATATATTTGGCCTGTAGTAAAAATATGAACTGTTGACGAATATCTTTGGCATGTAGTGTAAAGATGAATTGTTAATGAATATCTTTGGCCCGTAGTGCAAAGATGACCTAATGTTGAATATCTTTGGCCAGTAGTGCAAAGATGAACTTGTAACGAATATCTTTGGCCCGTAGTGCAAAGATGAAGTTATTAGTATGATTATGAACATGAACTGTGATTTGGTATAACCATGATCTTTGATGTTTTAGGTAAAGACATGTGATAAAAATTATCTTCATCCTAGGTGCGAAGAGGAATTTAGAATCACAATTATGATTATGAGTTATTCATATGATTGTGGACCGGAACTGTTGATTGATGTTGTAGGGATAAAACATTGTTGGTGAATTTTTAACATGGAGAAGATAATAGACTTTATGGTCTATTTGACTCTTCTAATGGATTGTTCGTTCCGCTGCAACTATGGTTGAAAATTTTTATCATCTACCATATGTTCTAAATCTCTGATTTATTACTGTTGAAGGCTATTGATAATTTATTTACCTTTAGTCATGATATTCTTTACTGGCCTAGTTGTGCTCACCCTTCTGTTTCATAATTCCTTTCAGGTAATAAGAGTGTAGCTGGGTCGAGCGGGGGTAATAGGGGAATAAAACGGTGGTCATCATTTAGTAGTTATATTTGGTGAATCAAATAAGGTGAGGCAAACCCAACGTTGGAAGGGTGTTTTGTCACTATCATACAAGATGTCTAATGACATACAACCTCGTGTCATCATAAGACACGGTTGTGCACATCCACTTGCTGAATATATTTACGAGCACTACCTATATAATATTGGTGTTTGTTTGAAGTATAATTCTCAATTAGAGACAGTGGAGATAATGATATGTCAAGAAAAGACCTACCATTGGAAAGAATATGATAGTAATCTTCTCGTTTTTCTTTGGGGTCTATTGGGTCAACCAAAGATAATTCTGTAGACATATGATATCTATAATAACCTAGACGCATGGCCTCCCATGTACGAAGGTTTCCTTGAGCATTTCCCAAATATTCTAATTTCTAAAACAGTTTTTGACTATACCTTTATGTAAGGTGTCATTGTGAGGTGCTGTCCACGGTTGGGACATGAGTCACATTTGGTATATATTTGTATCCAAACTCACAGCATATGTGTTGTTGTATTTTGCACGACAATCGTTGTAATAAAGTTGTAGTTATTTTCTGTACCATATATTTGACGACTCAGAATAGGTTGGATGGAATGGACCTATTTTTGGGTCGTCACAGTTGGTATCTGAGCTTAGGGATATGGTCTCTGGCGGAGATCGGAGAATATAACTAGGAGGGGAGAGATGAGTAAATCCTTCGATAGTGTGTCCTACCTAAGCTTAATTATTGGTTGGTCATAATATATGGATATTATGTGATACGTTAATTTGCTTAATTAACCCTTTTTTTATGGCAGTATTTGAGAATGGCTGCTGAGAATGCTAATAATGGAGTGAATGAGACTGTGGAGATACCTCTAGTCACTAACCATGATAATGTGATGTCAAACAAAGAAGGAATTAGAGATATTCTTGTGGTGGGTGAAGAATTGATAGTTGCACCTGAGATAGTCACAGAGGTAACAGCTGAGAGTGAGGAAGAAGAGGTACCTAAGGAGAATTTATTAGAGGTATTATATGATCAAAATGTAGAATTTCAAAATCGTATTCATGAGTTAAAAGAGCAGGCTGAAGAACGACAGGCAGTCGTGGAGCAAAAGGATGCAACAATTCAAGCTTGTGTTACCCGATATGTGATGCTTGAACAGAAGCATTCTTTAGCAGAGTATAAGATGAAAAAGATAGAATCTGAGCTGAAAGAAGAAAAAACTGAACGAGTAAGAATGAGTGATGCATGGGTAAAAGCCACACGACGCGTTGATATTGTGGAAAGAGATGTCCGATCTAAGAAGGCTAAAATAGATGATATATATTTCTCTTTTTGGACAGCAATTGGGAGAACCCAACATCGAGTTTTGAATTACCATGTACATAGCGGTCAACCTGAATTCGATATGGATCGAAGATTGATGATTTAGATCATGAATCAGGAGTACGACGAGGCAGTTGAGGGAGGAATATGTCCTATAGAAAAGTATATTCCAACGGTAGTGATGACGCCAAATGCTGCCCCAAACAAGTTAAAACCGAGTAGTTCGAGGGATAGCGGTTGTCATGACTTCCCAACAAGTGAGGAACCCAAATGAAGTTATCACGGGAGATGAGCAATGGAGAAATCATGATGACCGGGGAGATAGAATCTGAAATGGAAGCAAGGTATTCTCATCTTTTTGAAATACCAGGTACGTAAACTTTGGGGACGAAATTTCATAAGGAGGGGAGGTTGTAAGACCCCAACTTTTTAATGAATAAAATCGAATTTCCTCTATTTATTATTGTGAATAATAAGGTGTTAATTTGATATAATACTTTAGTTATGGGTGAAATGTGCAAAATTTTCAAAATAAGCAAGCGGTTATAAAATATTCATTTGTCGAGGAATATTCGTTTGGTCGTGGAATATTCTTTCTGTCGGGAAATATTCGTACGACGGCGCAACCATTTGTGGGCCCCATAACAGAATAACTGTCGGATGAAAAAAATGACAAAATTGAGTTTTTATAAATAACGGCGTAATCGTTACAGTTAATACTATTTGAATACCCGGTTGGTAAAGTAAAGTAATACGCGTTGTTGCACAGTAGCACACGGTATTGCACAGAATTTTTTTCAATTATTGATTCTTACGTGAGAAGGCACTACTCAATAATTGTTACAGTAATTATTGTTAAATATTTTATTTTATTGATTCAATAATTGTTGCGTTGATATTTTATATTATTGTTGTTTCAATAATTGTCACTGCACAATATTTTCCATTATCAGATCAATAATTTATATTATTTGAATAATGTCTAGAAAGTTCTGTCAATGAGAGGTTTGGTCACCTAATTGCGCGCCAGTAAGGAGAAATTCTTATTGGAAAGCCCCCTCTTTCCTGTGAACAGCCTAGTTGTCATAATTGTGATTCTGTAATATTATTTGTAAATAATTAATTATTAATTTATATGATAAATATTTATTTTATGTGGATATAAATGATGGATATATTTATTTTTATGTGGATAAAAATGAAGGAATAAATGCTGAGGTGTTTTATCAGTATTTTGTCGGTGTGGAGGTATTAAAAATCATCCGTTTGTGGATTTTGAATATTTTTGGTATGGAATTTGGAAAAACTTAAACTTTCAAAGTTGTAGAGAATTAAATTTCCTATGGAAAGGACATAAAATTTATATTTTTCTGATAAACGGGCTATTTTCTTTGAATTACTGAAGTTTCGAAAAATAAAATATTTTTATTAAATGAGGGGACCCACTTTGGTTTGAATGCATGTGGGCTGCCAAATTAATTGAATTTCAATGATGGAGGGCTGCTGGACTGCTGATTTTTCTAAGGAGGAGGCATATAATAATTATAATAATATTTTATTAATTTGGTCTCCTTTGGCGTTCTAGCATTTTCCTATAAATAAGTGCTTATGTTATAATTGAAAATCACACCAGAAATAAATTTTCTTTCTCTCTATATTGTCGAGCATATTCTAGTGAGTATTTAGATACTTTGAGAATTGCTATTCAGTGCAAGTTTTCTTCGACTTTTCACCCGATATTTCAGTCAGAAATACTACTCTTTTGAGGTAAGGGATTTTAAGGGTTATTATGTTTTTCAGTTCGTACTTCTTCCAACCTTCAGAATATTCTAGAAAAATTTAAAATGATATTTTGATGAGTTTTATTGATTGTGTCCAAAAATGGTGATTTTTGGATGTATAGATTAAGAGTTATGGATTTTATGAGAAAAAACTATTTTAAAATTAACCTCTTATAACTCCTTGTAATTAACTCTAAAATTGATAAAAATTTTATTGGAAGTGTATCTATATAATATCAGTGTACTCTGTGAATTTCGAAATTTTTGGATAAAAGTACAATTTATGATAAATGTCTAAATATTCGGCGGTTTTGGCCATATGAAAAATAGTAAATGAGTTTTAAAAATTCTGAGAAAAATATATGTTCAATATGGGACTATATTCTGCTAAATCCCAGAAAAGAAATATTTTTAGAACTGATTTGGTATTTTTCCTGAAAATGGACTAGTTATGAGTAAATGAATTAAATATGTTATGTGAAGTAAGAAAATTGAAAAATAGGATTTTATGGCTTGTGAATCCTATATGAGGTATATGCAGATTTTTTATGAGGGTTTTGGTTATTGGTAATGGAATCTTATGAGTTTGACATTTTAGGATGATTAAATGCATTATTTAGTAAAGTGTAAACAATTAAAATAAATTGTTTATAAGTTTAAAAAATGTTATTCTTTCAATATCATTATACCGAAATATTGGTATAGATTTTATTATGGAATTTCTACCTTTTTCATGTCGGGGTTACTATTCACGGGTTACTATTCACGATAAAATTAGTTTCTTTTTCTAACTAAATTATAGTTGATTTATGAATATTACTCTTGAGATTAAATCTAGATTAAATCTAGATGTTTTGATTATATTGATTTTACTATTATATATAACATTTTTATAACCCTAATCATGATATTTCTCTTTGACTTGAGTGTAAAGATGGGTAGATTTTTGGTATGATCATGACTATGGGTTCCCTTTGGCCAGTAGTGCAAAGTTGAATTGTTGACTGGTATGATCATGACCGTTGAATTTATAATTGAATATCTTTAGCTTAAAGTGCAAAGGTGAAATGATCAACATGGTTATAATTATTGTTTATATAAATTCTGAAATGATTATATATTTCTTTGAGATATTAATATATTTGGCCTGTAGTGTAAATATGAACTGTTGATGAATATATTTGGCCTGTAGGGCAAATATGAATTGTTGATGAATATATTTGGCCTATAGTGAAAATATGAACTGTTGAGGAATATCTTTGGCCTGTAGTGCAAAGATGAATTGTTAATGAATATCTTTGGCTCGTAGTGCAAAGATGACCTAATGTTGAATATCTTTGGCCAGTAGTGCAAAGATGAACTAGTGACGAATATCTTTGGGCCGTAGTGCAAAGATGACCTAATGTTGAATATCTTTGGCCAGTAGTGCAAAGATGAACTGGTGACAAATATCTTTGGCCCGTAGTGCAAAGATGAAGTTATTAGTATGATTTTGAACATGAACTGTGATTTGGTATAACCATGATCTTTGATGTTTCAGGTAAAGACATGTGATGAAAATTATCTTCGTCCTGGGTGCGAAGAGGAATTTAGAATCACAATTATGATTATGAGTTATTCATATGATTGTGGACCAGAACTGTTGATTGATGTTACAGGGATAAAACATTGTTGGTGGATTTTTAACATGGAGAAGATAATAGACTTTATGGTCTATTTGACTCTTCTAATGAATTGCTCGTTCCGCTGCAACTATGGTTGAAAATTTTTATCATCTACCATATGTTCTAAATCTCTGATTTATTACTGTTAAAGGCTATTGATAATTTATTTACCTTTAGTCATGATATTCTTTACTAGGCTAGTTGTGCTCACCCTTCTGTTTCACAATTCCTTTCAGGTAATAAGAGTGTAGCTGGGTCGAGCGGGGATAACAGGGGAATAAAACATTGCTCATCATTTAGTAGTTATATTTGGTGAATCAAATAAGGTGAGGCGAACCCAACGTTGGAAGGGTGTTTTGTCACTATCATACAAGATGTCTAATGACATACAACCTCGTGTCGTCATAAGACACGGTTGTGCACATCCACTTGCTGAGTATATTTACGAGCACTACCTATATAATCTTGGTGTTTGTTTGAAATATAATTCTCAATTAGAGACAGTGGAGATAATGATATGTCAAGAAAAGACCTACCATTGGAAAGAATATGATAGTAATCTTCTCGTTTTTCTTTGGGGTCTACTGGGTCAACCAAGGATAATTCTGTAGACATATGATATCTATAATAACCTAGACGCATGGTCTCCCATGTACGAAGGTTTCCTTGAGCACTTCTCAAATATTCTAATTTCTAAAACAGTTTTTAACTATACATTTATGTAAGGTGTCATTGTGAGGTGTTGTCCACGGTTGGGACATGACTCACATTTGGTATATATTTGTATCCAAACTTACAACATATATGTTATTGTATTTTGCACGACAATTGTTGTAATAAAGTTGTAGGTATTTTCTGTACCATGTATTTGGCGACTCAGAATAGGTTGGATGGAATGGACCTATTTTGGGGTCGTCACAGTCAAACTAGGACAGACGATCATGGAAGTTATTTTCTGGATAACCCAGAAAACGGTTGACCATGTCGTCTGACCTGGTTTGACCGGCCCTGTTATGTTTGATCTGTTGTTTAAGTAATATAATGTGATAGAACTCTTCCTTGTTATGTTGGGTATATACTTCAGTTTTTAAATCACAAAAACAACACAAGATTAGCAAGTTGTGGAAGCCCAAAACTAGCCAGTCGAACTGTTCTTCATTGCTGGGTAACCCAGAAAATAAAGAACAACTCTGACAGCATGTTCAAGGCTCCAGATCTCACTTATGTTATGCTTGTTGGCCATGTTTGTTGTTGGGTATTGTAGTATTGCAATTGTATTACACTATCAGACCAAAAACAGTCATAGAAACACATTACACAGTTCATAATTGATGGTCAAAGTAGCACCCTCGAAACTGTCAGGCATTTTCTAGGTTTGACCAAGAACGCGAAGAACACCTATAGCGACGGTTTTGTTGCTATAGGCAGTCTTTAGCGACACTTTTATTAAAATTAATTATTTAAATTCTGAAAATTATTTAAAAATAGTAATTAATTTCTGAAAATTACAAAAATTATTTTTAAAATTATTTTAAGTTATAAAAATTAACTTTTAATAATTTGAAATATTTTTCATAAATATTAGTACTTATTTAAATATAATTGATAATTAATTTATTTATTAAATACATTAAATAAATTAATTAAAAATGATTTTACTATATTAAAAATCATTTTAAATGATAATAAGTTATTTAAAAATATTTTAAGTTATAAAATATAACTTTTATTATTTTAAAGTAAATTTCATTAATTATTTAATATTAATGATATTAGATTTATTTAGTAATTAAATTAAATAAATTAATTAAAATGATTTCAATATTATAAAAATCATTTTAAATAAAAATAAATAGTTTAAAAATATTCTAAGTTATAAAATATAACTTTTAATATTTAAAGATAAATTTTATTAATTTATTATTATTAATGATATTAAATTTATTTAATAATTATATTAAATAAATTTTTTTAAAAATGATTTTAATAACATAACAATCATTTTAAATGAAAATAAAGTATTTAAAGATATTTTAAGTTATAAAATATAACTTTTAATATTTAAAGGATAATTTCATTAATAACTTAATATTAATGATATTAATTTAATATTAATGATATTAAATTTATTTAATAATTATATTAAATAAATAGTTTAAAAATAATTTTATTAATTTAAAAATTATTTAAAAAGGATATAAATGAATTAAAAATATTTTAAGTTATAATATGTTGATAAATAATACATTAATACTTTATTATTAATGGTGATTATTTAAAAATGATTTTAAATGTCTTAAAAATCGTTTAAGGATAATATTAATACCTTAAAAATATTTTGTGTTATTATAAATAACTTTAACATTTTGGCAATAGTTTCATTAATAATTTAATATTAATTAAATATTAATGATAATAGAATTATTTAATATTTAAATTATTTAATAATAATTCTGATGTTTGAAAATTCATGATAAATTATAATAAATGTTTAAAAGTTATTATAAGATCATAAAAAAATAATATAACTGATATATAAGTTATCTAAATGGATATTGAACTGTTATATAGAGTCTTAGACTCGATAAATACCCGGTAAAGTTGTCGGTACACTAACATATTTCAGAAATTGATTTGGACTTAGATAGATTGACTTGATAAATGTTATTTGTGATTCAATGGTTGTTAAACTTACATGACAATGTGATTAGGTTATGTGCTGACTGAAAATAGCAGTACAATATGACATGATATATTATTCTAATCGAACGAATGATCTATTTAATGATAGGGCTTGGTATAAAAGATAAATCTAAGTTGTGTAAGCAGCAGACAAGGCAAGTATCTAACCCTTTGCATTTATTTTATACAACGAACATGTGTAAGATAATATCTGAACTATTCATTTTAATTGTTCAAATATTTCAACCTTTGTATACACTTATACAATGATTCTGTATAAGTAAGTTATTAAATTATAATTGTTGTACAAGTTCCTTTTATTCTATTATTGTAAATAAAGATATATATATATATATATATATATATATATATATATATTATGTTCGTTAATTTCTAAACATGGTTATACAAGTGTCCTCACTTGGATAATCATTATATTTTATCACATGTTGATAAATACATATCGGTGTCCAGTATGTACACATTGAATTAAAAGCCGTCTAAGCTATTTGATCTGGCTAGACACAAACTTAAAAGTGTTGTTGAACAAGATAAGAACTTTATCATTATCCAACCGAATTATTTTGGTTTAGATTCTAGACTGGTATGAACATCCCAAATATGGGAAACTTTTATGCACCTAAGGCGGATATGCTGGACGAAAATATCTTCCTTTAATGTAGTATTGATCAATACAGGGCATAACGAGCTGATCACCCCCGTGCCCGTAAGTTATGACGGTTTACAGATGAAGTTCTGGATAACCTTTTCGAAAATAGAAAACAATGTTCATAGTCTGTCAACTGATCCTCATTTATAGTCATTACACAGTTTCAAAAAATTTAAAATCAAAACGATATGTTGTTTATTACTGGTTCAGCTTACTTCACAACTGTTGATTCATTGTAGAAGTATCGTTCAAAGAAAATATTTAATTCGTTCAGCTAACTATTATTATTTCCATTACTTGCTGGGCACTCAAATGCTCATTCTTGCTTAATTTAAATGTTTTCAGCTAAGTGTGATCAACCTGAAGGCTCTGCCAAGAACAAAGGAAAAGGGAAGGTCGCTGAATGAATGATAGTGCTATCTTTTGTAATAACTAGACTTTATTATGATAATAATAATATATATTAATTATCATATAATGTAACGAATGTTTAAAGTTTTCGTACTTGGGATTGAAAACTTTGATAATATGTAAATTATATTTGATAATCTATATTATTGTTATTATTATTAGTTATATTCCGCTCATAGAATGGTATCGTGAAGCACCGAGTTCAGGTTTCAAGTACCTAAATTTAGGGGCGTCACATTTACAAACATTATCACATTATTTCACATAGACTCGCTAACATCCTATTTGCAACCAATAGTGATAGTTCTGATGCGCTCTTCCTCAGTAATAGCGATCACTCGGGCGCGAGAGATAGAGTGACGAAACTGGCCTATTTCATTTGGATTAGCCCAAACCTGGGTCAGCACATGTTCCATGGAAGTGGTATAGGTATAATTCATCAGATCTACCTTCCTCTTGATACCCTTTAGTTCATTCTCTAAATTTTGGACATGCTGATCTGTCCTCTCCTACCTCTGCAGATCATCTGCCCTAACATTTTTTAGCTCATGGTACTCCACTTGGATATCCTGAACCTTGCCCTCAAAGTATTAGGCTTAATTCTCAGCTGTTTGAAGCCTAGCACTCAGCTCTAGATTTTGGTCCATTAATTCATGAACCATTACCCCTAGCTGAATTAAGGCCTCTTCCATCTCAGGGTTAATATGCTCACGTTCTGACTCCACATGAACAGCCTCATCTGCTTCATTATTTTCCAAGGTTTCCTCAGGTTCTGCTATAAATAGTCCCTCCTCGGAATCTTCCTCAAAGTCAAATTCAGAATCTATCACCACCACCTGCACTGGCTATGTAATAACCTGAATTTTTAGAAATTATTAAAATAATAATTTAGTAAATAAAATTCTTATTATAAGATATGTCGGGTTTGAATAAGAATATATATGTGTTATATATTTTGAATTATGTGGTTTGGTGGAAAGAAACTAGATATATATATATATATATATATATATATATATATATATATATATATATATATATATATATGAGATTTTATATTTGATTAATTATTAAAGAAAATAAAGTTTGAACTTGAAGTTTAATCTCTAAATCATTGAAGAAGGTAGTAAATGATGTTGGTTATCTGGTATAATAAGTTAGCAATTTAAAAGCATGTTCAAAGTATTTATGAATTTAGATTATGGTTCTGCTATAACAGAACGTATCTGTGCTTGAACTTGAGGTGGCACAGCTGCGCCATATCCAAGCCTAAAACCAGTGCAGTTGCGCTGGTCTGGAAATGTCTCTAGATGAGTTTGTGTAATCTGAACTTTAGAATATGTATATTAGAGGCTAATATGTTGTAATATGGGTCATACTTGGTGTACAAGTTGTCCATGAATGGGTTGCGATAGCAAAACATGAATTAAATTAGAGTTAATTATGTAAAATAACTCAACCAGAATAAGTATTGGTTAATTTAAATTTAAATTGAAAAGTTATATTATGGAATAATATAATTTGAGCATTAAAGCCTTGTGTGGCAATGGTGTGATATTAAGTTGACTAAATAGGTTAATTCACTTAGGTCAAATGGTTAATTAATGTTTATGTATTGCATAAAGAAAATGAAATGAATATTTTAATTAAAATTGGAATTTTTATTGTATTACATAACATGATAATATATGAAAGGGTTTAATATTTTGAAACATTTTAATGGAAATTAAGTGGTTGATAAAAGAAGAAAACCAATATATTTATAAATAAATATTGGTTAGAGATTTATATACTATATTAATATTTAAGTTATGGCTAAATGCAAAGATTGAAGAAATTGTCTTAGAACAATCAAATAATTATATGTATAATTGTATAATTTAAAATATTAATGGAGAAAATATTAATTATTCTAATGGTAATGATTATTTTAAATAAAGATATTATAAGTATAAGTTCATAAAGCCTAGTGTAATAATTATACATATTATAAGAGTATAATTATTTAAGGTAGTTAAATAATTTAGTACTAAAGTAAAGTGTGTCACACAAACTTTATACTAAATGAATATTAAAAGAAGTGGAATTGGGGGAAAGCCAAACATGGCCTAGACTCCTGATATTTTACTGCTGAGATTAGATTACAAGCTTAAGTTATATAACTATAGTAAGCTTGGATAAATGAGCTATGTGTGGCATAAGGGTTCATGGTGAATCAAGGAAATGTGTATTTGAGAAGTATGGAAGCAAGTTAATTTTTAGAAAAATAAATATTTGGTATTAATTACCATTATAATATTTAGGTGTATTAGAGATAATAAGTTTTATGGAAATGATGGATTGTTAGTACCCAACTAAATTATATTCTAACCTGATTTAAATATTAATCGAACTAACCCAATGTACATGGATTATATGATTTGGTATATATGTAGCCCAAAACTTATCACAAGGTAATAATATTCACTCATTAAGATCTCACTTGTGAGCCCTAAAGGAAATAATTTAGTATGTTAGAGGTCTTTTTGCTAAGTTAGTATATTATTAAGCCTTGTTCCATTTTTTGTGTCTCAAAAACTCTTCAGATGCATGAATAGGCTGTTGGCCTAGCCTATTCCCTCCTTGTCAAATTATCAGTAGTAATCAAATGATGAATGGGGAGTGGCCTTAACAGTGAATTGCCACTATTCTACCAAACCATAATTGTCCACCATTTTCTTCTTCTTCCTGCTAAACAAAATCAGTGGACAAAGCTTTGGTATTGTGACACCCCCAAATCTAGGTACTTCATTCCCACAAGACTTGGTGTTCACGTTTCATTCATTCATACTATCTACCCAAATATAATCAAATTAAATCATAAATCCTCCCCTTAAATAGGGTTACATCATTAAATCCAAAAACATCCCAGGTTGTCTAACCTTAAACATAAATCAAGTGCGAAAATAAAATTATTACATCACATCATTAATTTAAAAGTTTATCATCATAACAGTAAATGAAATTACAAGTCTTCATCACTTGTATATTTTTCCCTTTCCTTTGCTAGTAGTAGGTTCATCTACCTTCTCAACTTTAGCTACAATAATAATATTTATGCAAGAGTGAACAAAACAATTGCTCACTAGACATAACAATAATTCAACAAAAGAATAACAACTACCAATGAACAGGCTCATCAATACTGAATAGTACTCTATCAATGATAACCATCAATAAGAATCAAAATAAGAAATATGTCTGAGGGTCATAAGACCACGAACTATGTCCACGGTTACAAGTAATTTTTCAACTCTAACCTTAATAGTTATACCGTAGGGACTTCACGTACTTAGGGGGATCAGCCCTTCGTACCATGTATTGTGCACAAACAACTTAATGCATTGCGTATCCCCTATAATAGGGTTGTTCTTCTCAGTTTTTGAGTACAAGTCCGCACCAAAGAAAGCTTGGTTTGGATAAGCTTTCAAGCATAATTTGAAGTTTAACGATCATCAACTAAAGGATTAGTTGAATCAACAATGTTTGATAACACAACAGTTGTTTAATAACAACATAACATAGAACAATTGAGAGTCATATATGAATTAACTATAAACCAAACTCATGCTTAAAAACAACTAGAGAGCATAAGCATTAAATAAAATGAATAAAATGATAAACCTTTGCTTGAACAATAATAAGCTAGGTCTATGATCTTGTTGAATTAGAAAGTTAATTACTGAATATACACTAATTAATAGCGAGCTAGAACAAAGCTTACTCAACACGATAATAACTTAAGCAACATGATTGAAGTATGACAATTCAATACTAGGAATTAAAGTTCAAAAAGCATTTACTACAAAAGAATGAACTAAGAAAACTTGTTTAACTATAAACAAGTTAGAGTAATTCAACAATGATTAAAATTCCAATGAATTAGGGTTAAACCATGCTCAATGTAAAGAGATAAGGTTTTGAAAACTTGCATCATCATAAACAAACTAGATACAAGAAACTTACTCCATCATAAGAATAAAGTTTAGGAAACTTGCGTAGTTGTAATTGAGATAGAGTAAATAAACTTGCTCAATAATAACAAGGTAGAGTTAGAAAACTTGCCTCGTGCGTAAGCTATAAATTACAACTCACGTTCACCTACACATAGTATTAGAATTACAATATCTATTAGATATACTAACATCCACATTCCAAAATAACACTCACCTCTAGCTAAACTTGTTATTTTAGCACAAGTCTCACCTTATCATACACATTTCAGAATCACAAGTGTAATTTCATAACACTTATTCATTAATCACGAAGTTTCTTAAATTATAACATATCATTTTCACAACTTACTAACTTTACATTTTTGAGTTACTAACCACATAATACTATTTCGTTTTAACCCTTACATTGCATGTTTCTCACGTTAACACATCACTAAACTAGGTTACATTAAAGTTTTAAAGTCTGCAGAATTAACAGACTTCACTGGTTCTGGTAGACTACTAGCGCGGCCGCGCCAGTTTTGCCTAGGATTACTGCGCGCCCGCGCTAAGAGGCCGTGCGCCCGTGCTACGCACCAGTTTCAGTTTGGCAGAACGTGGTTCGACACAATTTTTAGGCCAACTAACACGAATTTTACCCACAAAACAATGAAATTAACATGTACAATAAATATAAAACTATTATAAACGTGATTGCTAACATTTTCATCAACATAGAACAATTTAACAACACTTCTAACTATTTTAATTTCTCAAATTTCTCATTTTCATATGAAAACCCTATTTTTGAGTTTCTTCACAAAATTAACACTGTGACTTCATTTCCTCACCAAATCACTTCGTACAAGTTACATTATCTTCGTTTCTTAATGAACTAGCATAAACAAGCTTCAATTTGCTGTTTAACATACGAATTAACCATCAAAATTGATACTTACACAAGCCATACGACAATTATATACACTGTCATTATTTTTCTACTTTTAACTGTAATTAGCATAGCAAATTCTTGTTTAAACATAAACTCTAATCATCATGAACACGTATAATCACCATAATCAGTTGTATAGCAACATTTTAAAAGAGATAGAATTCACAGAACTTTAACTTCATGTCGTAAAAACCTATATATACATATATATACATATATAATTAGGGAATATACCTTCAATTAGCTTGATAATCCTTGCCAAACACTGAAGTTACTGGAATTGCTTAAGTTCTCTCTCAATTCTTTGTAATCCTTCTTCTCAGACTTTTCTTAGTTTAAGCCAAATACTCAATCACGTAAACTCACTAACACTAAGCGCAAAGAAAAAAAACTGATAAACCTTAATACGTCTACTAATTATAATATCAGTTATAACGCTTAGGTTATAAATATATTATATTTATCATTTATTTTATTTATATTATTATAATTCAAAATTTAAAAATCCAAAAGCCATAAGGCTTTGTTTGGCAAAACTCTTTAAAATTAAAGACTTAATATATTTAAGCCTTGTTTGGCAAAACTCATTTAAACTCCTTTAATTTATTTTAATAAACAATTTAGTTATAATTTATAATCACACATTATTTATTTGGAGTTTTATATCCACATTAATCAAATAAATTAATTCCACATACTATATTTTAAATAAATATTTCACTTAAACCAATATCAGAAAATTATAATTTCATTATAATTTATTTAATAATTTAACATACTACTTTAAATTATTAAAATAACAATATAACATCTCATGTTATATTACAACTCTCTAAATTATAAATTCAATTAATTATTTATTATCTAATAAATTTAGATTCATAAATATTTAGTAACAACCATTATATCAATAAAATATTTATATCCTTAATTTCACAATAGGCATATCAAATAAATATTTATATTATTCAATAAATATTTAATATTATAATTTGAAATTTCGGATCATTACATCTTTCCCTCCTTACAAGGATTTTGTCCCCAGAATCACAATTCAAATAATCAAATCGTCATATTCTTCCCTTCTTATAAAGATTTTGTCCCCATAATCGAAGACACAGATTAGACAAATAACTCAAGATAATTCTTCATCATTTTATATTCGAGTTCCCACGTAGCCTCTTCGACATTGTGGTTCCTCCATATCACCTTCACAGAAGGTATCACTTTATTTCTGAGCACTTGTTCTTTCCTGTCGACTATCTAATTAGGAATCTCTTCATAAGACAAATCTTTACTAAACTACAACGGTTCATACTCGATCACATGCTTGTAATCGGGTTTATAAGGTCGCAACACCGACACATGAAAAATATTGTGCACATGTTCTAATTCTGGAGGTAAAGCTACTTCGTAAGCTACTTCTCCCACTCTTCGTAGTATTTCGAAAGGTCCAATAAATCTTGGGCTAAGCTTTCCTTTCTTGCCAAAATGAATTTTCCCCTTCCAAGGAGAAACTTTTAGGAAAACGAAATTTCCTACTTCAAATTTGTGATTCTGCCTGTGTTGATCAACATACTTCTTCTGTCGATCTTGAGTAGCTACCAATCTTGCTCTGATGAGTTTGATAACTTCAATAGTCTGTCGTACCGGTTCTGGGCCTAACAGTTGATGTTCACCAACTTCATCCCAGTATAGTGGAGTTTTGTATTTCTTACCGTATAATGCCTCGTATGGCGGCATACCAATGCTTGAATGGTAACTGTTGTTATATGCAAATTCCACAAACGGTAGATGATCATCCCAATTTCCTTTGAAATTCATGATGCACACTCTTAGCATATCTTCTAACGTCTGGATTGTTCGTTCGCTTTGTCCATCAGTTTGCGGATAATATGTTGTACTCATCTTAAGTTGCGTTCCCATGCATTCTTATAATCTCTTCCAGAAATTTGATGTGAACCTCGGGTCTCGATCTGACACTATTGATAATGGAACTCCATGTCTCGTCACAATTTCTTTAACATATAGTTTTTCCAGCTGATCAAGATTAAATCTAATCTTTATTGGCAAAAAGTGTGCAGATTTTGTCAGTCTGTCCATTATCACCCATATCGCATCGTATCCTTTGTCAGTCGTTGGAAGACCTACCACAAAATTTATTATGATATGCTCCTATTTCCATTTCGGTATCTCCAACGGCTGAATTAATTCACTTGGTCTTTGATGTTCTGCCTTCACTCTCTGACATGTCAAGCACTTTGCAACGCATTCTGCAATATCTCTTGATACATTTTCGTACTTCCTGGATGAATAGAATATCTTGAGTTATGAGCCTCTATCAAGATTTCTTCTTTAATATCCTGTACTGCTGGAACCCAAATTCGTCCCTCGAATCTTAGCATTCCTTCCGTATCAGCTTTATACTTCACTTCTTTACCTTTGACCACGCTTTCCTTTATTTTTTTGCATTCTTCATCTTGTATTTGAGCGTTCTTCACTTTGTCCACCAAAGTTGGACTAGCTTCCATCTGGTATAATTTTTCATCGGATTCTTTTGGAAATTTAATTTCCAACTCTAGCCTTGCCATTGCTGAAATGAGCTCCTCTTTATCGGTTAATAACATCAACTTTTCTCTGCCTTTCCTACTCAAGGCATTTGCAACCACGTTTGCTTTTCCTGGATGATAAAAGATCTCACAATCGTAATCTTATATCAATTCCATCCATCTCCTTTGCCTCATATTCAGGTCCTTTTGTGTGAAAATATACTTCAGACTTTTATGGTCTGTGTAGATCTTACATTTTTCTCTATAGAGATAGTGTCTCCATATCTTCAGTGCAAACACAATCGCCGCCAACTCTAAATCATGAGTCGGATACCCTTTCTCATAGTCTTTCAATTGCCTTGATGCATACACAATGACCTTGCCATTTTGCATAAGGACACAACCCAACCCTTTGTGTGAAGCATCACTATAGACCACAAAGTTCCCTGTATTATTTGGTAATGATAATACAGGTGCCACGCTAAGTCTCTTTTTCAATTCTTGAAAACTTTCTTCATATTTCTCCGTCCAAACAAATTTTACAGACTTCCTCTTCAAATTTGTCAACAGAGTAGCAATCTTGGAAAAATCCTGGATAAACCGTCTATAATAGCCTGCCAATCCCAAGAAACTTCTCACTTCTAATGGAGTTCTTGGTTGTTCCCAATTTATCACAGCTTCGACTTTTGATGGATCCACTGAAATACCATCCTTATCGATTACATTCCCAAGGAATTATACACGTTCTAGCCAAAATTCACATTTAGAGAATTTTACGTACAACTTTTCCTTTATTAACGTCTCCAACGTCAAACGTAAGTGTTCCACATGTTCTTCTTGAGTTTTGAGGTACACCAAAATATCATCAATGAATACCACCATAAATTTATCTAAAAATGGTTTAGACACCCTGTTCATCAAATCCATGAACGCTGTAGGGGCGTTTGTCAAACCAAAAGACATCACCAAAAATTCGTAATGTCCATATCGAGTTCGGAATGCCATTTTTGGTACATCCTCCTTCCTCACTTTCAATTGGTGATACCCACTTCTCAAATCTATTTTTGAGAAATATCTAGCACCCTTCAGTTGATCAAACAAGTCATCTATTTTTGGAAACAGATATTTGTTTTTAATAGTGACTTTGTTCAATTCCCTATAATCAATACAAAGACGCATTGATCCATCTTTCTTGTTCACGAATAACACTGGCGCTCCCCACGGTGATACGCTCGGTTGAATATATTTATTGTCTAGAAGCTTTTGCAGTTGTATAATTAATTCCTTCATTTCTACCGGAGCCATCCTTAATGGGGCCTTCGATATCTGTGTTGTTCCTGGTGTTAAATCGATCACGAACTCAATCTCTCTGTCAGGTGAAAGTCCGGGAAAATCCTCTGAAAACACATCTACAAATTCCCTAACCACTGGTATCTCTTCCAGTTTCACGCCCTTCTTCTAAGTATCTACTATATAAGCTAAGTATTCTATACAGCCTTGACTCAATAACTTCCTAGCCTGCATAACCGTCAGACATCTCATTTGTCTAGGCGATTTTCTACCATAAAAAACTACCCTTGACGGAGTCATAAGGTTTACACATTTCTTTTGGCAATCAATTATCGCTCCATAATTGAATAGCCAATCCATTCCCAAAATAACATCAAACTCTCCAAATCTAATCGGAATTAAATCTACCATCATAGTATTCCCCTTAATATTCACCCTACAGTTCTTGTATACGAACCTAACAGGAATTACTTTCCTATTCGCAATTTCTATGTTTAAAGGAAAATTCAACTCTTCACTGGTATTTCTAACTTCTTAGCAAATTCATCAGATATAAACGAGCAAGTAGCACCCGAATCAAATAATACATATGCATTTATATCATTGATTGGGATAATACCTAACACGACATCTTTTGATTGCACCGCGTCCTGCACCGTCATGCTGAAGGTTCTGGCTGTGGGCTTATTTGTTGACGTTGGTCCAACAATAGTCAGTGTACCTCCACTAGAATTTCCCTTTCTTCCATTTGTCTCACCGGATTTCTTCTTTGGACACTCACGAGCAAATTGGTCCTTCGACCCGCAGGTGTAGCAAGCATTCTTCTTGGGTTGATTGCAATTTGGGGCAATGTGACCCTCTTGGCGATAATTAAAGCACACACGCTTTCCCCATAAGCACATACCCTTGTGAAACTTTTCGCATGTAGCATATGCGTCAATCTTCTTCTTTTGCTGGTTACCTTGCTAATTTCTAGCTCCCACACTTGCATTATATTTCCTCTTCAAATTATTGTTGCCATTTCCACTGTTACCACCACCATTCTTAGCTTTACCTTCGTTTTTCTTCTTTCTCTGCTCTTGGTTGTGTTTTGTTACAGCCTCGCCTCCACTCTCAGCGAGAATTGCTTTCTCAAGCACCGCCGTAAATGTCTTTAATTGGAACAGTGAGACTCTGCTGTATAACCAGGGCTTTAGTCCTTGTTCAAATCTCTTTGCCTTGCGCTCATCCGTATTCATTTGATACGGCGCAAACCTTGCTAACTCGTTAAATTTCGCAGCATAGTCTGACACTATCATTATACCCTATTTTAGCTCTAGAAACTGCACTTCCATCTGATTCTTTGAGCTTTCTGGGAAATAGGTCTCAAAGAATATTTCTTTGAACCTTTCCCAAGACATTACCCCTTGACCTCCTCAGGTTTTATTGGCCTGCCACCAATAACTAGCCTCTGCTTTCAATATGAATGTTGCAAAAGCAGTATTTTGATCCTCCCCTACTCTAGCAACATCGAATACCTTCTCTATTTCCATGATCCATGTCTGTGCCTCCACTGGATTAATGGACCCACGGAACTCTGGTGGCCCTACCGCCTTGAAGTCCTTAAAAGTTGTAGCATGATTCTGCGGCTGATTCTGTAATGCTCACGTCAATAGCGTTACGAATTGCTGAACTGGATTAGCCTCAACATTGTTGTTATTGGTAGGTCCCTGTCATGGTTGACGTCTTGGAGGCATTTTCTGTTAAAAATACACCCATTAGATTGTTTCTCAATTCTTTTAAGTATTTTCTACTTAACTTGCACATCTTAAAAGAAATCATCACAAAACACATAACACTTGGAATAAAATAAAATAATAACTTTTATTCCTTCATAATCTTTTTGAAAACATCATAACAATAGCATTACTGCTATTTACATTACTTTCCTGAACTACTAAAGTTTCAGGGCCGCATCATCATCATATCCCATAGGTTATATAACACTTGGGATTACATTTTATTTATCATATTAATAATCTCATATCAGGTACATTCTCTACAATGTCCTACTAAGATACTGCGTAGCCTTATGACGCTCTTCCTCCATGATTCGGAACATTGTTCTGCGATCTAATATGAATGATGGTAGCGTCTCGAACTGAATAGGATAACCCATGACCCGATCTTGAGCTCGATTAATCATGGTGTTGAATACGTTATTCATCTCCTCCATCTTCATCCTCTTTGCTTGTGCGTCTCTTCCTGCTATCCCGACTCGTTGATAAGCTTCCTCGTACGCGTCTTCGGCTCTTGCCCTCTTAGTCGATTCTTCCCTTAACTTGTTATTCAGCTCTGCAATCTCCGCTGTCATTCGTTCATTCTCTTCTTCGTTGTGAACTAGCTTCTCTTCGACATTATTCAGACGTTCCTCTCGATCCAAGATCTCATCGTCCTTCTGTGCCATCGAAGTCTGCTGCTCAGCTACAATCTCTTGCAACTCCTCGACGGTATTATGTAGTTCCACATTGCAGTCGTAGACTTCATCGTACATACGAGTAGCTATCGAGTTAAGTGCAATTTCTTCCTCCTCATCTTCATCATCCTCATTCACCTGTGGCAACTCAACGGGATCCTCCTCATCCTTTTCCACATCATCATCCTCATCTTCAACCACTGTGACCAACGAGGCTGACTCCCGTGGAAGTATTTGTTTCCAAACCACCTGAATGTCACGAGACTCCTCTTTTCTAGGCATCTGGGATCCTTCCTCCCTAGCCCGACTGGATTCTCAGACATTAGTCATCCTGACAGCAAATTTTAAAGTTTTAATTATTAATCATTACTACTCGACACTTACGAGTACATAATTTGTAATCACATAAGCACATAAGTGTTTTATTACTTCTTTCTTAAAACTTGATAAGAGTTTATCATCACTATCTTTTCAAAGGTTACTTCCTAAGGCTTTTCCCCACCTAAGGTTCATAACCTAAAGCTTTGATACCAACCACTGACACCCCCAAATCTAGGTACTTCATTCCCACAAGACTTGGTGTTCACGTTCCATTCATTCATACCATCTACCCAAATATAATTAAATTAAATCATAAATCCTCCCCTTAAATAGGGTTACATCATTAAATCCAAAAACATCCCAGGTTGTCTAACCTTAAACATAAATCAAGTGCAAAAATAAAATTATTACATCACATCATTAATTTAAAAGTTTGTCATCATAACAGTAAATGAAATTACAAGTCATCATCACTTGTATATTTTTCCCTTTCCTTTGCTAGTAGTAGGTTCATCTACCTTCTCAACTTTAGCTGCAATAATAATATTTATGCAAGAGTGAGCAAAATAATTGCTCACTAGACATAACAATAATTCAACAAAAGAATAACAACTGCCAATGAACAGGCTCGTCAATACTGAATAGTGCTCTATCAATGATAACCATGAATGAGAATTAAAATAAGAAATATATCTGAGGGTCATAAGCCCACGAACTATGTCCACGGTTACAAGTAATCTTTCAACTCTAACCTTAACAGTTATACTATAGGGACTTCACGTACTTAGGGGGATCATCCCTTCATTCCATGTATTGTGCACAAACATCTTAACGCATTGTGTATCCCCTATAATAGGGTTGTTCTTCTCAGCTTTTTAGTACAAGTTCGCACCAAAGAAAGTTTGGTTTGGATAAGCTTTTAAGGGTAATTTAAAGTTTAACGATCATCAACTAAAGGATTAGTTGAATCAACAATGTTTGATAACACAACAGTTGTTTAATAACAACATAACATAGAACAATTGAGAGTCATAGGTGAATTGACTATAAACCAAACTCATGCTTAAAAATAACTAGAAAGCATAAGCATTAAATAAAATGAATAAAATGATAAACCTTTGCTTGAACAATAATAATCTAGGTCTATGATCTTGTCGAATTAGAAAGTTAATTACTGAATATACACTAATTGATAGTGAGCTAGATCAAAGCTTACTCAACACGATAGTAACTTAAGCAACATAATTGAAGTACGACAATTCAATACTAGGAATTAAAGTTCAAAAAGCATTTACTACAAAAGAATGAACTAAGGAAACTTGTTTAACTATAAACAAGTTAGAGTAATTCAACAATGATTAGAATTCCAATGAATTAGGGTTAAAACATGCTCAATGTAAAGAGATAAGGTTTTGGAAACTTGAATCATCATAAACAAACTAGATACAAGAAACTTACTCCATCATAAGAATAAAGTTTAGGAAACTTGCGTAATTGTAATTGAGATAGAATAAATAAACTTGCTCAATAATAACAAGGTAGAGTTAGAAAACTTGCCTCATGCGTAAGATATAAATTATAACTCACGTTCACCTACACATTGTATTAGAATTACAATATCTATTAGATATACTAACATCCACATTCCAAAATAACACTTATGTGAGACCCCAAATTTTATGAATAAAGGTTTAAATTTCTCGAAATATTTTTTAATATTATGGTGTGGATTTGATATAATGTTTTAGTTGTGGATAGTATTTATAAATTTTGCAAAGTATACAAGTTGTTATATAATATTCGATTGGTCGGAGAATATTCTTTTTATCAGGGAATATTCGTACAATGTCGCAATCATTGGTGGACCCCACAACGGAATTATTGTCTGATAGAGAAAACGACAAAAATATTTTATAAAAATAACGACGGAAGTTTTACCGTTAATACTGTTGAACTACTCGATAGTAAAAGTACAGTAATACGCGTGGTTGCATAGTAGCACACGGTATTGATTATTGATGCTTACGTGAGAAATCATTCAGTTTTGTTCAATTATTGCTATTGTAATTGTTGCATAGTATCTCACGTTATTTGATTCAATTATTGTCGATATTTTATATATTGTTAAAATCAATAATTGAGACGACAAAGTTATTAATATTATTATTTGCAATATTAACGATGTCTAGAAGTTATGTTAAGGAGAGGTTTGGTCACCTAATTGCGCGCCAATAGGGAGAAATCCTTATTGGAAAGCCCCCTCTTTCCTGGGAACGACCTGGTCGATTAATATTGTGAATTATAATAAAGATGATAAATGTTGTTAAAATTATTAAGGTGATTTTTATGAAGTTTTACTTATTTTATGGATTCCTATTTACCCATTTTTCAAAATAATCGAAAGAAAATTATTTAAAGGTGGGGCCCACATGTGGGGGCCACATGTGGGGCCATTTGTGTTGGAAAAATGATTTTGGAAATGGAAGAGCATATGCACTACAGGCCACAGATGACTTTAAAAAATATAAACATGAGGATGATGACAATGATATAAGAATTCAATAAAACAAGTTCAAGAATTAATTTATTCAGGAACTAATAACGTCCAAGTTGTCAACATGATACTGCTTTGTGCAGTAAAATTCAAGAATGCTCAGAAGAATATTTCCATGAAAAGATACTGGATGAAGCGCAAATATCAATGATATTCTACTAATTTCATGGAGTATAGAAGTCAAAACTTTAACCAACTGAGTATAATAAAGAATGGAATAACAAAAGAAATTACCATGCATGTGGTACTTTGCATAGACAGGTTATTCCAACAGAATAATAATAACGGAACCAGGTCAGGCAAAATTTGCACCGACGGGATGTTCCAACAGAATACTAAAGACGAAACCAAGTCCGGTGTAAAACACACAAACAGGATGTTCTAACAAAATAATAATAAAGACGGAACCAGGACCGGTGTAAAACACATAGACAGGATGTTTCAACAGGATAATAATAAAATCGAAACCAGGTCCGGTGTAAAACACACATACAGGATGTTCCAACAAAATAATAGAAGAATGTCACCAAGTATAGGGTAGACCGCGGATACAGGTTATTCCAACGAGAATAATAAACAATGGAATAATAACAGTTCTCTTCATGAATAAGAAAGAATAACACCCCTTACGAGTACAACAAATAATATCCCTTATCGTAAAAGAAACTGAATATAAGAGTAGGGAAGTAGCAGAATACTTTTCTATAGTTTCTCTATAATTTTTCTCTCTGGAGTTTCAGTGAATTCGTAAGAAATAATGAAGGAATGAGCTTCTATTTATAGGAGAATGAAAGTGTACTGTTTATGAACGAATTATTTCTGCAGAATTATTTCTTCAATCAACTAACAACTAAGTCAAACAACTAACCAATAAGATTTCAACAAAAATTAAAATATAATACATATATATAAACACATGTTTTCAACTTATATATATCAATATTATATATATCACTAGATTTTTTCCCCCCATATCGAACATCAATCCCCCACCCTCCCAATAATCACTCTTACACATCACTATCACACTACCACTTTTCCACCATTTTCCACTCATACACAGATCACACACATATCACTTTCACATATCATTTTCTCCCACCATATACTCAATACATACATATACTTCTATACGTATACTCTTTCATTTCCAAAATCATTTTTCCAACACAAATGGCCCCACATGTGGCCCCCACATGTGGGCCCCACCTTTAAATAAATTTCTTCCGATTATTTTGAAGAATGGGTAAATAGGAATCCATAAAATAAGCAAAACTTCATAAAAATCACCTTAATAATTTTAACAACATTTATCATCTTTATTATAATTCACAATATTAATCGACCAGGTCGTTCCTAGGAAAGAATGTGCTTTCTAATAAGGATTTCTCCCTATTGGCGCGCAATTAGGTGACCAAAACTCTCCTTGACAGAACTTCTAGACATCGTTAATATTGTAAATAATAATATTAATAACTTTGTCGTCTCAATTATTGATTTTAACAATATATAAAATTTCGACAATAATTGAATCAAATAACGTGAGATACTATGCAACAATTACTATAGCAATAATTGAATAAAACTGAATGACTTCTCACGTAAGCATCAATAATCAACACCGTGTGCTACTATGCAACCACGCGTATTACTGTACTTTTACTACCGAGTAGTTCAACAGTATTAACGGTAAAACTTCCGCCGTTATTTTTATAAAATATTTTTGTCGTTTTCTCAATCAGACAATAATTTCATTGTGGGATCCACCAATGATTGCGCCGTTGTACGAATATTCCCCGACAAAAAGGATATTCTCCGACCAATCGAATATTTTACAACAACTTGCATACTTTGCAAAATTTATAAATACTACCCACAACTCTAACATTATATCAAATCCATACCATAATATTAAAAAATATTTCGAGAAATTTAAACCTTTATTCATAAAATCTGGGGTCTCATAATCTCCCCTCCTTATAGAATTTCACCCTCAAAATTTACGTACGTACCTGGTATGCCGAACAGATGAGGACACTTCGTCAGATTCTAACTCTTGAGGTATAACCTTTAAGCGTAGAATATATTCCAGGATTTTAACAGGTATATCTTCATACGTTAAATCATCCGCTATCTCGTCCGGTTTTAAAACAATAATTTGGTTCGGGTCGTCCACATATTTACGTAACATCGATACGTTAAAAAAATTATGAACGCGCGATATACTTGGCGGTAAAACGAGTTTATAAGCCACAGTTCCTACTTGATCGAGGATTTCAAATGGGCCAATTAAATTGAGGGTTGAGATTTCCTCTCTTCTTTGATTCGTGCTTCTAGAATAACGCCCTCTTGAACCTTCTTCTTCACGTTCATCAGCTCTAAATATGTAGCTTGAACGACTTTAACTTTATCGATTAAAGTCAATTCTAATCGTATATTCGTTATCTTCACGTGAGTTCCTAGAGTCTTTAACTCTATCTTCATCATTTGTAAGTTATACAAAATGGGTCTTTGTGTTAACAACATTGCACTCGCATACGATCTTCTACTCAACGCGTCAGCTACTACGTTCGCACTTCCATGATGATATTGAGTGGTACGATCGTACTCTTCAACAGCTCGAGCCAACGTCTTTGGCGCATTATACATTCGTTTTGGTTGAAGAAATATTTGAGGGTTTAAGAAATAGGTTTTGTACTGGGGTCAATACAAAATTCTATTTCACGCTCTATGATAGGCTAAGAAGTCTTCAAGAATACGTCAGAAAATTTATTAACAATAGAAATACCATTCAAAACTGTGACTCTCATCCAAGACTTGGATAACATGTCACATTGATACCTATCAACTTGCCACCGTCATTCACAACGTCTTCTACAGAAAGTCTGGCTTCGGTGCATTCCACATAAGGAAGTCATCAGCGAAAGGCTCGGGGCTCTTTACTTATGGCTTGATATGATAATGATTGACTTTAATGGTTTGGTTACTTGAATTCACATAATAGGTTGGTTAGGAATATGAAAGCTAACAACCTTACGAAAAGCATGATGAGCAGTTAACCAATCATTTCTAAAAATTACATCAATGCAAGTATTTTCAAAGAGATAAGATCGACAGGTAACGTGAAAGTGTTGATTTGAACAAGATTTATAAATAGTGGAGGTAACGAAGGTTTCTCCCAACTGAGTTTAAACAGATATATCAAAGTTTAATTTCTCCAGAGTTAACTTCAAACATTGAACACAACTAGGTGCAATAAAAGAGTGAGTAGAACCAGTATCTAACACGGTATATACTTCGCAAGAGTTTATGACTAACATACCCGTGATAATTTTATTCAGGATCCTCGTCACGAAAAAAATAATCTCTCTTAAACTACTGGCTTTGGCTTGTCTGGGACATCCTTTGGTGCCTCCATCCTAGCTGAACTTGTCTTCGGTGAACAAAAAAATCGGGCTAACTGACCTTCTCTTCCACAATTATAGCATGCTTTGGACGACATCGCGCAGTTTGGACTGATGTGTCCCTCCCCTCCGCATTTGAAGCATATGATAGGTGGTCTCGTTCTCCTTCCTTAACAACGGGTGCTGGTGCTAACGTCTTTCCATCATTGTTGAATCTCTTCTTCTTGAAATGTCCATTCTTATTGTTTTGACCATGATTACCACCGAAGTGGTTACCATTTCTGGCATGTTGATTCCTCCATGCTTGTTGTCACCGCTTCGATGACTGTTCTCATTGGTATTATCATTTTGTCGGCTGCTCTCTTTTGGTTGTGTTGACTCGTTATCACGCTCTACTAACTGAGCCCTATTTACAACATCTGAATACAAACATAGTTTATGAGAAATAAGATGTTGACGTATCTCCGGATTTAAACCTCTTAAAAATATTCGCGTCATTATTTCTTCATTATCAACCAAGTGGGACGTAAATCGGGACAACTCGACAAACTTGTCTTCGTACTGCGACACGGTCATGTTGTTTTGCTCCAACTTGATAAATTTCACCTCCTTCATGTGACGAATACTTTCGGGAAAGTACTTGTCATTGAACAGCTCTTGCAACTTCTCCTAAGACATCTTGAGTGCGTCAGGCTGGGTACGTTTTACAGATTCCCACCAGTGATCTGCCTCTTCACGCAACATAAAGGTGGCAAAGGGAACCTTTTGCTCTTTGAGCATCCCAAGACATCAAATATCTTGGTGATCTGCTTTAACCATGTCTCCGCCTTAAGTGGTTCTGGCTTTTCCAAAAACTCCAGTGGTCCCAGCTCCTTGAATTGCTTAGCGGTGACCAACCGTGGGTTGCCATTGTTTCCTCCTGCATTATGAATAGGAGCCACCTTCGCCTGGTGTTGCATGAATTCTAAAAAGCTCTTAAACGTACCGTCGTTCGTCAATTGATCAGTGTTGTTGTTTACAGGAGGATTATCGCCATCCTGTTGCACATTGTCCTAATTATTGATCTGTGGAGACTCAACGGTCTCCTGTGCTCCATTGCTTATCTCAACATTTTCAGATGCCATTTTCAAATACTGCCACAAAACAAGGGTTAATTAACATATCACATATTATCTCTATACTCTGACCGACCAATTAAATAACAAGTAAACTTAGGTAGGTCATACTAGCGAAGGAATTCCTCGTTTCTCCCCTCCTAGTTCTTGTCTCACATCTCAGCCAGGGATCATATCCCTAAGCTCTGATACCAACTGTGACGCCCCGAAAATAAGGTATACATTACCCATCTTGAGTCGTCAGATACATGGTACAGAATTCAAATACAACTTATTAATACAATTGTCGTGTACAATACGACAAAACATAAACTGTGAGTTTGAATACAAATATTGTCTACTAGAGAGTATACAAACTCAAAAGGAGTCCTCATTATAATTATTATCACACTATTTCACAGAATAATGAGGGCTACTAATGCTATCCTCTGGACCATCACTCCATTTCCCGACTCGTCCCAGCTATATTCTCATTTCCTGAAGAGAACAGTGAAAGAAAGGGTGAGCTCAACTAGCCCAGTAAGAAATATTATGACTAAGATAATGCAAAATAAATTATCATTAGTCTTCAACAAAATTAACCTGATAAAATATAATAGACATCAAGTTTAACTGCAGCGGATCAAACAATCCATTAAAAGAGTCAAGTAGAGAATAAAATCTACTATCTTTTATGATTTTAAAGGTTTTTCATGACTTTTATCGCTGAGACTCAGCTTAATAAGTAATCCACATCATCCCTACACTACGGCCAAGGATATTCGTTAGTATCACAACCATAAATTATCCATGCATCACAGCCAAGGATATTCGTGTATTCATCAATGGTCATGATCATGCCAATAACTGTCCATCAATGCACTACGGGCCAATGAGGACTTTTACCACATCATTTGTAACATTACGGTCATGATTATATCGAATAATCCCTGGTCATAATCATACCAAGTCCATCTATGCACTACAGGACACATATGACTTTAAAAAATATAAACATGAGGATGATGACAATGATATAAGAATTCAATAAAACGAGTTCAAGAATTAATTTATTCAGGAACTAATAACGTCCAAGTTGTCAACAGGATACTACTTTGTGCAGTAAAATTCAAGAATGCTCAGTAGAATATTTCCATGAAAAGATACTGGATGAAGCGCAAATATCAAGGATATTCTACTAATTTCATAGAGTATAGAAGTCAAAACTTTAACCAACTGAGTATAATAAAGAATGGAATAACAAAAGAAATCACCATGCATGCGGTACTTTGCATAGACAGGTTATTCCAACTGAATACTAATAACAGAACCCGGTCAGGCAAAATTTACACCGACAGGATGTTCCAACAGAATACTAAAGACAGAACCAGGTCCGGTGTAAAACACACAGACAGGATGTTCCAATAGAATAATAATTAAGTCGGAACCAGGTCCAGTGTAAAACACATAGACAGGATGTTCCAACAGAATAATAATAAAGACGGAATCAGGTCCGGTGTAAAACACACAGACAGGATGTTCGAACAGAATAATAGAAGAATGTCACCAAGTATAGGGTAGACCGCATAAACAAGTTATTCCAACAGAATAATAAGCAATGGAATAACAACAGTTCTTTTCATGAATAATAAAGAATAACACCCCTTACGAGTACAACAAATAATATCCCTTACCGTAAAAGAAACTGAATATAAGAGTAGGGAAGTAGCAGAATACTTTTCTATAGTTTTTCTATAATTTTTCTCTCTGGAGGTTCAATGAATTCGCAAGAAATATTGAAGGAATGCGCTTCTATTTATAGGAGAATGGAAGTGTACTGTTTATGAACGAATTATTTCGGCAGAATTATTTCTTCAATCAACTAACAACTAAGTCAAACAACTAACCAATAAGATTTTAACAAAAATTAAAATATAATACATATATATAAATACATGTTTTCAACTTATATATATCAATATTATATATATCACTAGATTTTTTTCCCCCATATCCAACATCATTCCCCCACCCTCCCAATAATCACTCTTACACATCACTATCACACTACCACTTTTCCACCATTTTTCACTCATACACACATCACACACCTATCACTTTCACATATCATTTTCTCCCACCATATACTCAATACGTACCAGGGATTATTCGGTATAATCATGACCGTAATATTACAAATAATGTGGTGAAAGTCCTCATTGGCCTGTAGTGCATTGATGGACAGTTATTGGCATGATCATGACCATTGATGAATACACGAATATCCTTGGATGTGATGCATGGATAATTTGTGGTTGTGATACTAATGAATATCCTTGGCCGTAGTGCAGGGATGATGTGGATTATTTATTAAGCTGAGTCTCAGCGATAAAAGTTATGAAAAACCTTTTAAATCATAAAAGATAGTAGATTTTATTCTCTACTTGAATCTTTTAATGGATTGCTTGATCCGCTGCAGTTAAACTTGATGTCTACTGTATTTTATCAGTTTAACATTGTTGAAGACTAATGATAATTTATTTTGCATTATCTTATTTATAATATTTCTTACTGGGCTAGTTGAGCTCACCCTTTCTTTCAATGTTCTCTTAAGGAAATGAGAATATAGCTGGGACGAGTCGGGGAACGGAGTGATGGTCCTGAGGATAGCATTAGTAGTCCTCACTATTCTGTGAAATAGTGTGATAATAATTGTAATGAGGACTCCTTTTGAGTTTGTATACTCTCTAGTAGACAATATTTGTATTCAAACTCATAGTTTATGTTTTGTCATATTGTACACGACAGTTATATTAATAAGTTGTATTTAAATTCTGTACCATGTATCTGGCGACTCAATATGAGTGATGTATACCTTATTTTGGGGGGTCACAACTCACCTCTAGCTAAACTTGTTATTTTAGTACAAGTCTCACTTTATCATATACATTTCAGAATCACAAGTGTAATTTTATAACACTTATTCATTAATCACGAAGTTTCTTAAATTATAACATATCATTTTCACAACTTACTAACTTTACATTTTTGAGTTACTAACCACATAATACTATTCCGTTTTAACCCTTACATTACATGTTTCTCACGTTAACACATCACTAAACTAGGTTACATTAAAGTTTCAAAGTCTGCAGAATTAACAGACATCACTAGGTCTGGCAGACTACTGGCGCGACCGCGCCAGTTTTGCCTAGGATTACTGCGCGTCCACGCGGCAGTGCGCCCAGGCTAAGGGGCCGCGCGCCCGCGCTACGCACCAGTTTCAGTTTGGCAGAACGTGGTTCGACATAGTTTTTAGGCCAACTAACACGAATTTCACCCAAAAAACAATGAAATTAACATGTACAATAAATATAAAACTATTATTAACATGATTGCTAACATATTCATCAACATAGAACAATTTAACAACACTTCTAACTATTTAATTTCTCAAATTTCTCATTTTCATACGAAAACTCCATTTTTGAGTTTCTTCACAAAATTAACACCGTGACTTCAATTCCTCACCAAATAACTTCGTTCAAGTTACATTATCATCATTTCTTAATGAACTAGCATAAACAAGCTTCAATTTATAGTTTAACATACGAATTGACCATCAAAATTGATACTTACACAAGCCATATGACAATTATATACACTGTCATTATTTTTCTACTTATAACTGTAATTAGCATAGCAAATTCTTATTTAAACATAAACTCTAATCATCATAAACGCGTATAATCACCATAATCAGTTGTGTAGCTACATTTTAAAAGCGATAGAATTCACAGAACTTTAACTGCATGTCGTAAAAACCTATATATACATATATAATTAGGGAAAATACCTTCAATTAGCTTGATAATCCTTGCCAAACACTGAAGTTGCTGGAATTACTTAAGTTCTCTCTCAATTCTTTGTAATCCTTCTTCTCAGACTCTTCTTAGTTTAAGCCAAATACTCAATCACGTAAACTCGCTAACACTTAAGCGCAAAGAAAAAAAACTGATAAACCTTAATACGTCTACTAATTATAATATCAGTTATAACGCTTAGGTTATAAATATATTATGTTTATTATTTATTTTATTTATATTATTATAATTCAAAATTTTAAAATCCAAAAGCCATAAGACTTTGTTTGGCACAACTCTTTATAATTAAAGACTTAATATATTTAAGCCTTGTTTAGTAAAATTCAATTAAACTCCTTTAATTTATTTTAATAAACAATTTAGTTTATAATTTATAATCACACATTATTTATTTGGATTTTCATATCCACATTAATCAAATAAATTAATTTCACATACTATATTTTAAATAAATATTTCACTTAAACCAATACCACAAAATTATAATTTCATTATAACTTTATTTAATAATTTAACATACCACTTTAAATTATTAAAACAATAATACAACATCTCATGTTATATTACAACTCTCTAAATTATAAATTCAATTAATTATTTATTATCTAATAAATTTAAATTCATAAATATTTACTAACAACCATTACATCAATAAAATATTTATTTCCTTAATTTCATAATAGACATATCAAATAAATATTTATATTATTCAATAAATATTTAATATTACAATTTGAAATTCCAGATCGTTACAAGTATGGGTATTGAATTTTCTATAAATTAAGGCCATTCTCTTCTCAATTCTCTGCTAAAACTTTTCTGATAAGTTCATATAGAGAGTGAATTTCAATGTGAGAGAGAGCTATCTAAAATTGGAAGCAAGCTTGGTAATTAGACCTCAAGAGGTAACGTATTGTTAAACCATGTTCTTAATTTAAGTTTGAGAAATTCTTAGAAATTAACATGAATCGATTTTTAATTGATTTGAGAATGAATGTCATTGTGTTACTTGAGTTCGTATGCATGTATTGAAACAATGTGGTTGATTTTAAGCATGTTGCATGAAGAATTTATGTATGGGTTTTAAGTTCTACAGATGCAGAGCAGTTCCTAAAACTGTTCAGGAAGGGCGCAGTTGCGCCCTTTTTACAGCACAAGCTAGCGCAGCTGCGCTGGCTGCTATCTCTGAAACTGTGCTAGAGCAGCGCAGCTGCACCGCTCCATAGTACAAAACAGCGCAGCGGCGCTGTGTACCAAAACTTGACACTGATTTTTTTGTTGAAATGTGATATCTCTAGCATGTTAGTTTGACTTAAATATGCATGATAATAGACATGACATGTAGTTAATGTTACCTTATTTATAATGGATTTCTTTAGCATTATTTAGCACGTGTTTTGAAAAGAAACTTGAAGTTTTGAAAACAAATCTTGACTAACCTTGAGTCGTTTAAGTTTTGACTTTGTAGTATATGGTTGAGTCATCCGAGCATGAAATGTGAGTTTAAGTTGCTTTGTTATAATCAATTTGTGATAGTTTGGTTTAAAATGCCTTTTAAAGGAAACTTCTAAGTTTTGAAATGAATATTTACAAGCATGATGATATTTACATTCTGAACTTATAGGATGGCATGTTAATATTATTCGTGTCTCTAAACATGGCCTATAAGTACACACATCTAGTTAGACACCATATAAGTCGTTCAAGCATAAATTTTAATGAGTTTCCAAGTAATGAACTATACTAGCTATGCATGAATGAGTTAAATATAAGTGAGCACTGAAGGTGATTTAACATCATTATGTGATCAATGATTACATAGGTAGACTCTTGTTGCATGAATTCACTTAGTCTTGAAATAAATGGCAATTTTCAAAATAAGTAAATATAGTGTGAAAATAGCTTAAAGTAAACACAAGAGGCACCAAACTTGGACCAAGACCTCTTAACGAGTGTATATGTTATGTGTTAGCGTTCATGCATTCTAAGAAATGAGGTGTAAGCTAGAAAATAAAAAAAATTCAAATCTGGTTTGGCCAGGGGATGACGCAGCTGCGCCTATCGCAGGCCAAACTGCAGCACAGCTGCGCTGCAGGGCAGTGTTGCCTAACTGTTTTATTTGTAATCTGAACCTTAAAGCATGTGTGTATGAATGTCTTAAGCTATAATGCTTGACCTAAGTAATGTTTTAAGTATACAAGCATGTAATGGTTATATAAAACTCATAATTATTTAAGTTTTATTAAGGTTTGCAAAACGCAAGAACAATATGGATCATACATTTATGAGTTTTAAATATGTATCGAATACATAGCTAGACAAGTGTGTGATAAATGTATATGAATGTTAATGTCAAGTATGTGTGGCTAAGGTATATCTATACATACATAGATATCCTAAGAGTATAATAAAAAAGTGAAATGAAAGTTATATAAACCAAGTTGGGAAACGATGTAACATTTATTATTACATTGAGAATGTATGGATGTATATGACTGATGGGCATGAATCCATGATTATACAATTTTGTACGAGTACACGAAGTGCATATAACTATAAGCAGTTAAGTTATAGTTGATAATCTACGAGTCAGGCAAGTCTTTCAGTTCTTATTTGCTATATGAATTTGATAATTGTTGGTTAAATTATATTATGCTATGAGAATGTTGATTTATATATGAAATGCATATGAGATATGTATGAAATTTGAAAGTTAATCTATGATTATATGTTTAAGAAGTTAATCTCTATACCAGTTATGTGAGAAGCAGTATGCATGTAGGATTTAAAGGATTATGATTGTATAAACTGCGCATGATATTATGTGTTATGTGATGCATGAAAACGGTTAGAACTGCTGAGCTGTCGAGCTCACCCTTGAAAATAACCATTTTGTATATTAAGGACTCATGGTAAAGTTACGTGCTACTTGATTGATAGAGTTCAATAGTATCACAAGAAGATTGATTTGTTTATTTGAAGTTATGATTTTGAACCATGATTTAGGTTTCAGATGATGTACTTGATAATTTTTTACGATGTTTACCTCATGTAGAGTTGTAAAGCTGTATTATTCGATATATAAAGAATATCGAATTGAGATGTAAAATTTTATAATGTAACTCTGATGAATCGAATCATTGAATAAATTTGATTCAAAGATATGTAAATGATGAAGGTTGTGATTCAAGGAAATGAATAAAGTATTCAGAAAATTTTTAATTATTCCGCATCTTATTATGTATAACATCAAATATGATGTAAAACAATAAGGGTTAATGACAAGATTGAGAATTGACTTATTAAGGTTTTGGGATCAATTCATAGATCTTGGAAATGAGAAATAATTAATAAATTAATTGACATCAAAGCTAAGTTGTTTTCATTAATTTATGAATGGAAGTTATAAATAATTTGGTGAAGATAGTACCGTAGCGCACTAGGCCCGAGGTAATAGATACCAAGATTTAGGGAAGTTACATGCTCATGTTCTGGCTGTGGTAATACCAGATGTGGAGCTATCTACTCCTCGAGCTCTACATGTGTGACATGGTTTCCTTCTTCACCTGACATCTACACATATTTAAATAACTCAATTAGTACATAATACAAGTTATATATACATATAACAAATAACAGTTCATTTAAGTTATTTTCATTTCGGTTTATAATGAATTTTCAAAATCCATCTATTTAAAACTCTATATGAGTTATTTATTTTTTTTCTTATTAACTTGCCTAAGGTTATAGTCCAAGGTGTCCCCACCTAAGGTTTCTAACCTACAGCTCTGATACCAACCTGTGACTTTCATGGTGCCAACCATAGGACCTCACAATAGTACCTATTAGCTTGCCACTGACTTGCTCGACATCCCTTACGGAGAGTCTGACTTCGGTGCCTTCTTTTTACAGGTAGTCACCAACGAGAGGCTCGGGGCTCTTCACAACATTTTTGCTTATAACTCTAATACCAACCTGTGACAACCCTAAATCATATTACTTTCAGACTCGTATTAAGTGCAACACGATACTACTTAAACAACATACTCTTTTATTAAATAACCATAAATATTAAATTAGAGTTGTCCATCCCAAGTACGAAGACCTTTAAGTACTTCATGACATGATAGATAATGTATTATCACATTACAAAATTATAACTATTACAAACAACGCCTCCCATCTACTCATTCATCTTACTTTTGCCTTTGTCCTTGTCAGACCCTTCGATACATTCTTGCCTAGTTTAAAACATTTAATTTCAAATCAAGAATGAGCATTCAATTGCTCAGTAAGTAATATCAGTTAATAAACATCGTGTACAAGGATTAAATATTTCCTTTAAGATATATTTCTACAACGAATTAATAGTTGTGAAGTAATTGAAATAATTTTGAATAACTTATCAAAACAGTTACATTTTTGAAATTACATACTGACCATCGAAGCTTAGTGTTCAAAAGACCAAGAACTTGTATTTTCAAGTTTATGATAAGGTTTGAACAAAAATTCATCTGTAAACCAACATGCTTACGGGCAAAGTGGGTGATTAACCCGTTATACCCTGCGTTAATCAATACCAATGTTCAGGAATGACATTTGTGTTCATCATCCGCCTTTGGCGTATAAAAATTTCCCAAATAAGGGAAATTCATAATCAGACTTGAGTCTAAACTAAAACAATTCAGTTGGACAGCTCTACCTAACATCAATAATATTTCAAGACATGCAAATGAGAAGTAAAGAAATATTAGTCTAGTCATATCCAATGGCTTAGACTTACTACTTTAGACAACTCAGGTATTTATGAACCTTTGAAATAAGCATTATACCAAACTGAACCATATTTATGCAACCGATAAAAGAAATACATATATTTTAAAATTAATACATACAAATATTCATAAGAGCGTTGTCAAATGAATACATTAGTTGTACATCAAGAATTGATGTACGATGATGAAATACTTACAATAATACTCGAATTGCACAACTTAGGGAACTTGTACAAACATACAAACATAGATATCTTACATAATTTAAAAAATATTACACAAGTTAGAATACTTGTTTAAATGAAAATAAGTTCAGGATACTTGCTTAAAGATAAATAAGTTCAAGATACTTGCTCAAAGATAAATAAGTTCAAGATATTTGCTCAAAGATAAATAAGTTCAACATACTTGCCTTGTCCGTAGTTTACAAAACTAGCTTACTACTTTGGGTATATCCTACATCAATTAAGTGTTCATATACGCACATATTAGTTATTCATTCAAGGTACATATATAAATAAATTTCATATTAGCCCTAAGCATGCTTTACTCGTTTTCATTTAAAATTATTTATCTAGCTTTATTTGACATAACTACTTTGTTCATAGATACACATTCTAGGCACATACTCAACTAGGTATATTATGTATATACATTGAGGCACACATTTGATACAAATATGTCACATTGTTGAATTATTTCTTGCACTTATTTTGAACCCCATTTGGTTTCTTTTAGAAATCCTTACTCTACTCAGCCTTTTCATGATTGGACAATTAAAATGGTTCGTTGGTTATGCATCATAGCTTAAGAGACTTAATAATCATGCACCAAGCCTCAGTTCACAAAACAGAACCTTTTGGCAACTCTGCAGCACGCCTGAGAGGGGCGCGGCCGCGCTACTCCCATTTAGGCCCTGAACTTGGTTGTTTCTAACTCTGTTCAATCCTAATCATGCTGGGGTACTATGACAACAAGCATAATCCTAAAAACATAGGGTTTTGGACACTGAAATCCAGATTAGGTCTATGCATTCTATAATTTAATATTTTATTTGAAATTTCTTTTCAAAATAAGCTTTAACTAGTTTATTTCATATATGATTGACCACAACAACTTTTTATCTACCTATTACTACTAAATAGGGTTAAATGCTTATTTAGTCACTGTACTATTGGTCAACTTACAAGTGAGTCACTAAACCGATTTTTCTTACAATCAACTCACTATACTCGATTTTACTAACAAAAAATTAAAAAAACCGTAAAGTCAAGTTTGACTTAACGGAAATGGCGACGTGGCAGCTGATTTGTCCAAAATAAAGTCTATGTGGCAGTTAGCATGCGACGTGGCAGTTATGATGTGGATTTGGAGGAATTTTTTTATGAAAAAATGGAAAAAAATATTTTAAAATATAATATAAATTATAAAAAATAGCAAAAAAAATAAATAAAAATAATTATTTTTAATAAAAATTAAAAAACGCTATTTTTTATAAAAATTAAATAAAAAAGCGCAGCTGAAATTTTTATATTAAAAAAAACTATTTTTTTTAAAATGTGTTTTTTATTATTTTTATTAAAAAAACTTAATTTTTTTAATTAAAAAAAGGCTGCATTTTTTTATTAAAAATATTTTTTTATTTTTATTAAAAATAAATAAATAAATTTAATTTTAAAACTGTAAAAAATATTAAAATCTCTTAATTAAAAATATTTTAAAATTAATCTGTTAATTTTTTTTAAAAATATTTTTTTTATTAAAAAACTGAATTTTTTTTATTTTTATTAAAAAAAACTGCATTTTTTTATTTTTATTAAAAAAAATGCATTTTTATTTTAAAAAAACTGTTATCTTTTTTTTTTTAATTTTTATTAAAAAAACCGTATTTTTTAATAAAAAAATGCAGTTTTGTTTAAAAAAAAAAGCAGTTTTTTTTAATAAAAATAATAAAAAATGTAGTTTTTTTAATAAAAATAAAAAAATGCAGTTTTTTTAATAAAAAAAAATATTTTTTTAAAAAATTAACAAATTAATTTTAAAATATTTTTAATTAAGAGATTTTAATATTTTTTACAGTTTTAGAATTAAATTTTTTTATTTATTTTTAATAAAAATAAAAAAAATATTTTTAATAAAAAAATGCAGCTTTTTTATAATAAAAAAAATTCAGTGTTTTTTAATAAAAATAATAAAAAACATATTTTTTAAAAAAAATCAGTTTTTTTTTAATAAAAAAATTTCAGCTTCGTTTTTTATTTAATTTTTATAAAAAAAAAACTGCGTTTTTTAATTTTTATTAAAAATAATTATTTTTATTTATTTATTTATTTTTCTTATTTTTTTGCTAATTTTTATAATTTATATTATACTTTAAAATATTTTTTTCCATTTTTTCATAAAAATTTCCTCCAAATCCACATCATAACTGCCACGTCGCATGCTAACTGCCACATAGACTTTATTTTGGACAAATCAGCTGTCACGTCGCCATTTCCGTTAAGTCAAACTTGACTTAACAGTTTTTTTAATTTTTTGTTAGTAAAATCGAGTATAGTGAGTTAACTGGAAGAAAAATCGGTTTAGTGACTTACTTGTAAGTTGACCTATAGTACAGTGACTACATAAGCATTTAACCCCTACTAAATAAGCGTCAATACACCTGCTCAAACTTTATTCGAATGTTTCTAGTTCATTATGCAAAAACAATGTAGCTTTATACTCGAAAACTAACATTAAACCATGCTAAAATAGTTCATCTCATGCATAACTAGTTTGGACGTCATATTAGACACCTTTTTAAGCATATAGAATTCATTTACACATGCCCATAAGTCCAGCATACAATAAAAACAGTTTTGCACTTCTGAGGATCAGCGCGGCCGCGCTGGTTTTGACCTGGCCGCGCCACTTCGATTGCAGACCAAAACGTACTCTATTTTCTGCAGAGCTTTAGAATTTAATCCACAACTTATGACCGTAGTGTAAGAGCAGGAGGACACCACGATTACAGCAAAGGTCAAATTAGATATCAGTGCAAATCACTTCTAAAGTACCTCATCTGGAAAGCGCCTCAGGGATAAACCTGACCCTTAGTTTACTCTAAGAGGTTGGCCCTTCCTAAGCTACCTTAACCCAGAAGGATTGCTTAGTCAAGTTCATCTCAAAGACCAAGACAGGCGATAATCGTAGAGTAGAGTTTGAAGCGAACTCAACGATTGTGGTGCAACCTCAACGATCATAGGAGAAGACTCGGCGATCGCAGTCCTACCAGAATACACTAGCTCATGAGGAGCTCGGAAGAACTAGACAATTGCTCAATCATTCGGAGTATGAAGAGATAAGGTCAAATACTGGTTGGAAAGATGTCCTGAAGATTTATCTCAGAAGTAGAGTCCCCAACCCTTCATAGAGTACATCAATGGTTAAGCCATGCTGTTTCAAAATGAGGAGTCATCAAAACCTTACACTGCATCATATCTCAAAAGATGATCATTGAGTTAACAAAGCAAATCGTAGAGTTCATAGCCGCCTTACCATGCTACTCTACAAACCAAAATGGTCAACAGTTAATTCACGTCATTGACGCATATTTGTTTTAAAAAGGGACATTAAACTGAAGAGGTAATGGGGGAGTTATAGCTCATTACTGGGCATCGTGCAACTAACAGTCGGTTGACACATCACTGCTCATGCAGAGTCAGAGGGAACTGCCATGAAGACAAATTCAAATCTGCAAACAATCATTAGAAACTATCGAACCTCTTTCCTTCCCATTTTTAAACCCTAGAATTCTCTTCAAAGCCTAAATCCATTAACCCTTCAGAGCCTTGCCCAAATCACAAGCAGCTATCTCTCATAAATCTCTCTAAATCAAATACCCATACTCTTCGAACTATTCAAATGGCATATTAGCGAGTAATCACTGGCATTCAGCTCAGAACCAGGTCGTTTGAGAAATCCAAAAAGAAGTTCAGAGACATTCTTGAACTTGTGAAGAAAGATGGATTCTCAAAATGCCTTGAGGCAAGCACTCGAGTATATGCTGACTTGGTTAAGGAGTTTTACTCAAATGCATCCATAAACTCCAGAACCCTTTCTACCAAGGTCAAAGGTCAGACTCTAAAGCTAAAATCGTCTGACATCAATCAATGCTTAGGCTTTCCTGACCAAGGACTGAAAAGCCTTGATGACGACACGGAACAAGTAAAGGAGATTATGGGGTACAAAAGAAACTCTAGTCTGAAGGACATGAAGAAGAAGGAGTTTCCCGAAGAGTTCGAGTTCCTTGCTGAAATAGTGGGCAAATGTATACTATGCAAGGACACTACACATGACACTGTACTTGATCAACAATTGAAGATTATGTTTGTAATAGTTCTGAAGAAGCGAATAAACGTTGGAGCTATCTTGTTCGATCAGATCTTTAAATGGGTGGAAAGGGCTTAGATAAAGAAGTCTACAGATAGACCCTGACTAAGGTCTTTCATGGAAAACTGCTGAGCATTGTGATGAAGAAGAAGCTGGGAAGCAAAATCAAGGATGATGAGGGAGAGCCCTTGAATGTTCACAAAGTGATGCCTCCTCAGCTGTTCATAAACTGGAAGAAGAACCCAAAGGAGAATAGGAGACTAACAACTACTGGGAGCAGCAGCAAAGTCTGTGTAAAGAAGAGAAAGGCGAAGGAGGTGGAATGTTCTGAATCTGGTGACTCTACACCAGTAGCAGCCACACCAGTAAGAAAGAGATCCAGGGGTGTAAAGAAAACTGAGGCCCTACCAAGAAGTCTCTTCACTAGAGATAAAGATGAAGGTGAAAAGGTCTTAACTGCATCAGAGACCACAAAGAGAAGAAGCAACAGACTGCTTCAAGGGCCATCAAGCAAGAAAGCTAAGGTGGTAAACAAGCCAGCCTCAATTCCCTAAGAAAGTCCATCTGACAAAGAAGAGGACATAGAGTCAGAAGAAGAGAAGGGAACTGACAGACTCAAGTCTGAGTCCTCAAAGAGCAAATCCAGCAATGAAAGTGAAGCTGGATCAATGAAAGAAATTACAAAATCTAATGATAAAGAAGAGTATGCAAGCCCTATGGCTAACTATCAGAGCATTCACTCTGATGATGAAGAAAAGCTACAAGATTACCCAATTACATCTTCAAATGTAAATGCTCTAACTAGCCCATAGGATGGGTCAAACGATACTAAGTCCGAAGAAGAAGGACCTGCCCTTGCCAACGCTGAACATCAAGGAAGTCTGTCTGATGATTCAGAGACTTCAGAATCTGAAGAAGAAGAAAAGTCTGTCTCTCCTATAGCTGAACCTCCAAGGAGAAGAAAGAGCTACATACTACTTGCTAAGTTTGTCTCAAAGAAGCAAGATGAATCCTCCACTGAAATTATTGAAGTAAGTGATGATGAATCTGAATCGAAGGAAGATGATGCTGAAGAAGATTCTAGTAATGAAAATCAACAAGAAGGATTCACTGATGAATCTGATGAAAGAAGTCAGAATGTTTCAAGCTTAGAAAGAGAAGAAATGGAGAAGGATTCTAGCTCTGCAAATCAGGAATTAGAGGAACCAGAATTCTACCCTGTTATTTCTCTAGCAAAAATCACCAGGAGAATAGTGGTGGAAGTCTCTGATGAACCACCAGAAGTACCTCCAGAAAGATGGGTAAACAATGGAAATTAACAGCTCAAGGTTGTAAGGATGAGTGCATTTGAAGCGTTTATAAATTGGAACAACATGGAGATGGACTGCACTGCTATTCTCTACAATCCTGATGATCTGCTAATAAGATGGTTTTTCCAATGGATTCCTTGGTTAAAGGCACATACTGAAAGAGATGGAAGTTACTTCAGATGGTGCTACTCTCAGTTTCCAAGCCTAGAGCTGGTGGCTCAGAACTTCCCAAGGGTGAAGAAGTTTGCAACCAAAATGATCAAAGACCAGCCCTACTTCAAAGTCTATCGACATGCTAGAAATCACTATATTCCTTATGATCGTAGAGTGAACTCTGATGGTAGAAGGATTATGGCCAAGGAGATGATCGTAGAGTCTATTCACTCTACCACTAATATTGATCTAGTCCAAAATGAGAAGCCTCCATCTGCCCAAGCACAGCTATCTGACATTCCTTCATCCTCAAATAGCGATTGGTACTCAACGATTTTTCAAATTCTCAATGCTTTCAAAAATTTGTCCAAGGATGAAAATCGTAGGGTCCAATATGGTGTTCAACAAGAGGCTGCCCAACCAGATAACCAAATTTCTATGGAGAATGAGCTATTGAAGAATTATATTGAGCTGGCTCAGAAGATATCTCTAATCAATGTAGAGTCAAAGACGTTGATAGCAGCAGAAAATAACTCAGTTCAAGACAGACTCCAAGCCACTATGGCTGATGTATCTCTCAAACTCAAAGAGAGCGATCACATCTATCTGAAGGCCATAAATGATCAGAAGGAAGAAGCTCTACGAGCACAGAAGGCCAATGAAGAATAGATCCAAGTCCTCTCTGATAAGATTGACAACATGAATCAGTCTTTCTCTCTCCAACTTGAGCTGAGTCAACAGAGCAAAAGATTGAGGTTGGTAACTCCTCCTACCTGATAGAGCAACTTATGTCCAACATGGAGCAGCCCTCTCAAGTGATTAATGACAAAAAGGGAGAGAAAAAGAGGCATAAAAAGAGGAAGAGCAAGGAGAGTAGAAGGAGTAAAGACAAGAAGGCCAAGGGAAAGTCAAAGAAGAAAAGAATAGAAGAAGAAGCAGTGTCATCATCTGAGGGGGAGCCAAAGGATGATGATCATATGATCGCATAGTTTGAGGGGGAGCAAACTAAGCAAGAAGATTATAAGTTTGAAGGGGAGCAGAGCAAAGACAGAAAGTCATCAGCCCAGGGGGAGCAGGAGCAAGAAGATCAAACAGATAAATAGCTGATCAACAGACATCCTGGAAACATACATGGAGCCAAAGAGGTACATCTCTAACTTGTTAGGTATGTTCTGGATCCAGGATGTAAAATATCATAGTGTATTAAATTCCATATTGTTATAAATGAAGAAATACAGTTGCTCACTGTATATAAGATTCATTCATAACATGCATATGCACTTATTATTTTTGTCATAATCAAATAGGGGGAGATTGTCAGGAATAAGCATGAGAATATTATTCCTATTTATATATGATTTGATTATGATATATATGAATGAATATGCAAGTATGATTGCATTAAGAAAAGTTGTAAAGTCCTTTGATAGATAATAGGAACATATGTACAAGGACTTAGAATGAATTAATCAAATATGTTAGGTTGATCCTATATAAGCAAAATAACTTTGTAAAGTCCTTAAAAAGAAATGATGTACAAGGACTATAAATATAGAAAGATTAAGCATGTTAGATTGATCTTATGATGTAATAGATAGGCTTGTTTGATCGTCGAGTACTGTACCAGAAATCGTAGTCTGCTAGGAGAGTCAAGGAAAACTCGGGAGCTATCGAGGCTGAATCGTAGTCTGCAAGATAGTAGATCTCGAAGTTCGTAACTGTTAGGAGAGACGAGGAAGGATCGTAGTGTGTCAAGAAGAACTTTCTTGGAGCCGTAGTCTGCTGAGAAAGTCATGTTCAAAATCATAGAGACAGCCTACCTATGAGCTGACCGAGCATCTACCGAAGCCAAGTCCAGGATCGTAGACTATACTCAAAGTCGTAGAGTCTACTGAAGCCAAAGCCAAGTCAAGAATCATAGACTACACTCAGAGTCGTAGATTCTACTGATCATATTTGAGGCAGAGATTGTAGTCGAGCAAGATCCGATGAAGACAACGAGCACAAGGATAGAAATCGTAGAGTATCAAGATCTGATCTCGGAGTCGCAGTGTCTGCACAGCCGAAGCTGAATCGTAGAGTGTAGAACTAAGACTTCAACAAAAGTGCTTACAATGCCAAGGCAGAATCGTAGAACAAATACAATTCTCAACAAATGAGCACTCCTAGAATATCCAAAGAAATTAAGCCTCTAGTTCAAGCTGCAATGTTACATCCAACCAGAAGGAAACCAGAGAGCACTCAACAAATGGCATGCAAGCTAATAGAAGATCTAGCACTAACCCAATCAGCATTCAGATTGAGTTGGGAAGCCATTCGAGATGAAGTCTTCCATAAGTTGATTAGAACATGACTTCAGTAACTAACTAAGGAAAGTCAGCAAGTGCAGTAGCTATCAAGTTAATAGAAGACAATGATCTGGCAAGCAACCAGGATCATAGTGTTTGCCAAACAAAGAAATAACTAATGGAGTGTACATAGAGATACTGGTTAGCCTATGAAGAACAAGGCTAAAGTGATTAAGCATTGGGTTAGTCCATTGATGATAAGTGAACGGGAGATCACAAGGAGAAAGCAAGTTGGACACACCACAAATCTAAAGTGTCTTACTATTCAGAAGGGGCCAGAGCAAGGAGTCAAGCCATCAGTATCTGAGAGCAATTAAGGCAAACAAAAGCGTTGAAGCACTGCACAAGAGAAGGAAGAGGTGTTCTACTTTGAAGATCCAATCAACACTCTTCAGGATCGTAGTGTTGACTCTACCAGTCAATGAGCAACATTCAACAAGACTCTACGATCAGGTCCAAGAAGATGTGCATTAAAATCGTAAAGTTCGGCCAACTAAAGATTGAAGCATTGACAACGGTTCAATCTGAAGATTGATATTTGGCAAAGAGCTTATTGAGAGCATAGATGCAAAAGGACAACCTCTGATCAAGAAATTAGAAGGAGGAAATAAAGTTGTCGACCTGCCCAAGACATCAAAGTAATATATCTAACGGGGTAGGTGAAATAGTAGACTACAGTGTCAGAAAGTCAGAAAAGGGGATGTCATGTCACATCTGTAGTCTACACCAAATAACTCGAGATTTGTGAAGCAATTCAAAGAGCTTTCAACGGCTACTTTCCAACGGGAAGATTGGGAAGGTGTATTAATAAGCCAGAGCTTCAACGATAAAGAGTTGCTAATGATTGCTAAGTTATAGAATTGTTGAGTTGTTGGAATGCTATTGTTGACTCTACGAGTTCCACCAGAGATTAACAGAACAAGTCTCAGTGACAGTGAGACTACAAAGGTGGAAGTGAAGCAGCATTGAAGAAGGACTTAAACAGACTAGAGCTTCACTCAACAAAGATGAGAATGCCACTGAAGATGGCAGCTAAGTTGAGAGCCGAGAAGGACAAGAAGATAGAATTTAAAAAGTGGCAGAGTACAAAGAAGATCAAGAGAGCCACTCTACAGATCACCATGAACCAAAAGCTAAAAAAGAGCAGATGCAAAATCATGTCAAAAAACATTCAAGAAGGATTCAGGGATTGCTAAGTTCTAGACGAAATCTACCAAAAGCTCAGAGACTTAGCAAATCCAGATGGTGATGGTGCACAGCTGATATCGGATGAAGATGAATAAAAAAGAGTGAAGATCAGCTACACCAAAGAAGATGTGGTTCAGATTCAAAGCAGAATGCTAAGAGGACCACACCAAGATGCTAAGTACACAAAATGTTCAAGCTGAATGACATCTTAGCTGCTCAGCACTAACAACAATAACAAACAACATCAACAAGAAGCCAGGGCCTGAGGGGTTCTTGTCCGGAGGGACTAAATAAAGTTCCAAGCCTACTAGGCTTGAAGAGTTCCTAGGGAACTAGAGAAGTTCCAAGGCGGTTGGCCTTGAAGAGTTCTTAGTGAACTGAAGTTCCAAGGCTGCTGGCCTTGAAGGAATCTCAGTGATTCAGGGAGCTGCCCTTCTTTAGTGGAAATCCTGCTAGTTAAAAGTAGAATAGTGGATTAGGAGCTTGAGTCTCTGAACCACTTAAAACCCCACGTGTCTTTTACTTTATGTCGTTTACATTATGCACATTAACTGCTATATATGTTTAAACTACTTACAATCGAACTAACTCTAAGAACAATGTATGTATGATTATGAATATATCAATGAAGGGGATCTTTTACTTATTCTGCTGTGCTTGAAAAGATTCTTATTGTGCCTACTGGGAACTAATAAATAGTAAGGTGGTGATAAATGAATAAATATTGAGAATAAGGATAAGCTTAATATAAGCTTGTGGGATATGCCTAGTGCGGCAAAGTGATGGAATAAGAATTCATTAAATAATTTAATGAATGAATAATTGAAGGGATTAATTTGTATGTTCAATGATTTTATATTATATAGTAGCTACATCTATATGATATGTGTCGACGTCAGGTTTTTTAGTTGTCCCTTTTCGTTACCTATTTTTTTGTGTTCTCATGTTAGGTGAGATTTGTTTGAAAAAATAAGTGAAAAAGGTCCGACATGTATAATGTCGGCGATGGACTGTTAAGAGTCGCCAGTTACTTTTTTTTATATGGTTATACCAACACGACCGAGAAAAGGTTTGCACATTGACCCAGTGATTTGACATTGCTAAACGGGTCGGTGAAACCGAGATTCATTAGGGTTTTAGGACTTGCTTATGCGGAGGGAATGTGTTAGGCACCCCCCGACATCCGTGTTGCCACGGTGACCGCCACTTTTTAAGAAACTATTATATGAATGTGTGCGTGTGTGGATCAATGTGCTGTCATTTGGAAGTAGTGCGAGGCCTTGTTCACACCTATATACAAAGGGTTTGAATTTGTATAAAAATTCAGTTTTAAATAAGATATAGCAATGAGGTTTTATATAAGAGGTTTTTCAAATCCTGTGCTCAATAGTAATTGAGGCCTTGGATACTTCCATTTTATTATTAAATGTTCGGCTTGATTACTTTTATTTTCGAGATGCGAAGCAACTTTTAGAAAATAAGATACAAAGCAGTGCCGAACTCCTCGTAGGTATGAAAACCATATGAGGAAATCCAAACACCGTGAATAAATTTACAAGCTGCTTACATCTGAAAATGTCTATCACGGGAATCAAATCTAGATTAAGTAGACTGAATCTGTGATCACATGATTCATAGGCTTATATGATGTCGTAATTGATATGAACGCAGTAAGCAGTTATATATATATATATATATATATATATATATATATATATATATATATATACATACATGATCAACCACCACGAAGCACCTCTATGGGGGATCAAAAATATAAATAAAGCTGTAAAAGCGATCAACTGCCATGGAGGAAACTCCAGGCAGGACGAAATGTATAAAAAGCTGTAAAAACGGTCAATCGCCACGAAGTAAACTCTAGGCGGGACGAAATGTATATATATATATATATATATATATATATATATATATATATATATATATAAAAGCAAGTAAACACACCGAATATAAAATCCAGGCTCATCGAACAAAGTCCGACAACATTATATATATATATATATATATATATATATATATATATATATATATATATATATATATATATATATATATATATTAAAGCAGTAAACGCACCGGATGTAAAATCCAGGCTCATCGAACAAAGTTCGCCACACAGTTCATATATATAAGTATATATATATATATATATATATAAATAATTAAACGCTCCAGACCTAAGTCTAGGCTCATCGAACAGAGTTCGAGACACATTTCATATATATATATATATATATATATATATATATATATATATATATATATATATATATACGAACATGACTCGATAATGTTAGTCCATATATATATATATATATATATATATATATATATACACACACACACAAAAGAAATAAAAGCCACGGACCGAAGTTCGGGCAAACACACACATCACGACTCTCAACGTGAAGAACAGTGTGTGCAAAGATGAAGAGAAAGGCTTGAAAATGTATAAGAAGGCTTACAGTGAGCTACCAAAGAAGACTTTAATAACTGGAAATGGATGAACACTCAGCTCCCGCCGTTAAAAAGTAGCTATATATGAGCTTACAAGTGTTTAAAATGAGAAAGCACTCAGTTTGGGGGTGTACATACAAATTAGACAGGACTTCCTCGCCTTTTTCTCTTACAAAATGGCCACCCCAAGCCCTCTATTTATAGAGGGGGGAGCCACAGGTGTACCTGCAGCTAGGCCGCAGGTGTACCTGAGGCTGCCCGAGGTGCCCCAGGCTTCGCGGGTCCCGCCTTCTCGAAATATGTTCACACGTACAACGTGATATCCACTCGAACTTTTAGAATTGCAATCCAGGAATCCGACTGAGGTATGTAGGACCTATTTCGGACTGCCGTTGTTGAGAGTTACGCAATGACATGGGATTAGTGTAATAACCGCGAATTTTAAGTCATTATATATGTATGTACATTATTAATATTTAAAACTTTGTGTTATACAGTGATTTAATATGTGACAACATATGTGAAATGGTGCATGGGTCAATTAACATGTATGCTATAGTTATGAATATATACATTTATAGGTTTCATTAAAAATGAAAGCCTCGTAACCTAATTATAAATTAGGTGAGACAATTAAATAATCTAAGGGTTATGGTAATAAGGAGAGGTTAGTATTTAATATGTATACTAACTTAAGTGGATAATATTATTATTTCAAGTGACTAATAATTTTAAACCTAATTCTTGTGAACCTAATTAGGTTATGAGCTAAAGTCACATGTATAGGTAATTAAATTTCATAAGATTAGGAATTGAAACCCTAAATAATTAAATTGGGTAACATATATTAAAATTGTTAGACTATGTTTATTACATAGCCCAAAACAATTAAAGGAGAAGCCCAAAAAAAATAAAATGCAAGCCCAAACTTAGCCCACTTGATTAAGGATATTTTAGACATTTGATTTATCTAATTTATGCATTAAAATAAAAGCTAAATGAAGGAGTTAGTGGGCATAAATATGGCTGGCCACATTAGCCTTTTAAGGCAACTAATTAAGCTAAGCAAGGTCCATTTATAGAAACTCTTACACAAAAGGACATTGTTGTCAAGCTCCCATTGGTTGCCACTTTATTAAGCATCCTTAATCATGATTAGACTAATTAAAGTTATAAGGCAAAGCTTCTATCCAGGGGTTAAAGAAAGTATGGGGGATAATAGCTAGATACACTAAGTGTATCTATATTTTTTGTAAGTATCCTTTTACTTCATCTTTTCATTTCATTTCATTTCTTCTCTCATTCTTCCTCTTATAATTTCTCCCAAGCTAGCCACTTCTAGAGAGAGAAAGGAGAGAGAGGTTTGGCCATATATATATAGAGAGAGGAGTGCTAGTTTGTTAATGCATCCAAAGTTCATCACTTACTTTGGTAAATCAAGGAAGGTTTCCATTAAATCAAGGTATAACCTAACCTTCATCTTCTTCTTCTACTTTATTTTTTTTTCTTTAGCTTGAGTTTTGTTGGGGTTATGAACAAATACTTAAGATACCCTAGTCCTACATATCATCATGTATAGAACTAAGTATCTTGAGTGTTAGATCAAAGGCTTAGAGGAAGAATATGAGCATATGTTCTCCAAGGGTGAAAACTCTTGTTTTCTTCCACTAAATCTTGTGTAACTCAAGTTTTTCAACTTAGATTTGTGATCCGTCGAAGGGGGGGTGCTAGATACATGAGTTATCTAGTAAACCCAAGTGATAGAACACAAATCTAGCAAGTTGTGAATCCTTTGGAGCTGATTTTCCCAAAACAGCCCACTTGGAATGTTAAGGGTTCAAAAACCCTAAAATAGTTTCTGTCCTGTTTTTCTTGGGTCTGTTTCGGATAGTTTCATGTCCCTTAAAAATCTGGAAAAATTCGCAGAGGTACCTTGAGAAGTTATCTACGTGTAGGAAAAAGAATAGACACGTTTGGAGTTATAGATTGTGCGTAATGACTATTTCCGTAAAGGACTCCTGAAACTTTACCGTCCAATATCTCACTGTGTATACACTAGAAAATTCCGAAATTTTTATAGTAGGTTCATATATGTTAGGAGAGCATACTATGAAAATTTCAGAGTTTTCTGAGTAAAACTCAATTTATTAAAAATGAAGCAAGATCCGAGTGTTTTGGGAACTTTAAAAATAGTAGATCATTTTCTAAAATTACAGAAAAATTTGGGGATCCTTGTAGGTTCATATTGTGTCAAAGTACAGAAGCTGAGAATTTTTGGAGTAATTTTACTATTTTTCCTAAAAATGGTTAAGTTATGAATAAAAAGAAATAAATAGTTAAATGATGTCTTTAATAAGAAATAGGTGATTTTTATGCTTGAATACTCATAATATATCATATCATGACTATCTTAGAGCACTTTGGTAATTTATGATAATAACTATTATTTATGACCTTTTATGGATATTAAATAAGAGGTTTAATAAATGATGAACAATTAGAATAAATTATTTATTAATCCAATAAATTATTAAAATATTATTATGATATTAATAATATTAGAATATGATATTGATAAGTAAATAAAAATATTAAAATTAAAATTTCTTTAAAATATTATTAAATGGTTAATAATATTTGATTTAAGCATTGATAAATGATTAAAGTATTATTACATAATTAATAATATTAGTAATAGAATAAGATATTATTAAACGATTAATAATATTAGTAAATAAATAAAATATTATTAAATAATTAATAATATTAAATGATTAATGATACTAAAGCATAAGTAAGATATTATTAAAGTAATAATATTAATTAAAATATTATTAAGTGGATTAATAATATTAGCAAGGTATTAAAATATTATTAAGATGTTAATAATATTAGTAAGCAAATGAAAGTATTATTAGGGAACTAATAATACTAAGAGGTGAATTAAATATTATCAAGATTAATAATATTATGTTGTTATAGTAACATTATCAAGACATGATAATATTTATAAGAACTAAATGTAATGCATAATATTTACGTGATTACATAATCTAATGTTATACTATGACTAATTGAAAGATTAACTATAGGTCTCTCAAAGGAAGATAATTTAACTGCATAGTGGATATAAATTAATTGCGTAGCCGTAATCTACAGACGAGGCAAGTGTCCTAACTCAAACTCGAATTATTATTTTCAAAGCATGTTAGTGAATATTTATTGATGATTATTCACATTTATATTGATTATTGAAATTCGTACTTTGTGCAATTGAATTCCTGTTCTATTATTATTGAACTGTGAATTAAATTAAAGTTCTTTCATTTATGAACTGTTTATGAGATAGATCTATGCTAATTGTATCAGCTAGATCAAGCATGTTTAAATTTGTTAAATCAAATGTGTTTTAAAAAGTTGTTCTTATTAAATTGATATGATAAGAGCTCTTGACTGAGAAAAGGACGAATTTGATTAAGGCATGATATCAATGCCGGAATATTAAATGTTTATGCATAAATCACGGGGTATGAAAGGCTGATCCCCTTGAATACTAAAACTTATTAAGAGGTCCAGTTTAAATTACTGAGAACCTTGGCAAATGTTCATGGTTATCTTAAAACCACTTAGTTCATGTTATTCAATTATTCGAATATTCAATTGTTGATTATTAATTTATGTTCCTTCACAACCTTATATTATTGTTGAACATTGAAAGCAAAACTTCTTTCTAGTCATGATATATCTCCCTTGTATATAAACTTGCTAAGAAAATTAGTTGCTTACCCTTGCTATATCATGACCTTTATTTCAGCTAAGCTTGAAGGATCCAATATGAAGGACAAGGGCAAGGGCAAGATCCAGGAATAGTTTAGAATGAATATTAATTATTATTATCTAATGGAAGTTCTTATGTAAACCTTTTGTAATATGAATGGTGTGTTTAAGTTAAGGTTAAGAAGACCTTGGGACCATGCTATGGAAACTTTATTATAATGAACAATGCATGTTTATTATTTCGTAATAGTTATAGAATGCTTATGATGATGATAGATCGTGAGCACCGAATCTGAGGTTAGAGAACCTGGATTTGGGGGCGTCACAGGTTGGTATCAAAGCTGAAGGTTATAAACATTAAGAATGCGAAACCTAGGTTATAACCTTAGTAGAAAACTCTTATAGAGTATGTTAGGAGATGGATAGTGGAAATTTATCGAGTTTGTGTTGTACTTAATAAAATATTATTTCATTTTATCAATGAATATATTTTATTGTGGTACTGATGTTGGTTTTATTTATGGTGATTGTAGGATGTCTGACGAGCGCCAGGACAATCACTCAGTAGATCAGGAGCTCATTGAGCGTGAGGTTACGGAAGAAGCCCCTCAGGCTCCTCTTATAGGGGATTTGTTGAGGAGAATCAATCAATTGGAAGGCAGGGTGGGAGAACTGGAGGTTGAAAACCACACACTTTAGTTCATAGAAGGTCAATACAAGGAGGCGACTTATCAAGCCCATATGGTTGTAGTCGAGCATAAGGGAAAGTTGGATGAGTCCCAGTTGCAAGTTGAGATGCTGAGGGTACAACTAGAGCATGAAAAGGCAAAGTTCGGAGAGCTGAGCATAGAGCATCTGGCGATGCGAGGCAAGTTTGACATGGAGATTGCAGACAAGATTCGCGTGGAGGAGGCATTTTATGAGTCAGCCCAGCGGGTGGACCAATTGGAGTTAGCACTGCAGGCCATGAAGGTTAGGGCCGAGACTTTAGGACTGGCGCTAGACGCAGTGTATGATGGCCAGTGCAGTGGGACTAGGAGGGCGCAGTTCGAGATAGGAGAGTCGAGTCGATCCGTTCGACGTAGAGCTATGGAGGGGTGGTTTCCCCCGGAGCCTGTTCAGGTGACCCAGCAGGGCCACCAGTGATGATTATGCTATGGACTAGTTGTAAATAGAGGCATTAGTACCCCTTTTGTGTAATAGGGTTTTATGTTGATGTAAACCTCAGCAGGTGTGAGGTAGTAGGTAGTTAGGTAGTATCCCTATTTGTGTTTGTAGGGAAGTATCATTTTGAGTTAATCCCATCTTTTGTGTTTAAAATGGCATAGTAGTATTTATAAGAATATACCCGTATTAATCATGTGAGACACTGAAGATTGGTATATGAATATAAATGCATTATTATTATGATATGTGTTGGAAAATTTTAAATAGTAAATTGTCTATTTAATGTTATGTGAGTCTAGTAGACTGATTTGGAAAATTTTCTTTAAAAACAAACTTAACCCACTAATCAGGAAGAAAGACTTCCAAAATCTTGGTAATTTAAAACTCTGCCATAATGATCATATGATTGTTGAATACAGTAGCGTGTTACATGCTAAGTACTTATATGATAATAAAACCCGAGTAATGTGTTAGAATTTTGTTCCACTAGATAATGCCGCCCAGACGTGTACTAAGGAACCAAGAGATCGAAGAGTCAGTTAATAATGCAGCGGGAGCTCAACCAAACCCAATGCAAGACTTTATCAACATGATGACTGAAGCTATGAGGAATCAAGCTCAACCTGTAGGAAATCAGGCGGGAAACCAATTAGCCAACTTTAAGGACTTCAAGGCAGTAGAACTGCCGGAGTTTAGAGGAACAACAGACCCGTTAGAGGCCCAGACGTGGATGAAGGAGATTGAGAAGGCCTTCATTATTGCTAGAGTAGCAGAAGAGCATAAAATAATTTTTGCTACCTACTTAATGAAGGGTGAGGCTAACTATTGGTGGGAGGCCAACAAGAACAAAGCCGGAACTGGAATCGTGACTTGGGAAGCGTTCAAGAAGTTGTTCTTTGAGAACTACTTCCCTGAGAGTACACAAGCGAGAATGGAGATCAAATTTTTGGAATTGAAGCAGGAAAATATGTCAGTGTCAGAGTACGCCGCCAAGTTTAATGAATTGGCTAGATTCGCTCCACATCAGGTAGATATGGAGGTGAGGAAAGTAAGAAGGTTCGAAAATGGACTAAAGTTGTGGATTTACAGTAAGGCAGCGGTTCTACAAATCACGTCATTCTCAACTCTATTGGAGAAAGCTCTCATAGCAGAAGATGGAAGTGAAGCAATCTCAAAGTACAATCGGGAGAAGAACAAGAAGAAAGTAGAAGGTGGGAATCAGAATGTTAGCGGTGGTGGTAGCAACAACAAGAATCGGAAATGGAGTAGTGGGGGTAGTAATTTGGAGATTCAGCAAGGAAATGTCCAACAAAAGAAGTCAGTGTGTGAAAACTGTGGAAAGGGTCACTCGGGAGAGTGCTTGAAAGGAAAAATGGTATGTTATACCTGTGGACAAGAAGGGCATACCTCACCCAATTGTTCTAAGGTGAAGAAGGGAGGTTGTTTTAACTGTGGTGAATTGGGACATCGGATCAAGGATTACCCAAAGAAGAAAAGCGCGGATGGCGGAAACGACAACAGGGGCAATAACACTAAGACAACCAGTGGAGAACCAACCCAGCCAAACAAGCCGATAGCGAGGACATTCAACATGACAGTGCAAGATGTCATGGCATCCAGGGAGGTGGTGTCAGGTATAATTCCAATTAACGATATAAATGCCTATGTGTTATTCGATTCGGGAGCTTCATGTTCTTTTGTATCTCTTTGCTCAAAGATTAAGTTTACCTCGTGAACTATTAGAACACCCAATGAATATAGAAGTAGCAAACAAAGAAATTATTCCTGTAGACTATACACATAGGAACTGTTGTGCTGATGTATGAGGGTTTAAGCTTAACGTGGATTTGATACCGATTCGTCTTGGAGAGTTTGATGTAATCCTCGGGATGGATTGGTTATCAAGTCACAAAGCAGTCATTGACTGTAAGAAAAAGTGCGTACACCTAAAGACTCCGAATAAGTCAAAGGTGGTATTTCATGACAGTAAATCGCCAAGACAATCTTGTTGTCTGACGATGATGCAAGCAAAGAAGTTGCTTAGGAAAGGTTGTATAGGTTATTTGGCTCACGTTGTGGATACCCACAGAGTCGAGGGTGAACTGGGTCAGATACCTATTGTAAGGGAATTCGTTGACGTCTTCCCAGATGAGATTCTGGGAATGCCACCAGATAGAGAGATAGAGTTTGTTATCGATTTGGCACCAGGGACATCACCGGTATACAAAGCGCCGTATCATATGGCTCTGGTAGAAATGAAGGAACTGATGATTCAACTACAAGAATTGTTAGATAAGGGATACATTCGACCGAGCGTATCACCGTGGGGAGCACCAGTCTTATTCGTAAAGAAGAAGGATGGGTCATTAAGGCTTTGTATCGACTACCAGGAGTTGAACAAGGTCACCATTAAGAACAAGTACCCGTTGCCCAGGATCGACGATTTGTTTGATCAGTTGAAGGGGGCGAAATATTTTTTAAAAATCGACTTGAGGACTGGTTATCACCAACTGAAGGTGAGGGAGGAGGATGTTCCAAAGACGGCATTCAGAACTCGGTATGGACACTTTGAGTTTCTGGTAATGTCTTTTGGGTTGACGAATGTGCCAGCAGCATTCATGGACTTGATGAACAGAGTGTTTAAACAGTATTTGGATAAGTTTGTTGTCATGTTCATCGATGACATTCTAGTATATTTAGAGATAGAGGAAGAGCACGCTGAACATCTAAGGATAGTGTTGGAGATGTTAAGGAGGGAGAAGTTGTACGAAAAGTTCTCTAAGTGTGAGTTTTGGTTGTGAAGAGTGCAGTTTTTGGGTCACGTTATCGACACGGATGGTGTTTCGGTGGATCCAACAAAGGTAGAAGCGGTTATTAATTGGGAACAGCCAAAGACGCCGACAGAAATTAGGAGTTTCTTGGGATTAGCAGGATACTATTGGAGATTCATCTAAGATTTTTCAAAGATTGCATCATCGTTGACCAACCTTACCAGAAATACAGTGAAGTTCATTTGGACGGAGAAATGTGAAGAGAGTTTCATGGAATTGAAGAAGAGGCTCAGTCAGGCACCTGTGTTGACTTTACCAGACAACACGGGAGGATTTGTAGTGTATAGTGATGCGTCACACAAGTGTCTTGGTTGTGTACTGATGCAGCATGGCAAAGTCATTACGTACGCTTCACGTCAGCTGAAGGAGTATGAGAAGGGTTATCCGACTCATGACCTAGAATTAGCAGCAGTAGTTTTTGCCTTGAAGATTTGGAGGCACTATTTGTATGGAGAGAAGTGTGAGATATATACAGATCACAAGAGTCTGAAGTATATCTTCACGCAGAAAGAGCTAAATATGAGGCATTGCCGATGGCTAGAATTGATCAAGGATTATGATTGTGAGATTCTGTACCATCCAAGAAAAGAAAATGTAGTGGCAGATGCCCTGAGCAGAAACGGCAGAGAGAAGTTACTGAAGTTGACCATTCAAGAGGAATTGGTAAAAGATTTCGAACGACTTGACTTAGAAGTAAAATATCCGATGGAGACCAACGAGAAATTATTTACAGTAGCAGCGAGCCCGACTTTATTATATAAGGTTAAAGAGGCTCAAGAGAAGGACGAAGATTGCGACAACATCAATAAGAGGTTAGCTAAAGGGGATGAATTGAAATACAAGATTGATGGCATCGGACTGCTGAGATTCGAAGGGCGAATTTGGGTACCGCTAGTACCAGAACTAATAGAAGAGATTTTGCAAGAAGTGCACAGTACGAGGTACTCGATACACCCAGAAAGCACAAAAATGTATCAAGACTTGCGTCAACACTTTTGGTGGCCAAACATGAAGAGAGAGGTTGCAGAATGCGTCAGCAGATGTCTAACTTGTTAGAGAGTCAAGGCAGAGCATCAACGACCGAGTGGATTACTACAGCCTTTAGAGATTCCAGAGTGGAAGTGGGAGCACATCACGTTGGATTTTGTGGTGGGACTTCCAGCAACGCAAAAAGGACACGACGCCATATGGGTGATTATATATCGTCTTACGAAGTCAGCTCACTTTTTGCCGATCAAGATCAGGTATAATTTGGACTAGCTAGCCAAATTGTATATCAAAGAAATTATCTTGAGGCATGGCGTACCGGTATCTATTGTGTCGGATAGAGATCCGCGATTCACATCAAACTTCTGGAATAGCCTTCAGGAAAGAATGGGGACGCAACTACTGGTGAGCATCGCGTATCATCCGCAGATCGATGGGCAAAGCGAGAGAACAATTCAAACACTTGAAGACATGCTCAGAGCTTGTGTGATGGACTTCAAGGGTAGCTGGGAGGATCATCTTCCATTAGTAGAGTTCGCATACAACAATAGTTATCACACCAGCATCGGAATGCCACCGTACGAAGCACTATATGGAAGGAAATGTAGAACGCCCTTATGCTGGGATGAAGTGGGTGAACGTCAACTGTTGGGACCAAAACTGGTACAGCAGACTATAGAGATCATAAAGGTGATAAGAGCCCGATTGGTAGCAGCTCAAGATCGCCAGAAGAAGTATGCAGACTTACATCGCCAGAAGAGAGATTTTGAGGTGGGAAGCCATGCATTTTTGAAAGTATCTCCCTGGAAAGGGAAGATAAGGTTTGGAAAGAAAGGTAAACTGAGTCCGAGATTTATTGGACCTTTCGAGATCTTAAGAAAGATAGGCGAAGTGGCGTACGAGGTAGCTCTACCTCCTGAACTGGAACATATCATAATGTATTTCATGTGTCAGTGCTACGACCATACAAGCCTGATTACAAGCACGTGATATCGTACGAGCCAATTCAGGTCGAAAAAGATTTGTCGTACGAGGAAATTCCAGTTGAAATTTTAGATAGAAAAGAACAGAAATTACGAAATAAGGTTATACATTCTGTAAAGGTTCTTCGGAAGAACCACAATGCTGAAGAAGCTACGTGGGAACTCGAAGAAAGGATGAGGAAAAGTTATCCACATATTTTTTAGTAAACCTGTAAGTAATTCTGGGGACGAAATTCTTATAAGGGGGGAGGATGTAATAACCGTGAATTTTAAGTCACTATATATGTATGTACATTATTAATATTTAAAACTTTGTATTATACAGTGATGTAATATGTGACAACATATGTGAAATGGTGCATGGGTCAATTAACATGTATGCTATAGTTATGAATATATACATTTATAGGTTTCATTAAAAATGAAAGCCTCGTAACCTAATTATAAATTAGGTGAGACAATTAAATAATCTAAGGGTTATGGTAATAAGGAGAGGTTAGTATTTAATATGTATACTAACTTAAGTGGATAATCTTATTATTTCAAGTGACTAATAATTTTAAACCTAATTCTTGTGAACCTAATTAGGTTATGAGCTAAAGTCACATGTATAGGTAATTAAATTTCATAAGATTAGGAATTGAAACCCTAAATAATTAAATTGGGTAACATATATTAAAATTGTTAGACTATGTTTATTACATAGCCCAAAACAATTAAAGGAGAAGCCCAAAAGAAATAAAATGCAAGACCAAACTTAGCCCACTTGATTAAGGGTATTTTAGACATTTGATTTATCTAATTTATGCATTAAAATAAAAGCTAAATGAAGGAGTTAGTGGGCATAAATATGGCTCGCCACATTAGCCTTTTAAGGCAACTAATTAAGCTAAGCAAGGTCCATTTGTAGTAACTCTTACACAAAAGGACATGGTTGTCAAGCTCCCATTGGTTGCCACTTTATTAAGCATCCTTAATTATGATTAGACTAATTAAATTGATAACGCAAAGCTTCTATCCATGGGTTAAAGAAAGTATGGGGGATAATAGCTAGATACACTAAGTGTATCTATATTTTTTGTAAGTATCCTTTTACTTCATCTTTTCATTTCATTTCATTTCCTCTCTCATTATTCCTCTTATAATTTCTCCCAAGCTAGCCACTTCTAGAGAGAGAAAGGAGAGAGAGGTTTGGCCATATATATAGAGAGAGAGGAGTGCTAGTTTGTTAATGCATCCAAAGTTCATCACTTACTTTGATAAATCAAGGAAGGTTGCCATTAAATCAAGGTATAACCTAACCTTTATCTTCTTCTTCTACTTTATTTTTTTTTTCTTTAGCTTGAGTTTTGTTGGGGTTATGAACAAATACTCTAGATACCCTAGTCCTACATATCATCATGTATAGAACTAAGTATCTTGAGTGTTAGATCAAAGGCTTAGAGGAAGAATATGAGCATATGTTCTCCAAGGGTGAAAACTCTTGTTTTCTTCCACTAAATCTTGTGTAACTCAAGTTTTCCAACTTAGATTTGTGATCCGTCTAAGGGGGGTGCTAGATACATGAATTATCTAGTAAACCCAAGTGATAGAACACAAATCTAGCAAGTTTTGAATCCTTTGGAGCTGATTTCCCCAAAACAACCCACTTGGAATGTTAAGGGTTCAAAAACCCTAAAATAGTTTCTGTCCTGTTTTTCTTGGGTCTGTTTTGGATAGTTTCATGTCCCTTAAAAATCTGGGAAAATTTGCAGAGGTACCTTGAGAAGTTATCTACGTGTAGGAAAAAGAACGGACACGTTTCGAGTTATAGATTGTGCGTAATGACTATTTCCGTAAAGGACTCCTAAAACTTTATCGTCGAATATCTCACTGTGTATACACTAGAAAATTCCGAAATTTTTACAGTAGGTTCATATATGTTAGGAGAGCATACCCTGAACATTTTAGATTTTTCTGAGCAAAACTCAATTCATTAAAAATGAAGCAAGATCCGAGTATTTTGGGAACTTTAAAAATAGTAGATCATTTTCTAAAATTCCAGAAAAATTTGGGAATCCTTGTAGGTTCATATTGTGTCAAAGTACAGAAGTTGAGAATTTTTGGAGTAAGTTTACTATTTTTCCTAAAAATGGTTAAATTATGAATAAAAGGAAATAAATAGTTAAATGATGTCTTTAATAAGAAAAAGGTGATTTTTATGCTTGAATACTCATAATATATCATATCATGACTATCTTAGAGCACTTTGGTAATTTATGATAATAACTATTATTTATGACCTTTTATGGATATTAAATAAGAGGTTTAATAAAGGATGAACAATTAGAATAAATTATTTATTAATCCAATAAATTATTAATATATTATTATGATATTAATAATATTAGAATATGATATTGATAAGTAAATAAAAATATTAAGATTAAAATTTCTTTAAAATATTATTAAATGGTTAATAATATTTGATTTAAACATTGATAAATGATTAAAGTATTATTAAATAATTAATAATATTAGTAATAGAATAAGATATTATTAAACAATTAATAGTATTAGTAAATGAATAAAATATTATTAAATGATTAATAATATTAAATGATTAATGATACTAAAGCATAAGTAAGATATTATTAAAGTAATAATATTAATTAAAATATTTACTAAGACGATTAATAATATTAGTAAGGTATTAAAATATTATTAAAATATTAATAATATTAGTAAGCAAATGAAAGTATTATTAGGGAACTAATAATACTAAGATGTGAATTAAATATTATCAAGATTAATAATATTATGTAGTTATAGTAACATTATCAAGACATGATAATGTTTATAAGAACTAAATGTAATGCATAATATTTATGTGATTATATAATTTAATGTTATACTATGACTAATTGAAAGATTAACTATAGGTCTCTCAAAGGAAGATAATTTAACTGCATAGTGGATATAAATTAATTGCGTAGCCGTAATCTATAGACGAGGCAAGTGTCCTAACTCAAACTCGAGTTATTATTTTTAAAGCATGTTAGTGAATAATTATTGATGATTATTCACATCTATATTGATTATTGAAATTCGCACTTTGTGCAATTGAATTCCTGTTCTATTATTATTGAACTGTGAATTAAATTAAAGTTCTTTCATTTATGAACTGTTTATGAGATAGATCTATGCTAATTGTATCAGCTAGATCAAGCATGTTTAAATTTGTTAAATCAAATGTGTTTTAAAAAGTTGTTCTTATTAAATTGATATGATAAGAACTCTTGACTGAGAAAAGGACGAATTTGATTAAGGCATGATATCGATGCCGGAATATTAAGTGTTTATGCATAAATCACGGGGTATGAAAGGTTGATCCCCTTGAATACTAAAACTTATTAAGAGGTCCAGTTTAAATTACTGAGAACCTTGGCAAATGTTCATGGTTATCTCAAAACCACTCAGTTCATGTTATTCAATTATTCGAATATTCAATTGTTGATTATTAATTCATGTTCCTTCACAATCTTATATTATTGTTGAACATTGAAAGCAAAACTTCTTTCTAGTCATGATATATCTCTCTTGTATATAAACTTGCTAAGCAAATTAGTTGCTTACCCTTGCTATATCATGACATTTATTTCAGCTAAGCCTGAAGGATCCAATACGAAGGACAAGGGCAAGGGCAAGATCCAGGAATAGTTTAGAATGAATATTAATTATTATTATCTAATGGAAGTTCTTATGTAAACCTTTTGTAATATGAATGGTGTATTTAAGTTAAGGTTAAGAAGACCTTGGGACCATGCTATGGAAACTTTATTATAATGAACAATGTATGTTTATTATTTCGTAATAGTTATAGAATGCTTATGATGATGATAGATCGTGAGCACCGAATCTGAGGTTATAGAACCTGGATTTGGGGTCATCACAATTAGAGGTTGTACAAAGTCAGGAAGATGGGACCATGCCCTCCAGTCTTCATGCTTCAAATTCTATCCGTTACCATACGTAATAGTCACTCGGGATTAGACCTCCTTGGTTCTTGTGGGACATTGCTGTGTAGAAATGTATGTCTAAAATGTTGAGACGGCGTGATGTGGCGTCAAGGTGGCAAGATGATGACTTTGCCCCTCACCGGGGTTATCTCCAGTTTGGGCTGATAAAGCAGACGTTGCTCAGGGTTATCTCTGAGATTGGACTGCTGCAAGTGTTGAATGTCCTCAGTGTCATCTCTGAGGTGTGCCTGTCTTTCTGGTATTATTGCCAGGTCTTGTACTGAGTTCCTCAGTGTAAGCGCCGAGGTTGAAGCTGATTGCATGCATTTGAAATAAGCATTTCCGGGGTTATCTCCGGAACTTCAATTGCCTTCTTTGGGGTTATGTCCAAGGTTGGACTCTGCTATTCCCAGTGTTGGGACTGAGACTGAATATCTTGGGGTTATCTCTGGGATGAATCGGTCTTCTCCGGTGGAATTTTTGGTATTGGAATTGCAGGCCCGGGGTTATCTCCGAGGTTGGAACTGTTACTCCCAATGTGTGTTCTGGGGTTGAGGCCGTTAATCTCAGTGTGTGTTCCGGGGTTGAGGTTAAACTTTCGATAGTATCCGGAATGGATGTGATCTATCTTTCAAGGTTTTCTCTAAAAGACAAATTTGCCCTCCTGCAAGGTCAGTAAAAGGTATGCAGAAAATTTTGAGTGTCTACAGATGCCCCTCTTTATCATATTCATGCAGTGCAATGGCATGGATAGGATAAAGAATCCTAGACACTTGAAATGCAACAAGATAAACATAATGTTATATGGAGCAACATGATGTAAGTGTATGATGCATATGGATTACTTTTCTACATGTTGGGGATGATTGTCGGCTCCCTGTTGCTTCTACCAGTGATGGTAATGACTACAAGCTTGGATGCACGATCCAAACCTATTAGGATGTTGACGTTGGGACTATCACCAAAGTCCTTAATCCTTGATACAGACTTTACTCCAAAGATGTGCCTCTCGTGTGTAAGAGATATATGGGGATAAAGCTTTGTCTGTTTGAGGATGTGTATAACATATTCCATCATTGATCCACCCCGATGATGTTGATCCTCCCTGGTTTGTATATCTAGGACATACTAATGTTCTGATGGATTTACTGCCAATAGTACGTGTTGTCAGGGCTGCCCGACCTTCATTGACGTGTGAACTAACGGTTGACCAAGCGTTGTAACCCCCGTCGGGGATCCATTTGATCTTGTGCTGATGTGTATATCAACAGATGAACTCCCTGCTGGGGATAAATGCCAAGGCAGCTTGTCCTTTGTTGATGTGTGTATCCACTGTTGATATGCGTTGTAACCCCCGTCGGGGATCCACTAGGGAAAATGAGTATCAAAGTAAGAAATCATTGAATAACTTTAGATGCTTCGATGGGTTTACTTACCATCGTCTGAAATAACGTCAAGGTTGCTTGACCTTCATTTATATGTACACCAATGGGTGACAATGCGTTGTGACCCCACCGAGGAATCTCTTGGATCATCGCTGATGTGTGTGTCAATGGATGATATACATTGTAACCCCCATCGGGGATCTATTTGTGGACAGATAACCATACGTTGTAACCCCTGCTGGGGAATCTCTTGGATCATCGCTGATGTGTGTATCAGCAGAACATACGTTGTAACCCCCACCGAGCAATCTCTTTAATCCTCGCTGACGTGTGTATCAATGGAACATGCATTGTGACCCCTGCTGGGGAATCTCTTTAATCCTCGCTGGCGTGTGTATCAGCGGAACATGCGTTGTAACCCCCGCTCGGGATCCATTTGAAAAGATTAGAGTGACGACCCTCAATTTACTGCATTGGACCTCTGTGCGGTATTGCCGAATGGAATCTGCAACGACTTGGATCATCGGTATAGTATACCCTGTGTTCGGGTGAATACAAATGAATGATATGAAAGCCATAGTCGGGCCCATAAAAACCAGGATTTCAGGTTATTTTGCTCAATCGCGTAGCATTTTTATCCCTGATTTGGCCTTTTCAGCTTATAAGAACTCCTTTGCAACTCGAACTGGACCTAGTCAGAGGGGTGGGACCCACGTAGGGGTGCCGCAGGTACACCTACTGCAGCCGCAGATGGGCTTGCAGCCAACTGTGGATGTTAAAATCCTACAGGTTGCTTGCATGTACTCTTTTCTAGTTTTTATCCTTTGGAAAATGACTTATCACATGAAATGCATCTAAGCACATAGTAGTGATTATGTATGCTCAAATGACTTGATAAAAAATATTCAACATAGTAAATGTTAGTATTAAACCATGCTGAACATAATGATGTGAAAAATTTTAACTTTTGAAACAGTCAAATTGGCACCTTTTTCTGCTATTTCTTATCCTATTTGAGGACAAATGAGCAAAGGTGAAAAAGCAAAGTAATCCTGGTAATTAGGCTACCCTTATGGATTGATGACTTTGATTTTTAATGTAAATAGTATGTATATGATTGTAGGCAGGTGTGCTACTGAATGGCTATCTAGTCATGCCTATGTGCATGTGGATAGTCCTATTTATAGAGGAAACTATGACAAAATTTTTCCAAAATGTAGGCATTGAGTAGTCATGCATTTGTAACTCTACTATAGATGTATGTTAAAATAATTCATGCATGCATGTAGTCATTAAATGCATTTTGAAAAGCTCCAGGTTAGAAAATACCACATCCTTTCTGAGGTGATTTGGAGACTTATTGTCCAGATATTATGGATCCGAATCAGCCGAGTAGTTCCCGCAGGACCGCTTCTGGCGTACGGTGGAGGGCTTCTAAAGTGCCTCGACCCCGTTCTGTTAGACAACCTCGTCAGTTGGTGGAGGCGGTGATACGTCTAGTCCGGGTTGATGTACCGGACGTCGAGGATGAGGGGGAGGATGTTCCGGTTGCGGACCCAGCTCCTGCTGCGCATGGTCCCTGTAGGGACCTTCCGAGTATTCAGGTGGCAAACCCAGAGCTTCTGGGTGATTTGAGTCGACATCCCTCGATGTACTTGCATGCCAACGAGGTATAAAGTTTAGATCTTAATCTTCCTTCTTTCCTATTGATGAGGAGTAAAGGATTCTGATGTCGATCTGCATTCTGCAGGTTCCCGGCTTTACACACCCTCGAGGGAACTGGTTCATCATTCACTCCATGTATCAGGCGCTTCATCCTGACTATAAAACGATTGTGCATGACTGGAAATTTGGAGCATTCTTTTCCATCCTTACCCGCCGTTGTCCTTGGGGGTACCTCAGGGAATTGTCTGAGCGCTGGTTTCACCAGACCTAGTCTCTTCATTTACTGGACTATGAGGTGATGATGATGCTGATGGAATGGCAATTTATCACAGGTATGGATTTTGGAGGGGTGCCGGTACCTTGCACGACGGATATTACCCCCACTACCGTCGGATCCTTGTTAGGAGTTCTGGCGGAGGTGCTCAAGGGCTGGACTGTCCGTGCGGGTCCTTTGAGCGTAGATGCTATGAGTGGGCTATTGAGTGAGCCCATACCAACTGATGTCAGAGTCAGGGATCGCATTCTTCGGTAATTATTCCTGATGATCATTAGGGGCTGCTTCATAGCAGATAACGCTTCTACGATGTTGTTCGCTTTGATCAGTGCCACGTAACATGTGGACCGTATTTGAGAGTATGATTGGGACTCCTACACCTTTGCCTATTTCCTCAAGGGCATGCGTATGCGTTCGCAGGGCTTGACCGAGGCTTGGTTAGGATTTTACCTATTTCTGCTGGTAAGTATTTCTCTTGTCATTTACCATGAACAGGTTAAGAGTGTTAACTGACAGCAGATGTTTGCCTTTGTGTTGGCAGTTTTGGGCCAATGAGAGGCTCCCATGTTTACGTCTGGTGAGTGTATTAGGATTAGATACCTACCCACGAGGACGGTGATGGCATCATTCCATACTGGCGGAGGTTCCAATAGCCGAGGGTTTCACTCATTGTCACCTACAGTTGGAGTTGTTGACAGCAGATGCCATCACATGGATTCCATATTTTGGGGAGCATTTGGCCACTGGTTTTGAGGATGGGTACCCGACTGATGTCGAGTACGTGATTTCCACTCGTAGGTTTCCTTTCTTCACAGATGGAGGATGGGAGCACTATTTAGGAGAGCGTGCTATTAGGAGTACCACAGGAGAGATTCGTTATTGGGTGGCTATGCCCCATTCTCGCTATATCTTTTGATAGGCCTCTGTCAGTAGTAGGGTGTATGTGCCCCATTTCTTTGTATTTTTAGTTGTACAGAGATGATGTATTAGATGATGATATACTTGAGAATGTATGTATAGTTTTCCATTTGCCATCTATTATCTGTTATGCATGTATCATGTTATGCATATGTATGTATGCCCAGAGATATTCAGCATTGACCCTTGGATGGTATTAGGACATGGCCTATACAGATGTCTTCTTCGACAGTTAGTCGTATTGATCATACCCCACCACTATTGGTGGCATCCGGTATGCGATCGTGGTATGATAGCATGTCACCATCAGATAGGGTGACCATAGATCATTTGTTGCAGTATACTATGACCCTGTTGATGTTTCAGGTTCCCACATGATTCGTGGATGGCATGCTGGAGCACTGGGTATTGGAGAGGCAGGTTTTTTGATTCGGGACTCAGGAATTGACTCTCACTCTGGAGGAGTATGCACAGTTGACGATGCTACCACTGGATAGACCCTGCGTACATATGGCTTTGGGGGACATGAGTCGGCAGTTCATGACCCTTACTGGATTGAGGCGTAGGGTGGTACAGGATGAGCTTACATCTGGCCATGTTATATCCTAGTGTTTTTTGTTTGACAAATTTGGCTCTAAGGATAGTTATATACGACATTCTGGGGATTTCACCACACTAGAGGATCATTGGCATCTGGCCAGGGTGGATGTACTGCTATTGTGTGTATTATCATATGTATACATGCCACGATACATGGATGAGTTGGACATCGGCGTTATTATGGTAGTGAGAGCTCTTAGGGAGGGTCGCACCATTATTCCGATGATTATGGCAGAGACACTGAGGTTGGCCACATTGTGCAGCACTTACCCTATAGGAGTATTCACGGGCAGTTCGGTTATTGTATGTGAGGTTTATGTCACACTTGAGATCGATTAGCACATTTAGACGACACGAGTATTGTTTCACCCATGAGATAACTATATCATACTCCTTTCAGCTTGCGAAGTGTATAGATGATATGTCTTGGTCTATATCCTTGGTAGATATCAGAGATCCGTTTAGTATATTGTCGTGCTCAGGGCTCAGCTCACCTTACAGCTTTATTATTCATGCTCCGGGCATGGATATATTATCTCCCTCTAGATGGTTTGAGGGGCATGACTACCTACCACCCATTAGCCGTGATGTCACAGTTTGACCAGTTTCAAGATTTTCATCCTTTTGAGGGGGCGCTGGGCCAGCGTTTAGCTTCTCGCTATCTTTCAGCAGAGGACCGATCCCGTGTGTATGCTTGCTGGGATCAGCGTGAGATAGCTTCTTTCTCTCTTAGTCATCTAGGTTATTCTGCAGAGTATTCTACATGGATGGAAACAAAGACTACATTGGCTGAGGTAGTATCCATAGTGTTGAGCATTGCTTCAGATGGTGGAGAGCCCATGGAGGACATTGATTCTCACCCCGAGGAGGAGCCATTCACTGGGTTGGCAGCAGCTCTTTTAGATTCTCCCAGTACTGGCACTGTCGTGATTTAGCATTCAACACAGTACTTTGAGCAGAGTTTTCATTTGATGACCTTTGAGAGGGATCAGGCTAGATCCCTGATGTTGACAACTCTTTATGGGAGAGACGCAACTTTGTTAGAGAGGTACGAGGCATTAGCTCATAGAGATGCCACTATCGTTCAGCGGGATAAGGCCAGATCAGCCATAGATGCAGTGATAGTTGAGCGGGATAACGCCATATCTGCCCGGGATGTAGCCATCACAGATAGTACTACAGTGAGGTCTCTTACCACTGGGATGCTTATCGAGATGAGTGCATATATTGATGAGCATCGCATCACCATACAGATGGCCTCGGACTTGTTGGCTCATGTGGACATCCTTGTATAGGAGACCACATCATTACCTCCTTCGTCTGAGAGAGATGCCATGTTAGATCTGCTAGTTCGTATGCATACTGATCTGTAGATAGCCTTGTATTTTCCTGCATATACTAGCTTAGCCATTTTGTTATGTACAGTTTACATTGTGTATATCAAACAACATTATATATAGCAGGAAAATATATTTTTGGTCACTTCCCTTTTAGATATGCTTGAATACTTGCTTGACATTTACCTGCTTCTTTAGGGCTTGTGATCTTGATTTATTCTGAGTTCCTCCTTGCTGGATGGACATTGAGTTGTCTCTGGATAGTTCAGAATGGACCATGGATCTGTGTATACCCCTACCATCTTTGGTGTCTTGGGATTGGATTCTGTATGGAAATATGGAGAGGATTGTGGCTTTCCTCTCTGAGATTGACCGCACCACAGATGGTCATCAGTACTCCTATTTAGGAGGAGCCTAGTTAATTCCATCTCTTATGGATTGGTGTTGCTCTTCAAGGAACAATCACAGCTTAGATGGTCGTCGAGTCTCCCGTTTAGATGGGGAGGTTAGGTAATTCCATCCCTTTGGTTTGAAGCCAGATGAAATGTAATGGATTAAAGTTTGATCCCAGTACCGTTGATAAGTATTTGTGTTTTGGTAGGGGGTTAGACCGAACCATATGTACTCCTGTTGAAGAGGAGATCAGGTCTGTGTAGTTCGAACCTGGTGTAAGAGGTTCAACGCTGTTTGTGGTAGAAAGGATGTAGGAAATTTATTGATGAAGAAGGTTGTAGAAGTGTTTTTGTGGTTTTTATTTTTTTTTTGTAGAAAAGGGTAGAAATGTTTTTGTTGTGTTTTTTTATTGCGATCGGGCCATATAGAATATGGTTGCCTACGTACTCCAATGTATCAGGGAGATCAGGTTGATGTAGTTCACCCCTCAGGACGATTCGTAGCTGAAGAGAAGTATGAATCCCATGTGCAGGCTATACTGCGGAGAGAAGAAAGATTGATTCCATGAATGGGACAAACTGCAGGTGTGAAAAGTTTGATCCCGTCTTCAGGACAAACTGCAAGCGTAGAAAAGTTTAATCCCATCTTCAGGATAAACTGCAGGTGTGAAAGGTTCAATCCTTAGGGGGATAACCGAAGCTGAGTAAGGGTTAAAAACTGAGTGAAGAGGAAGAAACCAGGCTGCTGGCTTGAAAAAGTGTGTTTCCCTGAGGGGCGCAGTGTGGAGAAAAGAATTGTATGTGGTAAAGGGTTAAAGAACCAGAATGACTGGCGATCTGATAATCCAACACCAGGATGTTTGCTTGATGATGACTTCAGACATAGTACCGTTTCACGGTGTCCGAGTTGATAAGCTATGAAAATTCATCGCCGTCCATTTCCTGCAATCAAAGAGCACCTTCTGTCAATACTTCCTTGACAATAAATGGGTCTTCCCAGTTAAGGGAGAATTTTCCCTTATATTGATCTTGGTTGTCGAGGATCTTCTTCAAAACCAATTCATGTTGTTTAAACTACCGTAGCAGGACTTTTCTGTTATAGGATCGGGCGATCCTTTGTTGATATAACTGACCATGGAAGATAGCCGCGGTTCGCCTTTCATCTATTAGAGGCAATTGGTGATACCTGTCTTGTACCCATTGGTCTTCATCCAGTTGAGCGTCTATTAACACTTTGAGGGATTCCATTTCTACTTCTATGGGGAGTTCTGCTTCCATCCCATAGGTTAATGCATAGGGTTGAAGTGCGCATTGACATTCTGTAGGCTAACATAGTAAGAGGCAATAAGTCAGGCCATCCTTTATGATTGGCGAACATCTTTTGCATAATCTTCTTGATGTTTTTATTAGCCGCTTCAACAGCCCCATTCATCTTTGGATGGTAGATAACGGAGTTAAGGTGTTTGATGTGGAATTTACTGCATAACTCCTCCATTATTTTGTTATTGAGGTTCTTAGCATTGCCTGATATAATTACCTCTAGTTGTCCATATTGACAAATAACATTATTTCTGATGAAAGCAATGATGACTTCTTTGGTAACCCTGGGAAAGGAGGCTGCTTCTACCCACTTGGTGAAGTAGTCGATCATGGTGAAGATAAAGCGATGTCCATTACTAGCTTTGGGCTCGATGGTCTCGATCACATCCATTCCCCATATTGAGAAGGGCCAAGGTGAACTCATATTGTGGAGCTCCCGTGGAGGGGCGTGGATAGCATTCCCATGAATTTGGCATTGATAACATCACCTGACGTGGTCATTGCAGTCAGCCTTGAGAGAAAGCTAGTAATGTCATGTTCTAAGGATCTTCTTTAGAAGTAAAGGGCCGCTCATGTGTGGACCACATACTCCACCATGGATCTCATCCATGAGTCTCTGAGCTTGATCCTTATCCAGGCATATGAGACGACCCAGTCCTGCATCTTTCTTGTAGAGTGCATCTTTGCTCAGATAGGATTTCATAGCAAGTCGATGAATCCACTTTTGCTCAGTCAGGCTCACCTCGGTGGGTGTAGATCCATCTCGCAAATACTCCTTGATATGCTGATACCAAGGTTGTTGGATGGGAGGTAGCTCATCCGATACTTCTCCAACATAATTCCCATAGGCTGATGCCTTTTGCAGGGCTAATGCGACGCTTGACATGTGTTCCTTGTCAGGTATGTGAATCAAGGAGACCAAAGTTGCTAATGCGTCTGCGAAGTCATTCCTATTACGATGAATGTATAGAAAGGAGATCTCTTTAAACTCCATCTGTAACACTTACCGATGGTAAGGAAACAAATGTACCTTTTTGGTTTGATAAATTCCCGTGGATTGTTTGACAACCAATTCTAAATCCCCAAAGACAGTTAACCGCCTGATGCCCATTGAACGGGAAAGTTTTAGCCCTATGATATAGCCTTCATACTCAGCTATGTTGTTGTTGCTGACAAACTACAATTTGACGGTGACGGGATACTTCTCCCCCATACCGGATACTAGAACTGCTCCAGCTCCAGAACCTTCCATATTATAACAGCTCCATCAAAATACCTGTTCCATGTTTGACGTGTATCGTACTGATGGTGTTGCTGAATTGTCATTATCCCTTCATCGGGGAAGTATGTTTCCAAGGGTTTGAAATCCCCTAAAGGTGTGGCGGTCAGTTGATCCGCGATTCCTTGACCTTTAATGGACATTTGTGTTACGTAAACAATGTCAAATTGTTGCAGAATCAACTACCATCAGGACAGTCGACAATTTAGTATGGGCTTCCAGAACACATACTTGAGAGGATCCACGCGGGATATGAGATGGGTTGTGTGCCTATGGAGGTAATGTTGTAACCTCATGGTAGCCCATGCTAAAGCACAACAAGTCTTCTCAATCAGAGTGTACATGTGTTCACTGCTGCTGAATCTTTTTCTGAGGTAATAGATAGCTCGTTCTCGGCCTCTATAATCTTTCTGACCCAGCATACAGCCCATGACATTGTCACTTATGGATAGGTACATGAACAGGGGAACATCATCCCTGGGTGGTACCAAAATAGGATCTTTGACTAGCTACTCTTTGATGGTAAGGAAGGCTTTCTGGCACTCGTCATTCTATTTCACGGAGGAGTTCTTCCTTAACAGCTTGAAGATAGGCTCACAAGTTGCTGTGAGTTGAGAAATGAACCTACTAATGAAGTTGACTCTTCCCAAAAATCCCCATATTTCCTTCCGTATCTGAGGAATGGGCATCTCTGTAATGGCCTGGATTTTGGTGGGATCCAGCTCAATCCCTTTATGGCTGACTAGAAATCCTAGCAACTTGCCTGATTTAACGCCAAAGGCGCACTTGGCTGGATTCAACTTCAAGTTGTACCTACGCAACCTGTTGAAAAGCTTTTTGAGATGGTCTAAGTGGTCCTCCTACTTTCGGGACTTGACGATGATGTCATCCACGTAGATCTCGATATCATTGTGCATTAAGTCATGGAAAAGAGCCATCATAGCTCTCTGATAGGTAGCTCCGACATTGATGAGGCCGAAAGATAACCGTCTATAGAAAAAGATTCCCCAAGGTGTGATGAAAGCAATTTTCAAACGATCCTCCTCAGCAACCATGATCCGATGGTACCCCACAAAGCAATCAGCGAAGGAGTATATGCCGTATTGAGCCGTATTGTCAACGAGAATGTGGATAAATGGTACGGGAAAGCTATCTTTAAGGCAAGCTTTATTCAGATCCCGATAATCCACGTAAACTCATACCTTTACTCCAGGCTTAGACATGGGAACGATGTTGGATATCCATTCAGGATAGGTGGGCACCATGATATAAACTCCACTCAGGTTTCAATCGCTTGAGTTTCTGCTTGACTGGTTTGAATCCCTCTTTGATAGGAAGGCGATGAAGAACAATGTCAGTGGAAAAACCCACCATGTCTTCATGAGACCATGCAAATACATCCTGGAATTGGGTTAGTAGCATAACCATGTCATTCCTCTGGTTTGGGGTAAGGTCTGAACCAATCTGGATTAACCTAGGGTTTTCAAAGGTTCCAAGATTGAAGGAGGTGGTTTGATTAAGGTCGGGTTTAGGTTTGTCTTTGACCTATTCTTTGATCTCCAGAGGCACCTCAATTTCCTCTTGTATTTCCATCAGGTTGGAGTTTAACTTTTCATCAAAGTTACAATCCTTGTGGAGAAGAGGCATCTTATCAGCAAGTACAGGCACATCTAAGTTCAGAGTCCTGAAACAAAATATGCTTTCACTTAATATATATGAAACTATTTAATCATACAAAGTGTTAGCATGTACGGATAAAAAAACTGCTAATACTATACAGAAAAGTAAGCGGTTATGATATTTACAGGGCAGAAAGAAGTCTTACCCATTTTACTCTTGTCGACTAATGCAAGGAGTGCTGCTCCAATTTACAAGGGCAAAGTCCTGATGGACTACAGTGATGGAGGGGCTGTCATCGTCCTCCTTTTCCCGAATGATGACCATTACGTCTGGACAATCATCGTCTGGGGTGTATCTATTTGTATGTTCATCATGGACAATGATGCGTATGCCTGACATCATTCTGACGATGTCCTACTTGATTCTTCATTCCTCTTCTTCCACCTTGGGATCTGGAACAAAGACTTCCTTATCCTTTACCGGTATCGGTTTAGGAAATAACATAGCCATTATATTGGCTGGCACCTTTACCGGAGATTGTACGAACTCAGGATTTACAGGTGGAGATAATCGCTGTGTGGCTGACGCTGAAGGAATCTGCTTATGCTTATGTGGATTCCTGTAACTGGAACTGACAGAATAGCCTAGTCCGGCTGTCCCAGTTTGACTGGACACTTGAATTGGGTGCCTAATACCATGATGCTCTTTACCTAGCCCTTGTCCTGGCTGGTGTCCCAATGACATCATTTCATGAGTAGCTGCCATAACTTCGGCAGAAATCGTGGGAATGGGCAATGGCGTCCCAACAGAATGGTATTGAGTGTTGCTTACTTCCAAAGCACGAAAACTAACAGCTCAACATCTGAATTGACATCGATAAGTGGAAGGTCACCATGTCGAGGACACTTTGGTTCAGCGTTGACTGTGACTAGGCTATTGTTGATAATATATTTAAGTTGCCGATGAAGGGTGGAGGGGACTGTCCCAGCCATATGAATCCACGGTCTCCCTAGTAGCAGATTGTATCATGTATCTATTTTGAGCACGTAAAAAGATATACAAAATGTATGTGGACCAATCTCAATTGGTAGCTCAATCTCTCTGACTTAATTTCGGCGGGATCCATCAAAAGCTTTGATGATCGTATTGCTACTTCGGATCCGCTTGAGATTGACATTCATCTTCAGCAACGTAGCATAAGGACAGATATTCATAGACGAACCTCCGTCTACCAAGACTCCACCTAACATGTATCCTGAGGACAAAATCGTAATGTGTAACGGCTTGCAATGACCGGTCACTTCGGGCGGTATGTCATCATCAGCGAAAGAGATCACATTGTTGTTGAAAATGTGATCGACCAGATGTTGAAATTTTTCCACATCCACTGATTTCGGCAAGTAGGCTTCTTCCAAAACCTTTAGTAGAATCTTCTTGTGATCCTCGAAAGTTAAAACCAAGTCTAATATTGAAATTTGATGTGGATCTACTCTTAAGCTTAAAACCACCTTAGCTTCATTATGACCCATAGCACAGAGGAATTTCTCAATCTTCTCCATGGGTATTTTCCCCTTTGATTTGATAGAAGGCTTCATCACCCGTTGGGGAAGATATAGGTGATTTTCCTTCGACACTGCAGTAGTTGTATGAAATGTGAATCCTTCAGCTTCTCCATAATTCCAGGGAACTTTATGTAAGCTGACAACAAGATATTGCGGTCTGAATGACAAGGTGATTGGCCCTGGCGCAGCCACTTTCAAAGGTTTGTTAACTCCTTGGAGTTGAATTATGAATAGTTTAATAGTCCCATCAGCCTCAGCAGATATAACTGCTACCAATCCCTTCCATTTAGTGGAATAGGTATTTTCACTCTCAAATAGCACAGTATCATTGTCTATTAATTGCAGGACACCACTATCGATTAGATTCCGAATAAGGTGACGGAGTGCCCAACATTCTTCCGTGTTGTGACCGCGAGAATGGGAGTGATACTGAAATACTCCATCAGGATTGAACCGTCCTGAACGGGGATTAACTGGAGGCAGAAGGGATGTGATTCTTCCTTCATTGATTACCATCTAAAGTATCTCCTCCATAGGTTGGCCCAAGTATGTAAATTCGCTTCTATTGACAAAATCACGACGGGTATTGGCAGTTGCTCTCTTCGTCACTTTGTCCTCCAATGTTTCATATTTTGAAGGTGACGATGGAGTATTCATAACGAAAGGGAGGAGACTAGCATGCTCTTGGCTGACTAATTGGAGGGTGACTTGATGCTGATAAGTCACTAATTCAGCAAATTGTTTAATTTGCTTGCACAGAGCTTTTATCTTTCATTCCATAGCAAACTAGAACTTGGCATAATCCCATTTGTCAACACCGTCTTTGATGTTCTGGGATGATTCACCTTTAAAATTGGAACTTTCTCAACTGCTCTAATTAATCATGTTGACCTCCTCCTCTTTGTGTGGAGGAAGAAGGTTGTCTTGCACATGAGGTTGATCTGGTTTGGTGACCACGATCTCATCGTTGTCTATCAAATCTTGAATCTTGTGTTTCAAGGCCCAACAATCTTGAGTATCATGTCCAGGTGCCCTGGCATGATAAGCACATTTTTGAGCAGCATTGAAACCCCTCCCATTACGGTTGGCTGGTGGAAGAAGATGTATAATTTTCTTCTGAGTGGTCAGAAGATTGAGAATGTTCTCGAGTGAATCCCCTAGGGGTGTGAACACTCGATGACATTTGACTTCTCCACCTTTAGGTAATGAAGGGTTTGAAGACTGTGCTTGAAAAGGAGTGTAATTTCTCCGTTGGATAGGCATACTCTGATTACCTTTTTGACCTTGGAGTATCAAGGAAACATCCTCCTCTTTCTTTTTATGGACCCCCCAGGGGTTGTTTCCATAATTTCTGGATTGGATGTGCTCAGCAACAGCTTTAAGGGCAGCTAGGTCTTGAATCTTTCTTGACTTCAATCCCATCTCAGCCATCTCCCCATGTTTGATCATTTCAGAAAATGGTTTACCAATGCCAGCTAAGAATCTTTCATAGAAAGGAGCTTCTTGTATGTCTATGAAGGTCATGACCATTTCTGATTCCGTCATGGAAGGAATAACCTGAGCAGCAAGGCGCCTCCACCTTTGAGCATACTCTCTGAAAGACTCGTTGGACTGTTTCTTGACCTTGGTAATCTGGTACTGGTCAGGAGCCATTTGAGACTGGAAGCTGTATTGTGTGAGGAAGGCATGAGCTAGCTCCTCCCAACTATGGATCTTTGAGTTGTCTAATCTGGTATACCAAGAATGGGCTTCTCCAGTCAGACTCTTTTGGAACAGTTGCATTCTGAGCTTCTCTTCCTCTGCATAAGATCCAAGTTCTCCAATGAACACCTTTAAATGGGTGTAAGGATCTCCTAACCCACCATACTTTTAAAAGTTAGGAGTTTTGAACTTCTCTGGATAATGAACACCAGGGAATATACAAAGATCAACATAGGAGACACTTCAGTGTACTCCAATTCCTTTGATAGAATGAAGAGTTTCTTCCATTTGAAGAACTTTCTTTTTGATGTCACCGGTGTTTGGATCTCCTGTGAGATGAGCGGCATCATGACATTTATTGGTCGTATCCAACTATAGTTCAGGTACTGTAATGGCTTTATCAGAACCTTGAGTTCCTACTTGTGCAGAGGATTCAGAATGTATGGGTATCTTTGGACCCTGAGTAGATTAATGTAGTTCTTTAAGAAGAACAACCAAATCTGTAATTTGTTTAATTAATCCGTCAAATTCTTCATGAGAAACTGGATTAGACTGGTCAGATGAAGACATGATTGGCTTTAGGCTCATGGCCTTTTTGGACTTTGACCGGGTAATAGGTCTGAATGCTTCCCTGCGAAAGACTTGCATAGTTTAGTCTTTAGGGAATGTGTAAAATTTAACATGCTATGTGATATGTCCATTTTAGGAATTTTATCCTGCAAAACGGATGTTAGCTATTTGTAATATAGTATAGCATGTTAATTTAAATATATACATGCACATATTTCTTCACATTTCTCATTACATGGAGATGAATATGAAATGTAAATTACAAGTAATTGACTTTACAAGTAATTTTGAAATGAGAACGCATGAAGAGACTTTCCTCCGCGTTTGGTTTATCAGACGCTGACCTATCTTAGGTTACTCTCGTGGCTTTTTGGCATGAAAGTTCCCAAATCATCGCAATTTACTCAACGGGAAGTTAATCCGGTCTTTCAACTGGAGCGAATTTGGGTGGTGCCTTTCCTGAGCCTCGTTAGAATTAGTCTTCCTACGAGTCCAGCAATCAAACACCGATATGATAGCCTCCTGGTGGAGTAACCACACAACATACATTCACATACAACGTGTCTCACCGTTTATGAAAATGATGACATGTGCGAAGCACTAATATCATAAGAAGATATATTGCAGTGCAGTAAAAAAATGCATTCGTACACATTCATCATATATGTAAATGCAACATTCACACACAAGCATATAGCAGTTTTGAAAAAGCTTGTAATAACGGCTTAAGTCCTTTTACTGGTGTCCCCAGCAGAGTCGCCACCTGTCGAAGTCGGGTTTTTTAGTTGTCCCTTTTCGTTACCTGTTTTTTTGTGTTCTCATGTTAGGTGAGATTTGTTTGAAAAAACAAGTGAAAAAGGTTCGACATGTATAATGTCGACGATGGACTGTTAAGAGTCGCCAGTTGGTATTTTTTATATGGTTGTACCAACACAACCGAGAAAAGGTTTGCACATTGACCCAGTGATGTGACACTGCTAAACGGGTCGGTGAAACCGAGATTCATTAGGGTCCAGGGACTTGCTTACGCGGAGGGAAGGTGTTAAGCACCCCCCGACATCCGTGTTACCACGGTGACCGCCACTTTTCAAAAAATTGTTATATGAATGTGTGTGTGTGGGTCAATGTGCTGTCATTTGGAAGTAGTGCGAGGCCTCGTTCGCACCTATATACAAAGGGTTTGAATTTATGTAAAAATTTAGTTTTAAACAAGATATAGCAATGAGGTTTTATAAAAGAGGGTTTTTAAACCCTGTGCTCAATAGTAATTGAGGCATTGGATACTTTCATTTTATTATTAAATGTGACGCCCCCAAAATTAGGTATACATCACCCATCTTGGGTCGCCAGATACATGGTACTGAATACAAATACAACTTAATAATACAACTGTCGTGTACAATACGACTAAACATAATCTGTGAGTTTGAATACAAATATTGTCTTCTAGAGAGTATTCATACTCAAAAGGAGTCCTCATTACAATTATTATCACACTATTTCACAGAATAGTGAGGACTACTAATGCTGTCCTCTAGACCATCACTCCGTTTCCCTACTCGTCCCAGCTATATTCTCATTTCCTGAAGAGAACAGTGAAAGAAAGGGTGAGCTCAACTAGCCCAATAAGAAATATTATGACTAAGATAATGCAGAATAAATTATCATTAGCCTTTAATAGTGTTACACTGATAAAATATAATAGACATCAAGTTTAACTGCAGCGGAACAAGCAATCAATTAAAAGAGTCAAGTAGAAAATAAACTCTACTATCTTTTATGATTTAAAAGGTTTTTCAACACTGTTATCGCTGGGACTCAGCTTAATAAAATAATCCACATCATCGAATCACCCCTGCACTACGGCCAAGGATATTCGTGTATTCATTAATGGTCATGATCATGCCAACAACTGTCCAATGAGGACTTTTATCACATCATTAGTAATATTACGGTCATGATTATACCGAATAATCCCTGGTCATAATCATACCAAGTTCATCTATGCACTACAGGCCACATATGACTTTCAACATTTTATAAACATGAGGATGATGACAATGATATAAGAATTCAATAAAACAAGTTCAAGAATTAATTTATCCAAGAATTAACAACGTCCAAATTGTCAACATGATACTGCTTTGTGGAGTAAAATTCAAGAATACTTAGAAGAATATTTTCATGAAAAGATACTGGATGAACCGCAATTATCAAGGATATTTCACTAATTTCATGGAGTATAGAATTTAAAACTTAACCAACTGAGTATAATAACGAATGGAATAACAAAAGAAATCACCATGCATGCGATAGACCGCATAGACAGGTTATTCTAACAGAATAATAAATAATGGAACCAGGTCTGGCGTAAACGCACAGACAGGATATTCCGACAGAATAATAAACAATAGAACTAGGTCCGGCGTAAACGCACAGACAGGATATTCTGACAGAATAATAATAAATAATGGAACTAGGTCCTGTGTAAAACACACAGACAGGATGTTCCAACAGAATAATAACAAGACGGAACCAGGTCCGGTGTAAAACACACAGACAGGATGTTGCAACAGAATAATAACAAGACGGAACCAGGTCCGGTGTAAAACACACAGACAGGATGTTCCAACAGAATAATAACAAGACGGAACCAGGTCCGGTGTAAAACACACAGACAGGATGTTCCAACAGAATAACAGAAGAATGTCACCAAGTATAGGGTAGATCGTGTATACAGGTTATTCCAACAGAATAATAAGAAATGGAATAACAACAGTTCTCTTCATGAATAAGAAAGAATAACACCCCTTACTGTTTTAAAGAAGAACTCAAATAAGGAAGTAGTTAAGTAGCAGAATACTTTTCTTTTCTCTCTCTATAGTTTCTCTCTCTAGAGTTCAGTGAATTCGTAAGAAATAATGAAGGAATGAGCTGCTATTTATAGAAAAATGGAATGCATAGTAACTAATTCATGAACGGTTCAGATTGATTACTTTAATCTGACGGTCCATATTTAAAGAAAAATCTTTTAAATAAAATATAATATTTTCTATTTATAGAATAACTTTAATAAAGTATTCTGTTTTATATAAAAAGATGTTTCTGTTTTATTACGTTAATAATACGAATAAAACAAAACTTCATTATCGCTAAATAATTCATAATATTAACTGACAATAATTGAATCAGACTGAGTAACTTCTCACATAAGCATTAATAATCAATACCGTGTGTTACTATGCAACCACACGTATTACTGTACTTTTACTACCGAGTAGTTCAACAGTAACAATGGTAAAACTTTCGCCGTTATTTTTAATAAAATATTTTTGTCGTTTTCTCAATCCGACAATAATTCCGTTGTGGGGTCTACCAATGATTGTGCCGTTGTACGAATATTTCCTGTTAAAACGAATATTCCCCGAACAATTGAATATTATATAACAACTTGCGTACTTTGTAAAATTTATAAATATTACCCACAACTATAACATTATATCAAATTAACTCCAAAATATTCAAAAATAATATTGATAGAAAATTCATCTTTATTTATAAAAGTTGGAGTCTTACATTAAATGTTTGGCTTGATTGTCTTTATTTTCGAGATGCGAAGCATCTTCGAGAAAATAAGGTACAAAGCAGTGCCGAACTCCTCATGGGTATGAAAACCATTTGAAGAAATCCAAACTCCGTGAATAAATTTACAAGCTGCTTACAGCTGAAAATGTCCATCATGGGAACTGAATTTAGATTCAGTAGACTGAATCTGTGATCACATGATTCCTAGGTTCACATGATGCCACAATTGATATGAACGGAGTAAGCAGTTATATATATATAGACATGATTAACCACTACGAAGCACCTCCATTGAGGATCAGAAATGTAAATAAAGCTGTAAAAGCGATCAACTGCCACAGAAGAAACTCCAGGCAGGATGAAATATATAGAAAGTTGTAAAAACGGTCAACCGCCACGAAGTAAACTCCAGGCGGGATGAAATGTATGTGTATATATATATATATATATATATATATATATATATATATATATATATATATATATATATATATATATATATATATATATATATACGAAAGCAATTAAACGCTCCGGACATGAGTCCAGGCTCAATCGAGGCATAACTCGATAATGTTAGTCCATATATATATATATATATATATATATATATATATATATATATATATAAAAGCCACGGACCGAAGTCCGGGCAAACACACACAACATGACTCTCAACTTGAAGAACAGTGTGTGAAAGATGAAGAGAAAGGCTTGAAAATGTGTAAGAAGGCTTACAGTGGGCTGCCAAAGAAGACTTCAATAACTTGAAATGGATGAGCACTCGGCTCCCGCCGATAAAAAGTAGCTATATATGAGCTTACACGTGTTTAAAATGAGAAAGCATTCAGTTTGGGGGGTGTACAGAGCAAATTGGACAGGGCTTTCTCACCTTTTTCTCTTACAAAATGGCCACCCCAAGCCCTCTATTTATAGAGGGGGGACCTGCGGCTCAGCCGCAGGTGTACCTGAGGCTGCCCGGGGTGCCCCAGGCTTCACGGGTCCTGCTGTCTCAAAGTACGTGCACGCGTGCAGTGTAATGTTCACTCGAACTTTCAGAATTACAATTCGGGCATCCGATTGAGGTATGTAAGACCTATTTCGGACCGCCGTTGTCAAGAGTTACGCAATGACATGGGATTAGAGGTTGTACGAAGTCAGGAAGATGGGACCATGCCCTATGGTCTTCATGCTTCAAATTATATCTGTTACCATGCGTAATAGTCACTTGGGATTGGACCTCCTTGGTTCTTGTGGGACATTACTGTGTACAAATGTATGTCTAAAATGTTGAGACGGCGTGATGTGGCATCAAGGTGGCAAGATGATGACTTTGCCCCTCACCGGGGTTATCTCCAGTTTGGGATGATAAAGCAGACGTTGCTCAGGGTTATCTCTGAGATTGGACTGCTGCAAGGGTTGAATGTCCTCAGTGTCATCTCTGAGGTGTGCCTGTCTTTCTGGTGTTATTGCCAGGTCTTGTACTGAGTGCCTCGGTGTAAGCGCCGAGGTTGAAGCTGATTGCATCCATTTAAAACAAGCATTTTTAGGGTTATCTCCGGAACTGCAATTGCCTTCCTTGGGGTTATCTCCAAGGTTGGACTCTACTATTCCCAGTGTTGGGATTGAGACTAAATATCTCAGGGTTATCTCCGGGATGAATCGGTCTTCTCCGGTGGAATTTTTGGTATTATAACTGTAGGCCTCGGGGTTATCTCCGAGGTTGAAACTGTTACTCTCAGTGTATGTTTCGGGGTTGAGGCTATTATTCCCGGTGTGTGTTCCAGGGTTGAGGTTAAACTTCCGGTAGTATCCGAAATGGATGTGATCTATCTTCCAAAGTTATCTCTGAAAGACGAATCTGCCATCCTGCAAGGTCAGTAACAGGTATGCAGAAAATTTCGAGTATCTACAATATGAAATGAAGTGTGACACTTCAATGGTAACTATAAAATATAAGAAGTATTTGAATATATATGTATAAAGGCTTGTATGTTAGCATTATATACAAGTGAGATAATAAAATGTAACATGGTGCAATAGATCACTTTCATGACCATATTATAAGATGTAAAGTTAAGAATAATATTATTTTGTGAGATTATATTATTATAAGCTTGTGGACTATTAATTACTAAGTTCACATAATTATGACTTGTGTGGCATAACTAGTGAAATTAAATTCAAGGGAGAATTAATGGGAAGTATTAAAAGAAAATAAATGGTGAGTTAATAAATAATTGATATTAATTATCATCATGATAATTGGGTATATTTGAGATGATAAATTTTATGGAAAATGATGGATTAAGAATAACCAACTATTTTATAATTAACCCAATTAAAATATTTATTGGAATAAATAAATGGATTATATAATTCTATGTGAGTGGGTGTATATGTATACTCATTTGGGAACAAATATCAAATAAACCCACATATGCTATTAATAATATGAAATGCTGAGTATTAGAAAGGTGTGTCCTAATTTGGTGTCATTTTCCATTCACGTGAAATACAAAAAGGCTAGTAGCTAGCTTGCTTCTTCTTCTCCAGAAATCTACAGCTTCCAAATGATGAAGAAGGGAGTGGGTTAATTTGATTTTCCACCAACTCCTTCTTGTCCAACATCTTCTTCCTTCTTCCATTAGTTTAATCTTTAAGGCAAAGCTTTGGTACAGGTATTGAATTCTCTATAAAGAGAGACTTCCCTTCTCAAACCAAGGCTGCTAATTTGTTGAGTTCATATAATATATAGAGAGTCTGTTAGGTTGAGAGATAAGGGAATGTCAAGAGAGCTTTTGCAATTTGGCAAATACAATAAGAAGAAGAAATAAGCATGTGAAGTAGAAGCGCACTTCAAAGGTACTAACTTCTTCTCCTCTATGTTTCTATAAGCTGAATCAGTGATAGAATGGTGAAAGAATGATGATTGTGTGATTATAATACATATATGTTCTTCATTTCAAGATTATGAAATTCTTACTAATAATAAGAAAAAGTATCTTTTGAGTCACAAAATTGATGGCTAAGGGTTATTATAATTCATGAATTGTTGCTAGGTACTGACAATACAGTCATATGCAAAATCAACGGAAGTTAAACGAACCAATTTGGTTTAGAAACGAATTCGTAGTGAATGAATTCGCTAAACTTTTCAAAATATGAAAATTTAGTATGAACATGAGATTTGGGTCAAGAATTAGGTTTGTTAGGGTTTCTATAAATTGTTATAATTCTAGTATGTTGTAGTTCTATGAATTACGAATCCATAGAATTGAAAATGGGCTAATTTGGATATTTATAACTCATATTATGAAGGTTAGAAAGAAGTTTAGCTTGTTAGCTCGTAGCAGGGCATGAAATTTCAAGTTTCCAGCAGCTAGGCCCACCCCGGTGGGCTATTTTTAGGGAAAAACCCCCGCCCTGGCGGGGGGTGGTCTGATTACAGATGTTGAGAAAAATCTGATAGAACATGGTTTACTAAAATGGGCATAACGTTTTCATACGGACTCCGATTGAGCCGATTCAAGATGATCCGGAACGAGGACGAATAGACCTACAACTTTTGTTCCTTTAGTGTTTCAATTTGAGATCGTTAGGAAGGGTCAAAATAGTCATCCTTGTGACTATTACGTATTCAGATGCAATCAGAGGGCGTCGAACGAGCACATACGCAAGTATAGTGCTCCCGATGATGGAATATGTTATTCTAAGTATTAAAACATAAATATGTATGATAATAGACATGTCATATATCTATGATTTCTTTACTCATAATGGAATGCTTTAACATGATTTTCTAAAAGAAAACTTAGAGTTATTGAGAAACGGAAGTTGATAAATTTGGTGTCCTTTGAGTTCTGACCTTGGACCCTATGTGGGCATATCAACGGACATGAAATGTAGTTTTAAAGTTACCATGCATATAATAGATTGATATAGCTTGGTTTAAAGTGTTTTGAAAGAAAAACTTGAAGTTTTGAAAATGAAACTTGACGAACTTTGTGTCTTTTAAGTTTTAACTTTGGGAACATGTGATTATGGCCTAGTTATGTGCACGGATGGACAAGGAGTGTAATTTCAAGACATATTGCACATAAAAGGTTGTCAAGCTCGGTTTAGTATGTGTTTTAAAGAGAAATTTAAAAGTTTTAGAAACTAACTTTAATGAGCATTGTATTACTTGCATTATGACCTTATAAGCAAGCAAGATAGAGTTGTTTATGCCCTTGAACATGAATGATATGTGCACTCTACTAGTCAAGCATGACATAAGTTATTTAGGCATGTTTTAAAAGTATGAACTATGCTATGTCTATGTAAATGAGATAGATATATGTGAGCATACTAGTGGAGGCTTATTAGTACCAATATATGGTTTAAAAGCTTATAACCTCGAATCTTGTTAAAGTAAGTTGTTAAGCTTTATTGATTGAAATAAATCATTATGGAACTAAGTAGTTTGAATATGAATGACGTAGATCACGTATCTATAAACTTTAAATATGTGTAGAACGCATAGCGAGTCAAGTGTGTATAAGAATGTTGATGTCAAAAATGGATGGTTAAGTATACCTATACATACTTAGCTATTCTAAGAGTATGATGAGAAAGTGAAATGAAGGTTTTACAAAACTAGTTAGGAAACGATGCAATATTTATTATTATATTAAGAGCATATGGAATGTATGACTAATGGATATGAATCCATGATTATATAACTGTGTAGGAATACACGCAGTGCAGATAAACTTTAAGCAGTTAAGTCGTAATTGATAAACTACGAATCAGGCAAGTCTTTTAGTTCCTATTTGATATATGAATTCTATAACTGTTAGTTGAGCTATATTATGTTCTGAGAATGTTGATGTATATATATGAAATGCATATGAGATATGTATAAATTTGAAAGTTGATCTTTGATGATATGCTTGTGAAGTAAATATATATGCCTGTTATGTGAGAAATAACATGCGTAGCAAATATTAATTGATTATGAATGCATGAACTGAGTATGTTATTATATGCTAAATGTTGCATGAAAACTGTTAGAATTGCTGGGCTGTCGAGCCCACCCTTGCAAATAACCACGTTTGCAAGTTAAGGACACACGGTAAAGGTTACGTGCTACTTGATTGATAAATTTCAATCACATCAAAGGAGATTGATTTGTTTAATTAAATAGATGCTCTGGAACCATGTTTAGGTTCTAGTAGATGTACTTGATAGTAGTTTACGATGTGTAATACATGTTAAGTTGTAAAGTTGTACTAGGAGGTACATAGAGGAATTCGAATTGAGATGTAAAAATTTATACAATAATTGAATAGAATGAATCATAGCATAATTTGATTCAGGGATTTGTAATTGATTCAAGTTAAGAAATCAATAAAAGATTATTTTTTTAAAAGGATATTAAAAAAGTTTAAATTATTCCGCATAATGTTATAACATTGAATATGATGAAAGACATGAATGGTAAATGACCAAGATTTGAAACTTATAAAAGTTTGGGGTCGTTACATAGATCATGGAAATAGAAAGAATTTATGTTCTAAATTGTAATAAGCAATGTTATATTCATTAAGTTATGAATAAAAGATATAAATAGTTTGACAATAATAGTATCGTGGCGGACCGGATCCAAGGATCGAAGGGACCCAAATTTGGGGGCGTCACAAGTTGGTATCAAAGCTGTAGGTTATAAACTTTATGTAAGAGTACCTTAGGCTATAACCTGAGAGAGAGAAAGATAAAGATTAAAATATATATAAGCGAAGATTCAAAGAAGAATCTTGAAGTATCTAGAGAATGGAATTCAGAAGTTTCCTAACTCCGGTAATAAAAATGTTAAGATGATGTCTATATGATGAAGATGACAAAGATAATAAGTATGAACTTGAATGGAGTTTTGTTGATGATAGGGAAAGAACCCTAAGGTAAATTGATGATCATGACGTGATCGGAATGAGCTATGAAGTGATAAATAGTCTGTAACGATTAAGTGTATATAGCTTGATGCTACAAGAGAATGTACTATGAAATGGTACGATATGAACTCATGAGGAGTTGTGTATGATATGATATGAAGAATTTGTATCGAGCAAAGAGCAAGTTAAGTATAAGTTAGAGTTAAGTGGGATTTCAGTTGAGGACTCATGTGAAAGCTGAGTTGTACAAACCTTTGTCTGGGCGGAGGCTTTATGCTCACGCTTGGTTCCTCACAATGATAATCAATGGAATGTCGGTGTCGTGCTATCAATGTGCTTATGGTGAGAAGGAGATTATTTTCTCATATCATATTTGATAGATAGAGACTATTAAGATTAAGTTAGAAAATATTAAGATTAGGCGCGAGTTCTTAAAACTAATGCTTATGGTATGTTTGTGACTCATAGTAGTATGCATGTTTTTGAACCCCTCAGCGAATGGATGCCTATGGTCTGACTAGGATAAGTTCTTAAACTCATATTATTGTTGCAAGTTCCTGAACTTCCAAAGTGTGGTAAGTGTAACACCCCAAAATCCGGTCTATCTTCACACCTGAATTTCGTACGTCACGAGTACATCATTCATCCAACATACATCATTATATACTGAAATATAACAACCTACACTCTCAAATCCCAGGTTCTGAAAACCTTATAACCTCTTTCATTTCAAATAACGATAATTACATTATTCATTTCATCTTACAAGAGTGACTTTTATCCACCACCAAGGATCCTGATTGATTTACTTTTAATCGAACGGTCCATATTTAAAGCAAAATCTTTTAAATAAAATATAATATATTCTATTTATAATCTAATAAAACGAATAACTTTATAAAAGATTTTACTATGCAAATACTATGCAGGCACTATGCAAACACTATGCAGGCACTATGCAAACACTATGCATAATAAAATATAATATATTCTAATTATTGTCTAATAAAATAGATAACTTTATAAAAGTATTCTGTTTTATATAAAAAGATTTTACTATTAGCCTAATAAAATGAATAACTTTATTAAAATATTCTGTTTTATATAAAAAGCTTTTCTGTTTTATTACATTAATAATACTAATAAAACAAAACTGAGTGACTTCTCACGTAAGCATCAATAATCAATACCGTGTGCTACTACGCAACCACGCGTATTACTGTACTTTTAACACCGGGTGTTTCAACAATTAACGGTAAAACTTTCGCCGTTATTTTCATAAAAATATTTTTGTCGTTTTATCAACCCGACAATAATTTTGTTGTGGGGTCCACCAATGATTGTACCGTCGTACGAATATTCCCCGACTAATTGAATATTCCCCGACACAACGAATATTTTATATCAACTTACTTACTTTGCAAAAAAAAAAATTCACATATTACCCTTAACTTTAAACTTTTATCAATTTAACTATTTGCCAAAATAGAAAAATTGAATACTTTTATTTCATAAAATTCGGGGTCTCACAATCACCCCTCCTTGTGAAATTTTGCCCTCGAAATTTACGTACGTACTTGATATTCGAAGAGATGAGAATACCTTACTTTCTTTTCAGATTGTACCTTCTCGGTAATTTCCTCACTATCATGATTTTCCCATTTCTCATCTTCTGTATTTCAGATATCATTCTAGAATATAGCTTCAAAACAAAGGTTAATTTACATATCATAATTTGTCAACTTATCAAGTAAACAATTTCAGCTTAGGTAAGTCACACACTAGCGAAGTATATAATTCGTCTCACCCCTCCTAGTTCTAGACTATTATCTCCGCCAACGACCATATCCCTAAGCTCTGATACCAACTGTGACGCCCTCAAAATTAGGTATACATCACCCATTCTGAGTCGTCAGATACATGGTACAAAATTTAAATACAACTTCATTTATACAACTGTTGAGCTGTCGTATAGAATACGACCACAGTTAACTATGAGTTTTAATACAAATGTATGTAACTCTCATGGTACCTCGACCACAACCTTATAATGATACTTTACATAAAAGTATAGTCAAAAACTATTTTAGAAATTAAAATATTTGGGAAGTGCTCAAGGAAACCTTCGTACATGGGAGGCCATGCGTCTAGGTTATGATAGATATCATATGTCCACAGAATTATCCTTAGTTAACCCAAAAGTCCCCAAATAAAAGCAAGAAGATTACTATCATCTTCTTTCCAATGGTGAGTCTTCTCTTGACATATAAATATCTCCGTTGTCTCCAAGTGAAAATTATATTTCAAATAAACTCCAAGATCATATAGATAATGCTCATAGATATATTCAGCAAGTGGATGTGCACAACCATGTCTTATGAGAACACGAGGTTGTATGTCATTAGACATCTTGTATGATAGTGGCAAAATACCCTTCCAAAGTTGGGTTCGCCTCACCCTATTTGATTCACCAATATAACTACTAAATGATGTATATAATACAACACACTTTTCTATACTGTTTAGGGAGAACCTCCACAACTATCACACTATTTCATAGAATAGTGAGGACTACTAATAATATCATCTAGACCGTCACTCTGTTCCCCGACTAGTCCCTGCTACGTTCTCACTTCCTGAAAGAACAATGAAAGCAAAAGGGTGAGCTCAACTAGCCCAGTAAAGAATATTATAATTAAAGCTAATTTACATCATCAATAACCTTCATCATCAATAAATCAGAGATTTAGAACATATGGTAGCTGATAAAACTTTTCAACCATAGTTGCAGCGGAACGAGCAATCCATTAGAAGAGTCAAATAGACCATTAGGTCTATTATCTTCTCCATGTTAAAAGTCTACCAATAATGTTTTATCCCTGTAACATCAATCAACCATTCCTGTCAACAATCATATGAATAACTCATAATCATAATTGTGATTCTAAATTCCTCTTCGTACCCAGAACGAAGATAATTTTCATCACCTATATTCACCTGAAACATCAAAAATCATGGTTATACCAAATCACAATTCTTGTTCATAATCATACTAATAAATTCATCTTTGCACTATGGCCAAAGACATACAACTGTATTTTAGAAGAGTCAAGTAGAGTATGATATCTACTATCTTCTACAAATTAAAAGTGTATAACCAATATTTTATCTCTGAGACTCAGCTTAATAAATAATCCACACCTTAGAATTATCCATGCACTACGGCCAAGGATATTCATTAGTATCACATCCATGAATTATCCACGCACTACGGCCAAAGATATTCATTATTATCACATCCATGAATTAATATTTCATCGCTGAGACTCAGCTCAATAATTAATCCACATCATCGAATCATCCCTGCACTACAGGCCAATGATATTCATTAGTATCACGACCATAAATTATCCATGCACTACGGGCCAAAGATAATCGTTTTTTCATCAACGGTCCTGATCATGCCATAAAACAATTAATCTTTGCACCCTTGGCCGAAGAGAATCCATAGCCATAATCATACCAAAAACTGTCCATCAATGGACTACGGGCCAATGAGGACTTTTCCACATCATTTGTAACATTACGGTCATGATTATACCGAATAGTCCCTGGTCATAGTCATACCAAGTCCACCTATGCACTACAGGCCACAGATGACTAACAACATAATATAAACATGAGGATGATGACAATGACATAAAAATTTAATAAAACAAGTTCAAGAATTAATTTATCCAGGAATCAATAACGTCCAAATTGTTAACATGATACTGCTTTGTGGAGTAAAATTTAAAAAAACTCAGAAGAATATTTTCATGAAAAGATACTGGATGAAGTGCAAATATCAAGGATATTCCACTAATTTCATGGAGTATAAAAGCCAAAACTTTAACCAACTGAGTATAATAAAGAATGGAATAACAAAAGAAATCACCAGGAATGCGATAGACTGCACAGACAGGTTATTCCAACAGAAAAATAAATAGTGGAACCAGGTCATGCGTAAATGCACCAACAGGATATTCCGACAGAATAATAAATAATGGAACCAGGTCCGGCGTAAACGTATAGACAGGATATTCCGACAGAATAATAAATAATGCAACCAGGTCCGACGTAAAGCACAGACAGGATGTTCCAACAGAATAATAAAAATGTAATAACAGAAGAATTTCACCAAGTATAGGGTAGCCCGCGTATACAGGTTATTCTAACAGAATAATAAAGAATAGAATAACAGAAGTTCTCTTCATGAATAAGAAAGAAAGAATACCCTTTACGAGTACAACAAATAATATCCCTTACATTTGAAAGAAGAGTATTCCGACTGGTAGGGCGAGGATATACTCGAAGAAAACTTGCACTATCCTCAAAGCTTTCTTAAACTCTAAATAAATACGCTCAAGATTATAAAAGAAGAACTCTCTTTATAAATAATGAAGGAATGAGCTTCTATTTATAGAAGAATGGACTGCATAGTAACTAATTCATGAACGGTCCAGATTGATTTACTTTTAATCGGACGGTCCATATTTAAAGCAAAATCTTTTAGATAAAATATAATATATTCTATTTATAATCTAATAAAACAAATAACTTTATAAAAGATTTTACTATGCAAACACTATGCAGGTACTATACAAATACCATGCATAATAAAATATAATATATTCTAATTATTGTCTAATAAAATAGATAACTTTATAAAAGTATTCTGTTTTATATAAAAATATTTTACTATTAGCCTAATAAAATGAATAAGTTTATAACATCGAAATGTTATTCATTACCCTCGTCACTCAACCTCTAAGGAATCACAATCATAGCAATCCCTCACATTCGTTCATCGCGACTACGGTCCCCGGACATCGGTTACGTAACCCACGATTATATTCTTTATCTTTTAATCACGTTTAATATTTCCATTCAACCTTCATTTATGGTTTAATTTACTTGATTAAGTGTTACATTCGATGAACTACACGTTCATTAGCTTTCGTTACACTTCCCCCAGGTTTTGAGCAGATAAAAGCTCATTACTGGGCTTTTTCCCTGAACCGGCGCTACGGCGCCACTCTCTTCATTATCTCTCGCACTGCGGCGCAACCCTACATCATCTTCTTCTTTAGTCTGGCGCTGCGGCGCCGAGACCTTCACTAACTCTCGCGATGTGGTGCCAATTAAAAGTGCATAAAGCCCCAAGCTCGCGCTGCGGCGTCGCCTCCCAAGGCTCAGCTGGCGTTGCGGCGCCGAGTACAAAACCTAGAAAATTTTATAAGTCTTTTACAAGCTTGAATCGCTTACTTCAAAATTTCGTAACTTATTCGTTATAATTCGAAATGAGGTCGTTCCAAAGCCATTATCTTCCTTATCTTATGTACTTCAATACCCCTCAGATAAAACTTTGTTCTGAATCTATTAACGTGCCATTTGATTGGCTTAATCTTCACCCTTCGTTCGTTTTACGTTTCTAATGCTCTTCGTTTGTTCGTCTGTAATTTGATCATCCGAACTCGGAACTCGTTCGTTCTTGAGTCCACGACTCACATTTTCTATGCTCTCTTACTTTCTTATGAAATCCTACTCATTCAAGTTTATTTAGTAACTTTCAAATTCTCATTCGTCTTTCATGAAATTTTTGCCATAACTTCGTTATAGCTAAGTTTTAATCCGTTCTTTATGAATGTTTCTACCATTCCTAACCAAGTAATAAGCAACTAACTTATACGCGATGGTTTTAAACTTGTCCATCAATAACTTATCTTACGATGGTTTTGAATTTGTCCATCAATAACGTTCTTCGTGTTCTTCGCTTGTTCTTCATGTTCTTCGTTCGTTCTTCATTTTAATCGATATTTTGGATTACGATTTCACTTTTTCTTAGAATTTGATGTTATAGAACACCATTCCTTACTTATTTCACCTACTCATTCATATAATCCAGTCGAATCGTTCTAATTTATTACGAATCTTACACTTCCTTAAGAAATTTATTAAAAATAACTTCTAATTCTTATTTCTTCATTTTCTTACGATTTCAACCATATGAAATCATCCCTAACCTCATCTACTTCTTATCTTCATTAAGTTATGTTATTAACATATAGGACTTAAAGTGAGATTAAATTCGACTAGGTTTTAGGTTATCTCTCTTCTTAATTTTTCTTCTACTAGACAAAGCTGGTGATTCACAAGCTTTTCTATTTCACGATCACCTTCGATCCGATCATTCATACTCATTCTCTTCCTTCTCCATCTTCTCCAAGCTCTCAAGCTCTCTCTCTCTCTCTCTCTCTCTCTCTCTCTCTCTCTCATGTTATAGGATTTTCGAAAATCCCATTTAAATGAAAGTTAGCTTCCTATTTATAGAAAATTCAAAGCTAGGGCAAAATAGTCATTTCACCCCCCAAACCTCCTTACTATTCATTAATTAACCACTAAGTTTACTTAGCCCTTAAGTTTACTTAGCCTTTAAGTTTACTTAGCGTTTAAGTTTACTTACTCATCACTTATAAGCACTTTACTTAGCCATTAAGCATAAACACTTTACTTAGTTATTGCTTAACTTATCTCTTACTTAGCCATTAAGACTAAATCGTATTCTACACATCTCATTCTCGTATTCTCTTCATATATAATTCGTACAATATTCGTATTATATGTCGTAATAATCTTCGTACTATACTCGTATAATAACTAGTATCATACTCATATTTCTCACGCATAATAACCCTAATTATTATACGAAATCATTAAATTCTCGGAACTCATTTTTTCTAACCCTTAGGTTTTAAGTCCGCAGGTGAAAACTTCGTTTTTGACATAACTGAAATATTATCGAATATTTCATCACGTCTCAAAATTATATCATTATGCGTTTCTCAGAAATTCAAAATAAATCTCCGAGCAAAAACGGATGAATAGTGCTTATTTCGTCTTTTTTCCCCAGAAATATTTTTGTTCCCGAAAAATTGTTATTTTTATCTTGAAAATTCTTATTCTTTTAATCGAGCTTTTAGCCAGAATCCTCCCGTATTATAATCATCCTATGTTCTAGAACGATTAATAAACACATAGCACATAATATTATTAATAAAATTTTATTTTATTAATAACTAATTATTTAAACTTAAATTCTGGACGATCCGAATTTTCGTGTCGTCACACTAAGTTTGATGAACTATATTGGGTATAGAAAACTTCTGAGGTAAGAATTAAGAAATTTTGGTATAGTAAGCATTGATGGTGTTAGAGATTGATAGAATGAAGTAATGGAGTAAAGATTGAAGTTGATGGAGAAACATGGATTTTCTAAATCTTCTAGCTCTGCTGGAATTTCAAAATTTATTGACTTCGTGCTGATGTTTGCACTTCTATTTTCTTGAAAAACATTGGATCATGTGATTGAACCAATGATGTTTAAAAATAATATCGTTATTCTTATGTCTATGCTAATTATTTCGGCTAAGACAAAAATGTTTTGAAAATTTTCAAAATGTATTTCTGAACATGTGCATCATTTGATACGGTGTTGAAAATGGTAAACGATGGAGTCATCAATGCAGTCGATCCTAGTGTTGGTTGTGATCGAGAGATCTTCAGCCCACTATGGTATGATGTAATATGACAAAGTCATATAATGGCGGAATCCTCAACGTACTACTAATCTGATATGATATCATGATGTCATAAAAGAATTTTTGGTTTTCTTGTAAATTATGAAGAAGGTCAATTTAGTTGGCTAAATTATTTCGATTGATGTCCGAGTTGTTGAAAGTCTAAGCTATTTGATTCGGCTAAACGGCTGTTAAAAAATATATATTCAGATGATGAAAAGTTTAGATGAACAACCCTATAAGGGGACATGTTTTTGGGGACAATGTTTCCGAACGTAATGCATATAGTCGTTACAACACACTATGTTACAGCCCAACGTAGTGGTACAATAGGTTGGCCACCTAGTGTACGTGTGGGGGGTATTTTCAGTCTTTGTGATTGATAATTACTCTGGTTTGCAGTGTGAAGGATTTGTTGAAGCATTTGTAAACCTGTAAAAGAGTTCACAGACTTGTGACCCCTCAGCATAATTTGGAATCTGAGTTATTCATACTACTTCCTGATTATTGAAAAATCGAAGATTCTTATTCTTCTGAAGGATGAATGTAGTAAGTAGAATGTTCCTTAGAAAGGAGAATGTGGTAGAATGCAAGTGAGTAAGTTATAATAAAACTTCTGAAAAGAGAATGGATAAAATTATTCAAAAAGAATATGTAATATTTGGAATAGCACAGAGTAGAGGAGGTTTTGGTGGTTTCGAGGACGAAATCCTTATAAGGGGGAGAGGATGTAAGAACCCGAATTTTCAAAAATTGTTAAAATAAGAATTTAGTAAATAAAATTCTTAAGGCATGAGAATGGTTCGAATAAGAGTATATATGTGTTGTGAGGTATGTGGTATGGTGTTGCATGGGGTAATATAAACTATGCAACAAGTGATTTCTGTGTTTAATAAATATATTATTATTATATATTTGTTATTTATTGAATAGGCGAGTTATTTGAAGTAAAGAAGATGGATAGAAATCTATCTATCGATATTAAATAATTTATTTGAAATTATTTTAGTAAGTTGGTGACATTAAATATTTTTTATAATTACCAGTTTCTTGAGTATGTATGAGTAAGTATCAAGTCTAAGGCAGTACAATAGTACCCTTTAATGGTGGATGTATAGGAGCTGGGCTAAACGATTCCTTCAGAGAGCGGAGGTATATACGAATTAGTAATCGATCTAACTCACTGTAAAAATAGTGTAGACGAGACAGAAACTAATTTGTTGGTTGTTTGTGGGAAACCACTCAGTGTACTATATTGAATACTATTAAAGACTCGATGTGTGCTAGGTTTAGACTTGTATATCCGTACGTTGTTGACGAGAGAAGAAAATCGATATCTCTTTAGATAAATATTAGTTAGAGATTTATTAATTAATATTGAGATATGGTTAAATGTATAGATTAAAGAAATTGTGTTGAGACAATCTATAGAAAGGAAAGAGAAATAATTATAGTATATTTCTACTAAAGGATATTAAAATAAATTATAGCATTTGATTATTTTAATAAAAGGGGGAATATTATTTTGATATTACCTTATATAGCCTTGAACGAGGTAATGTGTGTGAGTAAGGAATATGGTAAATATATTAAAAAATATTTGCTATATAAGTTGATGAAAACAATTATCATAATAGGAAATAAACTTATTTTCTATATATATTGTGCACGTGTGTCGTGCATATAAATATTTTAATAATACATATATATTATATTAAGTATAATATCTTGAGAAAATGAGAAAATCGTTTTATTATGATTAGTTCCTATATTTAGAGAAAACATATATGATAAAAATATTTTATGTTAAGTTATGGCGAAATACATAATTTTGATTATAGTAATGTATTTCCAAGAGGGTTAAAGTTAAAAGAAAACTAAGTTATTTTAATTTACTAAATAACTTGAGTTAGTATATTACCACAAATGTTATAAAGAATATTTTGATATCTTCATTCACGATATATTTATATATGTGAACCTTGTGATATAATAGTTCAATGAAAATTGAACATATTATAAATAGTAAGGTGGTGATAAATGATTAAGTATTGAGAATAAGGATAAGCTTAATGTAAGCTTGTGGGATATGCCTAGATGGCAAAGTGATGGAATAAGAATTCATTAAATAATTTAATGAATGAATAATTGAAGGGATTAATTTGTATGTACAATGATTTTATATTATATAGTAGCTACATCTATATAATATGAAATGAAGTGTGACACTTCAATGGTAACTATATAATATAGGAAGTATTTGAATATATATGTATAAAGGCTTGTATGTTAGCATTATGTACAAGTGAGATAATAAAATGTAACATGGTGCAATAGATCACTTTCATGACCATATTATAAGATGTAAAGTTAAGAATAATATTATTTTGTGAGATTATATTATTATAAGCTTGTGGACTATTAATTACTAAGTTCACATAATTATGACTTGTATGGCATAACTAGTAAAGTTAAATTCAAGGGAGAATTAATGGGAAGTATTAAAAGAAAATAAATGGTGAGTTAATAAAAAATTGATATTAATTATCTTCACGATAATTGGGTATATTTGAGATGATAAATGTTATGGAAAATGATGGATTGAGAATATCCAACTATTTTATAATTAGCCCAATTAAAATATTTATTGGAATAAACCAATGTACATGGATTATATAATTCTATGTAAGTGGGTGTATATGTATACTCATTTGGGGACAAATATCAAATAAACCCACATATGCTATTAATAATATGAAATGATGAGTTTTAGAAGGGAGTGTCCCAAATTGTGTGTCATTTTCCATTCACGTGAAATACAAAAAGGCTAGTAGCTAGCTTGCTTCTTCTTCTCCAAAAATCCATAGCTTCCAAATGATGAAGAGAGGAGTCAGTTGATTTGATTTTCCACCAACTCCTTCTTGTCCAACATCTTCTTCCTTCTTCCATTAGTTTAATCTTTGAGGCAAAACTTTGGTATGGGTATTGAATTCTCTATAAAGGGAGACTTCCCTTCTTAAACCAAGGCTGCTAATTTGTCGAGTTCATATAATATATAGAGAGTCAGTGAGGTTGAGAGATAAGGGAATGTCAAGAGAGCTTTTGCAATTTGGCAAATATAATAAGAAGAAGAAATAAGCATGTGAAGTAGAAGCGCACTTCAAATGTACTAACTTCTTCTCCTCTATGTTTCTATAAGCTGAAATCAGTGATAGAATGGTGAAAGCATGATGATTGTGTGATTATAATACATATATGTTCTTTATTTCAAGATTATGAAATTCTTAGTAATAACAAGAAAAAGTAGCTTTTGAGTCACAAAATTGATGGCTAAGGGTTGTTATAATCCATGAATTGTTGCTAGGTACTGATAAGATAGTCATATACGAAATCAACGGAAGTTAAACGAACCAATTTGGTTTAGAAACTAGTTCGTAGTGAATGAATTCGCTAAACTTTTCAAAATATGAAAATTTAGTATGAACATGGGATTTGGGTCAAGAATTAGGTTAGTTAGGGTTTATGTAAATTGTTATAATTCTAGTATGTTGTAGTTCTATGAAATACGAATCCATAGAATCGAAAACGGACTAATTTGGATTTGTATAACTCAAATTATGAAGGATAGAAAGAAGTTGGGCTTGTTAGCTCGTAGCAGGGCATGAAATCGTTAGACCAACTCTGATTGAGGCGATTCAAGATGATCCAGAATGAGGACGAATAGACCTACAACTTTTGTTCTGTAAGTTTTTTAATTTGGGATCGTTAGGAAGGGTCAAAATAGTCATCCTTGTGACGGTTACGTATTCAGAGGTGATCGGAGGGCGTCGAACGAGCACATACACAAGTATAGTGCTCTCGACGATTGAATATGTTATTCTAAGTAATAAAACATAAATATGCATGATAATAGACATGTCATATAGCTAAGATTTCTTTACTCATAATGGAATGCTTTAACATGATTTTCTAAAAGAAAACTTAGAGTTTTTGGGAAACGAAAGTTGATGAATTTAGTGTCCTTTGAGTTCTGACCTTGGACTCTATGTATGCATATCAACAGACATGAAATCTAATTTTAAAGTTACCTTGCATATACTAGATTGATATAGCTTGGTTTAAAGTGTTTTGAAAGAAAAACTTGAAGTTTTGAAAATGAAACTTGACGAACTTTGTGTATTTTAAGTTTCGACTTTGGGAACATGTGATTGTGGCTTAGTTATGTGCGCGGATGGACAAGGAGTGTAATTTCAAGATATATTGCACATAAAAGGTTGTCAAGCTCTGTAGCATCCCCAAATTCGGGTACCTTTTTACCACGAATCTGGTATACTAAATCCATAATTATTGCGGAAGATATAAACATAAATTGTTTATACATTAAACTTTTACAACATAAATCCTAAGGTTTACAATCTTAACTTAATACATACCTTCAATATCCTAAAGGTTTACAATATCACTTGTATCATTAAATTTAATAGTTCTAACTGCATCAAAAATTAATCTTGCACTTTGTCTTTGCTTCTATCTTTACTCGAGAATTTATCTTAATCTGAAATTTTTTATCATGATATAGCAAGGGTGAACATCAAATTTGCCCAGCAAGTTAAATTTATTTGAGGATATATCATGATTGAAAGAATATGAATAAAAGGCTAGCTACGTCCAACAATATAATTGTGAACTAGTAAGAATCAAATTTCATAATTGAATGATCAGGACGACATGAATAAATGTCAATAATGAATATGAATAATTCAACTGGAGCAGATGGTAATGAAGGTGATTAACCTTTCATACCTGATGAACATATGTAACATGCACTAAGTGCGAATCAATAATCAGTATAGATGTGAATAATCCACAATAATTATTCACTAATATGCTTTGAAATATAACTCGAGTTTGAGTTAAGGAAACTTGCCTGCATAGTCGATTACCGCTACGCAATTTAATTTATTCTCTTTATTGAAAAGACCTATCAGGTATAAGATTGATCTTTCAATTAGCATATCATACTTTATTCCATAATATTGTCTAACACTTAATCACATAGCCAAATATTAGATAATCTTAACACCCTATTCATTTACTTACTTATAATCTCATCACCTTATATTAACTTGTCTAATCTTTACTCACAAAGTTAAGTATTAGATATCACACCTTAGACTTAGTAGTATCATTATACTTTGATAATCTTACAACTTATACTTTATAAGTTTTCCCCTTTAGATGTTATCTTAGTAAGCGAGATAACCTTTCAGTAAACTGAAATATCATTTCAGTAAAATGAATTACATTTCAGCATCCTGAAATTACTATTTCAGCAAACCAAAATCATATTAGCAGACTAAATTCAATTTCAGCAACCTGAATTCAAAATCTTCAATTTCAGCAACCTGAATTCACTATTCTTTTGCACGAAAATAACAAATCAACTTATTATTTTTCTATCTTTTGACCAATCATATACACATGTATTTCATACACAAAAAGTATTTTTCCGTAATTTTTCAACTCCCTTAAGTATTTTTCAAAAATCAATTTCTAGTTAATTCCTTAAGAAATTAGCTACCTCGTGCTTAACTCCAGAAATTCCCATCTCTTGACATAATGTTATACATGTTAACATGACCCTCCAGTTTAAATTTCGTGACCATCAGAGTTATAGAACTCCGGTTATATCGATTTTCGTCGGAAAATCACAGAAATTGAAATGGTCATAACTTGTTCAATTTAAGTCAGAATGAGCTCATTTTTGGACACAACCTACTTTATCCCATATATTTTCATCCCCCAAAAGGCCGGATTTTATCTCGATAAATAAGTTGCCGAAACAGCCCTTTTAAAGTTTTGGGCAGAAGCTAAATTGCCATTTTACAGTTTTTCATCCTTTGCTAAAAATAGTCCATACGGAAATATACAACTCCTTTTTCAGTGATTCCAATTGGAGATGTTAGATAACATATAGATCTAACTCTAGGACTTGACCACACTTAAAAATTCGAAATATAATAAGAGATATGGTCATTTGAATTTCATATTCCGTTTTCACAAAAATCTGATTTTTAACCCTTGGTGAGTTCTAAGAAAACTTTCATGTTTTCACATAATATCAACATAACTCATCATAATACTTAATAATACCTCATACACCCATGGATCTATCATGATGAATGATCTATTCCATCAAAAAATCATCAAACACAAAATAAAATACAATCAAGGCTAAGAAAATTAGGATTTTCTACACTTTGAAAACCTAGCTTCACTTTTCTTGCTTTTGATCTAACTTTTGACACTTAAAATGGATAGATCCACACATAAAATACTCTAAATCATGTAGATCTTAGATTTTTGAGTTTTGAAACCTTAGATCTTTATTCCATCAAAATAACTTAAAAAGGATAACTTAGGTTTGGTTTTATACCTTTGATTTCTTGACATATCTTTTTCTTCCAAACTATGTGATGGATCTTGGATGGCATGGAAGATCAAAATCTCCTCTCTTTCTCCTCTTGGAGCTGCCGAATCCTCCCTTCTCTCACACACTCTCTCTCTTTAACTCTTGTTAGAATAATAAAAGAGATGAAAGAAAAAAATAAGATAGATTTTTATTTATTTGGTAAATGTATATAGATATATTATATGTATCTATAGAAATTCCCAACACATCTCCCCTTCACTCTCTCTTTCTCAATCATTTAGTTGTTGCTTGCAAGCTTAGCCAAATGTGGTGGCTCCAAAAATAAGAAGACACCTAGCATAGTTGATGAACTACTTTATAAACTAAAATAAGTTATCATCATTACCTCACATGCATTACCAAGTTTGCTAGCAAAATTAAAGTGATTAGATTACCTAACATATCCATCCATATCTTGCTTTTCTCTCTCTCATTATTCAAGATGTAACTTACAAGCAACATCTAAAGTGTTGTCCAAATAAAAAGTTGACAACTCATGAAGTTGTTCACCTACTAAAGTTATCTCATCATTACATACCACTCCTTTTCCCACTCCACCAATTTTGGCCACATGTCCTCTTCATTCACCCATTTTATTTTTATTAGCTAGATTAATTAATGACCATAATGCCCCTCCTTAAGTGGACTTTAATTGGGCCAAGCTTGGGCTCCCTTTTTATTTCTTTTTGGGCTTGCACTTTCTTATCCCTTTGTCTACTAATTAAAATGAGCTTGAGCTCCTCCACCAAATAAATTGGGTCATCACTAAACTTGCCTTTTATATTAAATATTGGGCTAGCTCAATAATTTAATTGTTCTTAAATTAATTAACTACAAATCTCATGCTTAAATAAACACTTGAGCTACAAATTAATTCTTTGAGCCTAAAAATCAACTTAGTTCTATACTTATTAACTTTTTATCCATTCCCCATTATTTAATTAGGGTTCCCTTACACACATTAGTAAGTTAATTTCTTACTCATACACACTTATTTTCTTAACCCAATTAGACTTGCTTTATTTAGGTTATAAAATTAATTAATTGAGATGTATAAAATAAATCTTTTAATGTTAGTATATATATTTATATCTAATATTCTCTCATATTATAACCTCTTAGGTTATTTAATTATCACACCTAATACATATATATTAGTTCACATAACTTAATTCTTAATTCACTTACTCCTATATTCATACAAAATAAATTATTAAATTGAGACATGGTCCACAATTCCTAGATTAGGACACTAGTATATAATTAAATACTAGAACCACATACATATAATGTGACACCCCCAAAATAGGTCCATTCCATGCAACCTATTCTGAGTCGCCAAATACATGGTACAGATAACAACTACAACTTTATTACAACAATTGTCGTGCAAAATACAACAACACATATGCTGTGAGTTTGGATACAAATATATACCAACTGTGACTCATGTCCCAACCTTGGATAACACGTCACAATGACACCTTACATAAAGGTATAGTCAAAAATTGTTTTAGAAATTAGAATACTTGGGAAGTGCTCAAGGAAACCCTCGTACATGGGAGGCCATGCTTCTAGGTTATGATAGATATCATATGGCTACAGAATTATCCTTGGTTGACCCAATAGACCCCAAAATATCTATAGACCACCGTTCTATTCTCTTGTTATCCCTCGCTCGACCCAGCTACACTTTTATTACCTGAAAGGAATTGTGAAGCAAAAGGGTGAGCACAACTAGCTCAGTAAAGAATATCATGACTAAAGATAAATTATCAATAGTCTTCAACAGTAATAAATCAGAGATTTAGAACATATGGTAGATGATAAAACTTTTCAACCATAGTTGCAGCGGAACGAGCAATCCATTAGAAGAGTCAAATAGACTATAAAGTCTATTATCTTCTCCACGTTAAAAGTCCACCAACAATATTTTATCCCTGTAACATCAATCAATAGTTCCTTTCCACAATCATATGAATAATTCATAATCATAATTGTGATTCTAAATTTCGCATCCAAGACGAAGATAATTTTCATCACCTGTCTTTACCTGAAACATCAAAGATCATGGTTATACCAAATCACAGTTCCTGTTCATAATCATACTAATAAATTCATCTTTGCATCACGGGCCAAAGATATTCATCAACAGTTCATCTTTACACTACATGCCAAAGATATTCAACAACAAGTCATCTTTGCACTACGGGCCAAAGATATTCATCAACAACTCATCTTTGCACTACAGGCCAAAGATATTCCTCAATAGTTCATATTTGCACTACAGGCCAAATATATTATTTTCTCAAAGAAATATATAATCATTTCAAAATTTATATAACCAATAATTATAACCATGTTGATCATTTCACCTTTGCACTTAAGCTAAAGATATTCAATTACAAATTCAATGGTCATGATCATACCAGTCACAATTCAACTTTTCACTAATGGACAAAGAGAACCCTAGTCATGATCATACCAATAATCTACCCATCTTTACACTCAAGTCAAAGTGAAATATCATCATTAGGGTTATAAAAATGTTATATATGATAAAAAATAATATGATCAACATATAGTTTTAATCTCAAGAGTAATATTCATAAATCAACTATAATTTGGTTAGAAAAAGAAACCAATTTTGTCATGAATAGTAACTCGTGAATAGTAATCCATGAATAGTAACTCATGAATAGTAACTCATGAATAGTAACTCGTGAATAGTAACTCATGAATAGTAACTCATGAATAGTAACCCCTACATGAAAAGTTCCAAATTTGATAAAAAGTTCAGATCAATACTTCGGCATAATGATATTGAAGAAAATAATATCATTTAAGAAGAAATAACGTCCCTTACTATCCCTTACAATCCCTTACTTAGTAACGACAATATCCCTTACAATCCCTTACCTCAAAAGAGCAGTATTCCTGACTGGAATAACGCTGAACGAACTTGCACCGTATAGCAACACTCAAGATATCAAAATACTCATAAGAATACGCTCGATATATAGAGAGAGAAATAGAGAGAAAACTTCAGTTTCTGGTGTGATTTTCAATTCTAACATAAGCACCCTATTTATAGGAAAATGCTTAGAACACCAAAGCAGAAAATTTAATATAATAATAATATATTTATCAAATTTTTCTTAGCCCACCTCTAGACATCTGATCTCAGCCCATTTATATCACATGTTAGCCCACTTAAATGCCAAAAAACGTTTTTCTTCAAAATAATAAATAAAACTTCCAAAAATCAATTATTTCGGAACTTCAGAACTTCAATAATTCATAATAAATAGCCCTTTTATCAGAAAATTCAAATCTCGCGGGTTTTTATAGGAAATTCAATTCTCTACAACTTTGCAGAAGAAAGTTTTTCCAAATTCCAAACAAATATTGACCGAAATTCACAAACGGGCGATTTTATAGTCAATAATAAATTTTCGGTCAAGAATTGTGTCCACCAACACACAAAACATGTGTTAATCATTTAATGCCACAAAAATACTCTTCCTCCTCATATACTCATATATCCCACATTCATTGTAAAAATATCACCGTTAATATATTATTAAAATAATATATTTAAATGAATTATTTTATCAGAAAAAGATAAAATATTAATTTTCAACAATTTCAACAATTGTCACATTAAAATTTTCTCCATCTATATCCACATAAAATCAATATTTTCCTCATCATATAAATCAATAATTAATTATACACAAATAATATTACAGAACCACAGTACTGGCAACCAGGCCGTTCCCAGGAAAGAGGGGGCTTTCCAATAAGGATCTCTTCCTTACTGGCGCGCAATTAGATGACCAAACCTCTCCTTAGACAGAACTTTCTAGACATTGCCAATAATATTATCTAATAATATTATTCAGATAATATGAATTATTGTTCCGATAATAGAAAATACTATGTAGTGACAACTATTAAAACAGCAGTAATATAAAATATCAACGCAGCAATTATTGAATCAATAAAATACAATATTGAACAGTAATTACTGTAACAATTATTGAGTAGTGCCTTCTTACGTAAGAATCAATAATTGGTGCAATATCGTGTGCTACTGTGCAACAACGCGTATTACTGTGTTTTAACCACCGGGTATTCCAACAGTATTTATAAACAACTTGTTTTTGTCGTTTTCTTCATCCAATCGCTTTCCGTTATGGGGTCCACACAAGATTGCGCCGTCGTACGAATATTCTCCGACAGTAAAAATATTCCACGACCAAGCGAATATTCCCCGACAATAATGAATATTTTATGACCACTTGCTTATTTTTGAAAAAAATTTCATATATCACCCTTAACTTTAACTTTTTATCAATTTAACCATTTACCAAATAGAAAAATTGAATACTTTTATTTCATAAAATTTGGGGTCTTACAATCTCCCCTCCTTATGAAATTTCGTCCCCGAAATTTACGTACCTGGTATTTCAAAGAGTTGAGAATACCTTGCTTTCATCTCAGATTTCATCTTCCCTGTCATCATGATTTCTCCATTGCTCATCTCCTATATTTCAGATATCATTCTAGAATACAGCTTCAAAACAAAGGTTAATTGAACAAATTAACATATCACATAATATCCCGATATTATGACTGACCAACAAATAAGCTTAGGTAGGACACACTAGCGAAGGATTTACTCGTCTCTCTCCTCCTAGTCCTATTCCCCGATCTCCGCCAGAGATCATATCCCTAAGCTCTGATACCAACTGTGACATTGGACACCATAATAGGTCCATTCCATCCAACCTATTCTGAGTCGCCAAATACATGGTACAGATAACAACTACAACTTTATTACAACAATTGTCGTGCAAAATACAACAACACATATGCTGTGAGTTTGGATACAAATATATACCAACGGTGACTCATGTCCCAACCTTGGATAACACGTCACAATGACACCTTACATAAAGGTATAGTCAAAAACTGTTTTAGAAATTAGAATACTTGGAAAGTGCTCAAGGAAACCCTCGTACATGGGAGGCCATGCTTCTAGGTTATGATAGATATCATATGGCTACAGAATTATCCTTGGTTGACCCAATAGACCCCAAAATATCTATAGACCACCGTTCTATTCTCTTGTTATCCCTCGCTCGACCCAGCTACACTTTTATTACCTGAAAGGAATTGTGAAGCAAAAGGGTGAGCACAACTAGCTCAGTAAAGAATATCATGACTAAAGATAAATTATCAATAGTCTTCAACAGTAATAAATCAGAGATTTAGAACATATGGTAGATGATAAAACTTTTCAACCATAGTTGCAGCGGAACGAGCAATCCATTAGAAGAGTCAAATAGACTATAAAGTCTATTATCTTCTCCACGTTAAAAGTCCACCAACAATGTTTTATCCCTGTAACATCAATCAATAGTTCCTTTCCACAATCATATCAATAATTCATAATCATAATTGTGATTCTAAATTTCGCATCCAAGACGAAGATAATTTTCATCACCTGTCTTTACCTGAAACATCAAAGATCATGGTTATACCAAATCACAGTTCCTGTTCATAATCATACTAATAAATTCATCTTTGCATCACGGGCCAAAGATATTCATCAACAGTTCATCTTTACACTACATGCCAAAGATATTCAACAACAAGTCATCTTTGCACTACGGGCCAAAGATATTCATCAACAACTCATCTTTACACTACAGGCCAAAGATATTCCTCAATAGTTCATATTTGCACTACATGCCAAATATATTATTATCTCAAAGAAATATATAATCATTTCAGAATTTATATAACCAATAATTATAACCATGTTGATCATTTCACCTTTGCACTTAAGCTAAAGATATTCAATTATAAATTCAATGGTCATGATCATACCAGTCACAATTCAACTTTTCACTACTGGACAAAGAGAACCCTAGTCATGATCATACCAATAATCTACCCATCTTTACACTCAAGTCAAAGTGAAATATCATCATTAGGGTTATAAAAATGTTATATATGATAAAAAATAATATGATCAACATATAGTTTTAATCTCAAGAGTAATATTCATAAATCAACTATAATTTGGTTAGAAAAAGAAACCAATTTTGTCATGAATAGTAACTCGTGAATAGTAATCCATGAATAGTAACTCATGAATAGTAACTCATGAATAGTAACTCGTGAATAGTAACTCATGAATAGTAACTCGTGAATAGTAACTCATGAATAATAACTCGTGAATAGTAACTCATGAATAGTAACTCATGAATAGTAACTCATGAATAGTAACTCATGAATAGTAACCCCGACATGAAAAGTTCCAAATTTGATAAAAAGTTCAGATCAATACTTCGGCATAATGATATTGAAGAAAATAATATCATTTAAGAAGAAATAACGTCCCTTACTACCCCTTACAATCCCTTACTTAGTAACGACAATATCCCTTACAATCCCTTACCTCAAAAGAGCAGTATTCCTGACTGGAATAACGCTGAACGAACTTGCATCGTATAGCAACACTCAAGATATCAAAATACTCATAAGAATACGCTCGATATATAGAGAGAGAAATAGAGAGAAAACTTCAGTTTCTGGTGTGATTTTCAATTCTAACATAAGCACCCTATTTATAGGAAAATGCTTAGAACACCAAAGCAGAAAATTTAATATAATAATAATATATTTATCAAATTTTCCTTAGCCCACCTCTAGACATCTGATCTCAGCCCATTTATATCACATGTTAGCCCACTTAAATGCCAAAAAACGTTTTTCTTCAAAATAATAAATAAAACTTCTAAAAATCAATTATTTCGGAACTTCAGAACTTCAATAATTCATAATAAATAGCCCTTTTATCAGAAAATTCAAATCTCGCGAGTTTTTATAGGAAATTCAATTCTCTACAACTTTGCAGAAGAAAGTTTCTCCAAATTCCAAACAAAAATTGACCGAAATTCACAAACGGGCGATTTTATAGTCAATAATAAATTTTCGGTCATGAATTGTGTCCACCAACACACAAAACATGTGTTAGTCATTTAATGCCACAAAAATACTCTTCCTCCTCATATACTCATATATCACACATTCATTGTAAAAATATCACCATTAATATATTATTAAAATAATATATTTAAATGAATTATTTTATCAGAAAAAGATAAAATATTAATTTTCAACAATTGTCACATTAAAATTTTCTCCATCTATATCCACATAAAATCAATATTTTCCTCATCATATAAATCAATAATTAATTATACACAAATAATATTACAGAACCACAGTACTGGCAACCAGGCCGTTCCCAGGAAAGAGGGGGCTTTCCAATAAGGATCTCTTCCTTACTGGCGCGCAATTAGATGACCAAACCTCTCCTTAGACAGAACTTTCTAGATATTGCCAATAATATTATTCAGATAATATGAATTATTGTTCCGATAATAGAAAATACTATGTAGTGACAACTATTAAAACAGCAGTAATATAAAATATCAACGCAGCAATTATTGAATCAATAAAATACAATATTGAACAGTAATTACTGTAACAATTATTGAGTAGTGCCTTCTTACGTAAGAATCAATAATTGGTGCAATATCGTGTGCTACTGTGCAACAACGCGTATTACTGTGTTTTAACCACCGGGTATTCCAACAGTATTTATAAACAACTTGTTTTTGTCGTTTTCTTCATCTAATCGCTTTCCGTTATGGGGTCCACACAAGATTGCGCCGTCGTACGAATATTCTCCGACAGTAAGAATATTCCACGACCAAGCGAATATTCCCCGACAACAATGAATATTTTATGACCACTTGCTTATTTTTAAAAAAAAAATTCATATATCACCCTTAACTTTAACTTTTTATCAATTTAACCATTTACCAAATAGAAAAATTGAATACTTTTATTTCATAAAATTCGGGGTCTTACATATAATCTTATGACTCATACACTAAACATATACCTCATTATCAGACTATCACTTATAGTCTACCAAATCATTCAAGTTCTTATCCAAAAATTTTGAAATCCTTAAAATTCCTTTACAGAAACGTCATATCCATACACTCATTTTCTGTCTAGGTCTATTATTTAACCTTTATTCAATCTTTTAAGATTTTATAGAATTGTCCAAATTTTCGGGTTGTCACAAGCTCAGTTTAGTATGTGTTTTAAAGAGAAATTTAAAATTTTTAGAAACTAACTTTAATGAGCTGTATTACTTGCATTATGACCTTATAAGTAAGCATGATAGAGTTGTCTATGCCCTTGAACATGAATGATATGTGCACTCAACTAGTCAAGCATGACATAAGTTATTTAGGCATGTTTTAAAAGTATGAACTATGCTATGTCTATGTAAATGAGATAGATACATGTGAGCATACTAGTGGAGGCTTATTAGTACCAATATATGGTTTAAAAGCTTATAACCTCGAATCTTGTTAAAGTAAGTTGTTAAGCTTTATTGATTGAAATAAATTATTATGGAACTAAGTAGTTTGAATATGAACGACGTAGATCACGTATCAATAAACTTTAAATATGTGTCGAACACATAACGAGTCAAGTGTGTATATGAATGTTGATGTCAAGAATGGATGGTTAAGTATACCTATACATACTTAGATATTCTAAGAGTATGATGAGAAAGTGAAATGAAGGTTTTACAAACCTAGTTAGGAAATGATGCAATATTTATTATTTTATTAAGAGCATATGGAATGTATGACTGATGGATATGAATCCATGATTATATAACTGTGTAAGAATACATGCAGTGCAAATAAGCTTTAAGCAGTTAAGTTGTAATTGATAAACTACGAATCAGGCAAGTCTTTCAGTTCATATTTGATATATCAATTATGTTGAGCTATATTATGTTGTGAGAATGTTGTTGTATATATATGAAATGCATAAGAGATATGTACGAATTTGAAAGTTGATCTTTGATGATATGCTTGTGAAGTAAATATATATGCCTGTTATGTGAGAAGTAACATGCGTAGTGAATATTAATTGATTATGAATGCATAAACTGAGTATGTTATTATATGCTATGTGCTGCATGAAAACTGTTAGAATTGATGGGATGTCGAGCTCACCCTTGCAAATAACCACTTTTACAGGTTAAGGACACATGGTAAAGGTTACGTGCTACTTGATTGATAAAGTTCAATCACATCAAAGGAGATTGATTTGTTTAATTAAATAGATGCTCTTGAACCATGTTTAGGTTCTAGTAGATGTACATGATAGTAGTTTATAATGTGTAATACATGTTAAGTTGTAAAGATGTATTAGGAGGTACATAGAGGAATTCAAATTGAGATGTAAAAATGTATACAATAATTGAATAGAATGAATCATAGCATAATTTGATTCAGGGATTTGTAATTGATTCAAGTTAAGAAATCAATAAAAGATTATTTTTTAAAGGAGATTTAAAAAGTTTAAATTATTCCACATATTTTTATAACATCGAATATGATGAAAGACATGAATGGTAAATGACCAAGATTTAAAATTTATAAAAGTTTGGGGTCATTACATAGATCATGGAAATGGAAAGAATTTATGTTCTAAATTGTAATAAGCAAAGTTATATTCATTAAGTTATGAATAAAAGATATAAATAGTTTAACGATAATAGTATCGTGGCGGACCGAATCCGAGAATCGAAGGGACTCGAATTTGGGGGAGTCACACATTCTCTCTCTAGCTATTCGAAAATTAGAGTGAGAAAGAGAGAGAAGATGAGCCATGATCAGTTCATAACAAGCCAAGGATTAGAAATCAAAAATAAAGTATAAAAGGTATAAAACCCTAATCTTTAAAATCTATGTATTTGATGTTAGATGTTGTTGTTTGTTGGTTAAAGTTGTGTTAGGGGATGTTATTGAGTGATGTAATATGTAACATCAAGGATCCATAACATCTAGAAGCCAGAAAATCAAGTTTTCAAACTGACCAAGAACCCTAAAAATATGGTATGACAGTCATATGTCAAGGCCTCTAGATCTTTACTTGTTAAGTGTTATGTGTGTTTTAAGTTATAGACTTGTTCTATGCCATGTGGACTATGATCTGGAACTGGAATCAGGGTCAGATCATGTATAGATTACAGGTTATAAGTGGTCAAAGTTAGTTGACCGACCACGAAAACTAGAAATATGGGTAAACCCAGAAACCTAGAAAGCTCTGGCAAGCTTTTCAAAGCCTTAAATCTTACTGTGTTTAAGTGACTAAGCCATGTTGTTGTTTTGCTATTGTAGTCTAACATAAGGACTACACAATCATGTCCTTAGATCACCCATATCATATATGTAGACACTCAAAATTTTCTGCACACCTGTTACTGACATTACAGGAGGGCAGGTACGTCTTTCAGAGATAACCCTAGAAGACAGCTCACATCCAGTCCGGATACTATCGGAAGTTCAGTTTCAATCCTGAAACACACATCGGGAGTATCAGTTTCAACCTCGAAGATAACCCCGAGGCCTGCAGTTCCAATACTAAAAATTCCATCGGAGAAGGCCGATTCATCCCGGAGATAACCCCGAGATATTCAGTCTCAGTCCCAACACCGGGAATAGTAGCACCAACCTTGGAGATAACCCCAAGGAATGCAGTTGCAGTTTCGGAGATAACCCCAGAAATGGTTGTTTCAAAGCCATGCAAATAGCTTCAGAAAAACTCAGCACTCACACCGAGGCACTCAATACAAGACCCATAGATAACCCTGAGAAGACAGGCACACCTAATAGATGATATTGAGGACCTTCGACACTTGCAGCACTCCAATCTCAGAGATAACCCTGAGCAACATATGCTTTATCAGCCCAAACCGGAGATAACCCCGATGAGGGGCAAAGTCATCATCTTGCCACCTTGACGGCACATAACGCCATCTCAACATTTCAGACATACATTTCTACACAGCAATGTCCCACAAGAACCAAGGAAGTCCAATCCCGGGTGACTATTACGCAAGGTAACGGATAGAATTTGAAGCATGAAGACCGGAGGGCATGGTCCAATCTTCCTGACTTTGTACAACCTCTAATCCCATGTCATTGTATAACTCTCGACAATGGCGGTCCGAAATAAGTCTTACACACCTTAGTTGGATGCCCGGATTGAAGTTCTGAAAGTTTGAGCGGACATCACGTTGCACGCGTGCATGTATTTCGAGACGACAGAACTCGCGAAGCCCAGGGCACCCCAGGCAGCCGCTGGTATACCTGCAGCTCCCCCCTCTATAAATAGAGGGCTTGGGGCGGCCTTTTTATAAGAGAAAAAGGCAAGTAATCCTTATCGAATTTACTCTGTACACACCCTAAACCGAGTGCTTTCTCATTTTAAACACTTGTAAGCTCATATATAGCTAATTTTTGTCGACGGGAGCCGAGTGGTCATCCACTTAAAGCTATAGAAGTCTTATTTGGCAGCCCACTGTAAGCCTTCTTACGCACTTTAAAGCCTTTCTCTTCATCTTTGTACATACTATTCTTCACATTGAGAATCGTGTTGCGTGTGTATGCCCGGACTTCGGTCCGCAGTTTCATTTCAGTTTGTATATATATATATATATATATATATATATATATATATATACTCTGTTATATATATATGAACTGTCTGTCGAACTGTTGTCTTGTTCGATGAGCCTAGACTTACGTCTGGACATGTTTATATTATATTTTGTATATATATATATATATATACTTTGCAGACTTGGTTCGATGAGCCTAGATATTTATATCCAGTGCGTTTATAATGCTTATATATATATATATATATATATATATATATATATATATATATATATATATATATATATATATATTTGTCCCTCCTGGAGTTTACTTCGTGGCGGTTGACCGTTTTTACTGCTTTCTGTATATTTCGTCCTGCCTGGAGTTTCCTCCGTGGCAGTTGATCGCTTTTACAACTTTATTTATATTTTTGATCCCCCATGGAGGTGCTTCGTGATGGTTGATCATGTCATATATATATATATATATATATATATATATATATATATTTATCACTTTTATATATTTATATTTCTGATCCCCCATGGAGGTGCTTTGTGGTGGTTGATCATGTCTGTATATATATATTTACAGGTTATATATATATAATTATTTACAGTTTTCATATAAACTGCGGTATCATGTGAGCCTAGGAATCATGTGATCACAGATTCAGTTTACTAAATCTAGATTCGGTTCCCGTGATGGACATTTTCAACTATAAGCAGCTTGTAAATTTATTCACGGTGTTTGGATTTCCTAAGATGGTTTTCATGCCCACGAAGAGTTCGGCACTGCTTTGTATATTATTTTCTCGAAGATGCTTCGTGTTGGGTAAAATCTATATACGCACAACACGCAAGTATACGTAGTCAACAAGTAATACAGTAAAAGTAGAGTATCGTTCTCACGAGGAATTATTAATACAAATTAACAAGTACTAACCCTTAATCAACTCAATCTTATTTAAACGAATGAATTTCAAATTATATAAATTAAATTATTTAATTACACTAATTCTAATTACCACTAATTAAAAATCAGATTACGGAGATTTAAGATCACAACTTCACTTATTGCTTCATTTACGTTAACACACTTCTCATCAATTATTTTCTATCTTGAATTGTTAATCAAGAACACTAAAGCAGATAAAACCACCTCTCGATGCATAATACCCATACTCAGTCAAATCTATAGATGATAGAATTAAGCAAGACACCCTAATTAACTAATCCACTATATCTCTATGTGAATTACAATTAAAAATGATTTAAAGCACAAGTTCTCTATAAGATTACATATGGCGTAAAGGCATATCTCTATCCTAAACACGAATCATGAATTCCATCTATGCAGAAATCACAAACACATGCTATCATAATCAGATCTAAATCAACACTTCATCTCTCGAGTTCATACAGATTATCACGGTAATTAATGGCCAATCAATTAAACAATTAAATCGAAATCATAATAGACAATCCTCAAAATAGAACATAATAATGGATAGCGAAACATATTAAAATAAACTACACAATAAGATTCATTGTAATCTCAAACAAAGAATTAGTTCAAGATTATTGAATTAAAACTAAAAATCCACACTTGAATACACATTAAAAGACAAAGATAGAAGAAGATGAGAAGATAGAATCTATTGTCTGTAGATTTGATGCTCTCTCCTTGCTGCTACTTTGAATCTTCAATAGTCTCCAAGTTGCTTCAATCTCCAAATCTAACAAGAACTAGTGTTTTCTTCTATTCTACTCTAATCTAATCTATTGGAATCCCCTCTCTCTCTAATCTTCCCTCTAATCCTTGTGAATCTCCTCCTTTTATAAGTCTCTTTATATGTCTTTAAGTCCTCTTGGAAGTCCTTGAGTCAATCGGATCGAAACAATCCTTCCCGAACTCAAATTTGCCCAAAATTTGCCTTTTCTGCGCGTACCCCCGCCCTGGTGAGGGTTTATTGTGACGCCCCCAAAATAGGTCCAATCCACCCAACCTATTCTGAGTCACTAAATACATCGTACAGAAACAACTATAACTTCATTATTACAATTGTTGTGCAAAATACGACAACATTTATGTTGTGAGTTTAGATACAAATATTGTCTTCTAGACAATATCCACACCCAAATAAATCCTTATTACAATTATTGATACACTATTTTACAAAATAGTGAGGACTACTAAAACAACTTCTAGAACCATCATTCCACACCCTAACTAGTACTCGCTACATTCTCGCCTCATGAGAAGAAAAATGGAATAAAAAAGAAAAGGGTGAGCTCAACTAGCCCAGTACAGAACATTATAACTAAGATAATATAGAACAAATTATCGTCAGTCCTCAACAGGGAAAAATCTGATAGAATACAATAGACAACAAGTTTTAGATCAACAACTGCAGTGAAAATAACAATTCATTAGAATAGTTAAATAGAGAATGAAATCTACTATCATCTATGAATTTAAAAGTCGATCATCGATATTTTATCCATGTAACATCAATCAATATACATCTTGAATCAAATAGTCATCTTTGCACTACAGGCCAAAGATATTAATTAGTCGGTCATGTTCATCTCAACACCTGTTCATCTTTGCACTACGGGCCAAAGATATTCATCAAAAAATCATTCATCGCACTACAGGCCAAAGATATTCAGTAATATCATCATTTAGGATTGAGGATGATGAAAAATATATTTTAAAGAAAACGAATCTAATGAGACAAAAGAACAAATATTAAGGATTCGTACTTCGGTTTATCTATGTTCAAAAATACTCCATAATAAACTATTGTGGAGCAGAATTCAAAAATGAAGATCAAAACATAGATCCAATCAAAGATAAGAACCATAACAGATAATCTTGGACACATAAAAGAAAATTTAATTTTTCTGTGAATAGTGCCGTATTTGTGAATAGTGCTGTATACGGGAATAGTACTTTATACGTGAATAGTAATTCCGACACTAAAAGGTAGAAAGTCCACAAGAAAAATTATCATACTTCGTGAATAGTACTCGTGAATAGTAACTCATGAACTCGTGGATAGTAACTCGTGAAAATAAGAAATAATATCAATTTCACAAGAAAAATAAGAAATAACTCGTGGATAGTAACTAGTAACTCCGACATGAAAAGATAAGAATTTCACAAGAAAAATCTTATCAATTTTTTGGCATAATGATATTGAAAGAAATAATATCATTTTTTTAAAAAAATAACATCCCTTACCTCGAAAAGACAGTACTTCTGACTGGAATACTGTATATAAAGCTGAAGGGAACTTGCACCGTATAGCTACACTCAAAGTCTTAAAATACTCACAAGAATACGCTCGATAATATAGAGAGAGAAAGAGAGAGAAAACTTCAGTTTCTGGTGTGATTTTCAATTCTAACCTAAGCACCCTACTTATAGGAAAATGCTTAGAACACCAAAACAGAAAATTTAATAAAATATTAATATATACACTACTGCATAGAAGGCTTTATGCAACACCCCTGTTTCGTTGCATAAACCCTACTTTGCCGTTGCATTAGACTTTATGCAACGGTCACATAAGCGCCGCATCTGCCTCTGTAACATATTCTCATATGCAACGGTTTGTTGAGTTTATGCAACGGTTTCCAAATCCATATCAATTTAGTACTATATGCAACGGTCTTTTTTGTGAAGAAAATGCCACGGTTGTTGTCCACAATATGCAACGCGTGTGAAAACAAAATACCACGATTTGATCTCCAAATATGCAACGCTGCATTAAGCTAAATACCACGGGTTTTTTGGAAAATATGCAACGCTTTAAAAACTAAATACCACGGTTTTTCCCAAAATATGCAACGTGTTCGTAAACGAAATACCACAATTATAATTGGCAAATGCAACAGTCGAAATATTTAATGCCACGACCACAATATTATATACAACGCTTATAAAAGCTGAGAAGCTTTGCTAATGGCACGGTATATATTGTCATATATATACATCGCTTTGTAACAACTAATGCCACGATTTTTATAGTTATATGCAACGCTCAAGTATAGAAAATGCCACGCTTTTGAAAATAAAATGCTACACTTTTCAAAAGTACTCTATATATAAAAGTAATAAAAGTTCTTAAAGAATTAGTATATACAACAATTTCATATATAAAATAACTATTCAATAGCTAATAATACTACGAAATCCCAATATATCCGTCTACATAAACTTAATCCCAAAACTAAATCCGAACATATATAACATATCCAAAAAGAGAGTTTGACAAAAACTAGTAAATCAAAGCATAGAGCTCATGCCGGACTCGGTTCAGCTTCAATTTCTCCATTGGCATCCTATAAAAATAAGAAAAATAAAAATGTGATTAACAAAATATTTGAACTAATTCCATTGTACTTTATTTTTCGTAAGTATAATTGTAATTATTGTACTTGTCAATAAGAAAAAGAATAATTGTCATCAGCAAGCAATAAGAGTCACTTTCAGAAAAAGTTTCACATATTTTAGAGTTGAACATATATGATGATCTGTCCAAGCTATGATCTGTCCAATATGGCACATAAACTATGTGGTGTTTATATATTTCCAAAATAAACAACTGTTAGTAGAAGTAGTTTCTGCCAACTTAAAATAAACAATGTACAAGTTTTTTCAGTCTCTGCCTTCTAAATGGTAGAATTTTATCAGGAATATCAATGCTACTGCTTCAGACTTGAAAAATAAAATCTCTTTTTAATGCAGCAGTAAGAAATAATCACACTAGGGAACAAAAATAGCACAGCCAAAAACAAACCTATATTTTGCCTACTGTGTCTCTAAAATCTTAGTTCCATTGAGCCAAAAAGATTGGCCACTAGCTATACAGTTATGCTTCTAACAAAAAGAGAAAAAATAAGTCTATCACACTACCACAAGCCAGAAAACAATATTTAGGAACCACAAAATCCAACAACTATCATTTTAGTCATGCTAACAATAAGTAGAGAACTAACATATTTTAGAAATAACCATAAACAACGTATCTTACCTTACTTGGAGCGGAACCACTTTGACTGGATAATGGATTACTATTTCGAGGCAGCTGGTTTGGAGCACTAAGAGCATCCCCAGGAGATTGAGCCAATGAAAATAATGAACCAAGAGTGTCATTATTAATGTTAAGACCATGGTTGGCTTGTTGTAAATGCATTACAAATTGGGAAAACATATTTTGTTACGTCAGTTGTAACTTTTTATCCATTTGTTCTTCCATTTGTTTTTCCATTGCAGCCTTCTCAACTGCTAACTTTTGTTGCATTTCTTCTTCCAAAGATTGTTTTATGGATTCAATACAATCTCCCGGGACAATAAATGATGGTTTTGATGAGGCTCCTTTATCTCTTAAATTAGATTTTTTAACACCTCTTCCGTATAGCCGAACACGACCTTTTACTAACACTCCCAAATCTCCCACAATCTCATTTAACAATTGTCTTTTATCACCATTACATTCTTCAGCTTGAATCTTTTCGAGGCGAGCCTGAAACAATAGAGTAGTTTGATTAAAGTGATTAAAACTTCTCACAAGACAAATAAAACTTCTAAGTATTTATAAAACACATAAAAGTTGAACCACATACAATTTTTTCGCTAACGTCATCTGGCTGCTTGTATAATTTCCCAACCTTTCTCTTTCTCGTTGCCACAAACATTTTAGCAATGGAAAGTGGTTCATCATTTCCTTTTTCATTGTGCTATATATAAGTATGGGATTATAATATGCAACTTATTCTATAAGTAAACAATCTTGTAAGTATGAGATCATAATATGGGATTAAAATACTTACATTTTGATTATATAGTCGTGCAAAACTTTTTCGGCCAACTGTGTGAGGATTCTTTTGTACTATGCGGTTTCCCCTATTCACTTCAGCCATTTTCTGTATAGATGCAAGTTACAACCATATGGGTGGGTAACGATAAACGTTAAAAATTAAGTATAAGATTGCACCTAAATGTAAGTATTTAACCTTCACATTGTCGTCACTCCAATATGCTAAGAGATCAGTGAATATATCTTATGTGATAAAGTCTGGGCGGTGTTGTCTTCTTTCCTCATCAGTTTTGTACTTAGTATAATGATTCTCTTTCACTCGGTATTTGAAAGTCCGCCAAGATTCTCCAACGCTCTTGAGAACCCAACTCTTACCCTCTTCAGGAACTACAAAAACAGTCTGTAATACAATAAACAAATATTAGAATAAAATTATATTAAAAACTTATAAGAAGATAGGTTTCTCACAAACTTACATTAACAAATTCCCATATTTGATCTTTGGTTGGCATTTCTCTCCAATTCACATAGTTTAGTGGTGCAAAGTTAGGTTTCCTTGCTATCGTGCCCAAGAATCCACTAAAACTAATCAAAGTTTTTTCATCAGGACCAACCGGCTGATGTTTTTCATTTAAGATGATTGGATGGCGTTCGTTCCTTTGTCGTGTTTGCAAATCTTTCAACATTGTTAGTCCTCTAGTTTTTTTCTTCGTTGAGGCTTGCAAATCAGAAGTTGTGTTAGCTTCATACTCAACCAAAACAGCTGTGTTTCCACCTACAATGCCTATATTGTTCTCATGTAATTGGCCACAACTGTTGCTACAAATTTTTGGTTGTCCTTCGGGTTGCCCTACATTCATCCCACTCTCTTGTGGTTGTTGAAGTTGATGTGTTTGTTTGGAAGCTAAAAAAGCCGACAACGAACCATTGGATGCAGATTTAGCATGGTGGGAGCTTTGCGCTTGTTCACGTCGAACTTTATTGCCATGACCTTCGTCTACATTCGCTGAATTTTTCTGGTTGTCAATTCTTTCTTGCTTCATTTTCTTCAATCTCAGGTAATCCGTAACTGAACCCATTGAAGTGAATGTTTCCTTCTCTTGTCCATCTTGTTCTGCTTGGACTCTAACTCCCTGATTATAAATAAACAATCATGACATCATAGTCCAATAGGGAAAAACAAGAATGAAGCTAATACAAACATAATTTTACTTGAAGAAGTCAGGTCATTCTGCAGACAAGAATGAAGCTAATACAAACAAGAATGAAGCTTGAATATTTTCTGCAGATTTCTGCAGATTTTACTATTACCACAATTTGCTTGGTTCCTTGATGTTGCCGTGTAGATTGAGATTCATGAGCTTCATCCTCCTCATCTTGAAGGATCAACTGTCGCCTTTCTTGTATTTGCTTTAGTTGTTTTTCTTTGAAAGAAGAAGCAATTGTTCCCGGTGGACATAATCGTGCTCCTTGTCTCGATGCTTTCGAATTAGGTACCTTAGCTTTGAGCTTCTTCATTTCAATTACCTAAAATGAAAATATGAGAGAACAATTAATTATATATATAAACAAATTTGCAAGTTATCAAACTAGTAACTAAAAAAGGGATAATTCATTTTAGGTAATTATATACATAAACTGTTTTAGCCTCATGGAAGAAAATAATGATAATTGATAATTCATTCCATCCAATCAAACCCGGTATCATCAAAATCTGAATCATCTGTATATGTGGCAGCATCTATGAGATCATTTGAAGAACTTGTAGGCATGTCAACCACCATTCCAGGTAAATCTTCCCTATGAAAAGTACCACTGATTTCATCAATGCTTGTAGACGGATTACACCCGACATCATTAAGCTCTCCCCAAAAATTATCTTGAATGTTGACATTATTTTCTTCCACCATATCAAAAACATCCCTAGGCACATTTCTTATCACATAATGACAGCCTATGTCAGTTGGATCTTTGATATAAAAAATTTGATGTACTTGATTAGCCATTACATAGGGGTCCTCCGAATAGCAATGCCGATTAAAATTAACTTTTAGAAGCCCAAATTTGTCTTTCTCCTCTTGAAACCAAGTGCATCTAAAAAGAATAACACTGCATTGACCAGAATAATTCACTTCAATTATGTCCTCGATTGCCCCATAATAGCTTACATCACCAATGATCGGATTTCTATCTTTCGAACTTGCAAAACTCGGAGTTAATGCCGCTAGAGTCACACCACTATTTTGTGTCCGACATTTGTTATCTCGCTTTCTTGTGCGAAATTGATATCCGTTTATAGCATAGCCTGCATATTTCTTACAAACCAAGTCAGGACCCTTGGACAACCAAATAATATGACTTGGAACATCCTTTGACATGATGACTTTTAATTCAAACCATTTACAAAATCCTTGGCTGTTTGCTTGTGTTCTAGCCCATTTACTAGTTTTGCCTCTTATCTCCGGTAACTGTTGGTGCTCCCTACATAGTTTTCATAAAATATAAGTCAATTGTGACCACTTAATAAAGTAAAAAGTACACCAATTAATAAACTGAAATGTATATACTGACAATTGAATTGGCAACTCACTTTATATACTTCTCAACTTCTTTGTCTCCACAATTAAATAAAATATAACGGTGCGCATGCTCCTTTTCTTCCATTATCAATTTAATTGGCTTGCCAAAAATTTTCAATCTTCCCCCTATCGGATGGCCTTCTGTAGGGAAAAGACTAGACAACACATTGTTATAAGAACCCCTTTCGCCATTTTCAACTTATGGTACATCATTCAAAAATCTAGAACAAAAGATCAAGCATTCTTCGGCCAAATAACCTTCAGCTATGGAAGCCTCTGGTCTACTTCGATTGCGGACATATCCCTTCAAACGACCTAGATACCTTTTAACAAAATACATGGAACGACAATGCACAGGTCCACCTAGCTTTATTTGATTCGTCAAGTGAATAGGCAAATGCACCATTATGTCAAAAAAACTAGGTGGAAAGATCATCTCAAGGAGACATAATGTTTCACAAATTTCAAATTGGAGACGATCAAGATCATCTATTTTGACAACCTTACTGTATACACCTTTAAAAAAAGCACCAAGTCTGATAAGAGCAATGGCCACATGTTTTGGCAATGATTTTATGACAGCAATTTGCAGCAAATGATGCATAATAAAATGTGCATCATGACTTTTATAACCGGAAATTTTCTTCCCAGTTATATCAACACATCGTGAAATATTCGATGCACATCCTTGAGGCAACTTTGCATCTTTCAAAACAGAGCAAAAAATTTCCTTTTCATGAGCTGTCATGGAGAAACAAGCTTTCGTTAATATCATGCATTGCCGATAATTAGATGGAATTGGGTGAAGCTCCGTTCGAATGCCCATATCTTTCAAGTCGAGTCGAGCATTAATATGATCTTTTGTCTTGCCAGGAATGTCTAACAACGTTCCAAGAATGCTATCACATATGTTTTTCTCAATGTGCATTACATCAAGATTGTGATGACAAGTATTCAACTCCCAATATGGTAGATCAAAAAATATTGATCTTTTCCTCCATGGATTGTCTTTGTCTGGCTTTTTCCTTTTTTATGATTTACCAAAACAATTGGGAAAACCAGATGTTAGTTGGCGAACATCAGTACCTGACAAAGAAGATGGAGCCAATTCATCCTCTACTTTACCATTGAATGATTTTGTATCATATCTCCAAGGGTGACTCGTTGGCAAAAATATGCGATGATTCATACAGCAAGTCTTTCTACTATATTTTAAATACTGAGAACAAGTTTCGTAATGACATAATGGACATGCAAACTTCCCCTTGCTAACCCAACTAGCCAACATTGCATAAGCAGGAAAGTCACTAACAGTCCACATTAAATTTGCTCGAAGTAAGAAAGACTTTTTAGCAGAAGCATCATACGTATCAACCCCATATTCCCAAAGTTCCTTCAATTCTTTGATCAATGGCTGCATGTAAATGTCAATGTCTTTTCCGGGAGAAGTTGGACTAGGAATGATAGACGACAAAATCAAAAATTCTGGTTTAATGCATTGCCAAGGTGCCAAATTATAAATTGATAAAACTATAGGCCATGTGCTATGAGAAATACTCATTGTTCGAAATGGATTGAATCCATCACTAGCAAGGCCTAATCTAACATTACGGGGTTCTTTCGCAAAGTTAGGATATCTTGAATTGAAGTCCTTCCAAGCCTGTCCATCAGCAGGGTGTCGCAAAGCACCATCTGTAGGACGTTCCTTTACGTGCCACAACATACTTTCAGCTGTTTTTGGACTCATGAATAACCTTTGAAGCCTAGGTTTTAGCGGAAAGTATCGAAAAACCTTGGCAGGAACTTGGTGACCTTTAAAAGAGTTTGTTTGCTCGGAATTTTCATCTACTTTCCACCTAGAAGCTCCACAAACATCACATAACTTGGCTTCCTCATTGTTTCCCCAAAATAACATGCAATCATTAGGACAAGCATGAATTTTCTCATAGTCAAGGCCCAAATCCTTAATAATATTCTTGGCCGCATTAAAGGAAGAAGGGATATTCGCATTTGGGAAGGCTTCTCGTAGTAACTCTAATAGGGAAGTAAATGCAACATTACTTATTCCATAGGTGCACTTAAAAAGATACAATCGAATGATGAATGAGAGTTTTGAGAATTTTTTGCACCCAGGATATAGCTCTTGTTGACCTTCTTCCACTAACTTAAAGAATTTTTTAGCCTCCATATTTGGTTCTTCTCTAATTTTTTCTGGTATACTTTGCAATTCTTCAACAACATCTCTGAAGGAGTTATGTAACAATGCATTTATATCATCCTCACAATCAACATCATTTCCTTCATCGGTGTTAATTGGCTTCGGATGTAAATCTTCTCCATGAAAATGCCAATTGAGATATCCTGGACTAAATCCATCTCTAATCAAATGATCATACACAATATTTCTTCGATACCAATAACGAAAATAACATTTCTTGCATGGACAAGAAATCTCATTTCCTTTAGATGATCTAGCGAAGGACTTATCGAGAAAGTCGTCTACACCATTCAAAAACTCTTCTGTCGATCTAGGAAGGCTCATCCATTTCTTGTCAGAAAAATCCATGTTGTTGTCCAGTTAAGTCAAACCAAAAAAATGAGAGAAATGACAAGATTGTAGCCGATGTGTAGTATATCTGGTGGCTGTAAATTTCAACAAGCTAAAAGAAGAAGTTGTACTAGCAGCAGAATATAAGCAGAACTGAAGCTGAGTAAAAGAGGTGGATATATGGCGCCCAGTACTAAAGATTACAGCAAATCTGGTCACCTTTTGTGGCTATGGTTTATGACCTTCTGAGCCACAATAAACCTCCAACGCTATCGTTCTTATAGAGGCAGTCCCACTGCCAATAAAGTGCAAAAAAGAATCAACTAAACATGTTAACGTTACTCCTAAACTAAAACCAATGACAGTTGTTGCTGATTCTCAAAAGATAAAGCTTGAACATAGTTCAACAACATCATCATTTTGTTGTTGATTCTCAAAAGATAAAGCTTGAACATACCTGGGTAAACTATGATTAATTTTATTTTTCTGACTCAATAATCCCTTTTGGCTGTTTTCAACACAGTGCTTAATATTTTCACTTGGGTTTCATTCAACAGGGTAGAGTAACAACTTGTGCCACTCGAGGTGTGTGACACCTTCTCTTTCTTATCTATCAGCCTTAACTTTTGGTTTTTGAATCAACATGATTCAGAGTGGTAGGATTTCTCAGTCTTTCTTATGAAGAAGCTACTGCCCTTGCTCTACATTGCGAGTATACATATAAATTCATTGAAAACTACATCTAATGTAAGTTTTTCTCCTCTCACAGTCAAGTTCGTATAATATGTAAGTTTTTCTACTTATCTACCCCAAATTACCTAGAAATCAAGGAGCCATCAATAAAAGAGCATGATGAAATCCCTAGAAAGTAAGAGAGGAAGAAGAAAAAGAGGATGTAACTCACCAATTAGGATAGGCCTGCGAATGGAACAGAAAAGACGATCAAGTCGGAACTCCGTCGGGGCTGAAGGTTCTGGTGGCGGCACGAATTTGGATCCAAATTGGATTCGGGACTGATTTTGGAAACGGAAGCCAGAAAGAGAGAGAGCGCGAGGGAAATGGGCCTCTGTAGCAAAATAAAAGGAGGGAAACAAATAATTATTTATGAAATTATTTACTTATTAAATGTTATTTTTAGCAACGGTTATAAACCGTAGCATTTGTATATTTTATACAACAAATTTTATAGATCGTTGCATTTAGAGTATATTTATGCCACGCTTTTTTAACCACCGTTGCCTATTACTAGACTATGCAACGACTACTTTAAACCGTAGCATTACTGGAAGAAATATACCACACTTTTTAACACCGTTGCCTTAGGGTCATTTTATTCCACGCTTTATAAGACCGTTGCAAAAAAAGCGTTGCAAAAAGTGAGTTATGCAGTAGTGATATATATATATATATATATATATATATATATATATATATATATATATATATATATATATATATATATAAGTTTGAACCCCACCTTAGACAACTGATCTCAGCTCATTATGCACATGTTAGTGTAGCCCACAAAACAAAAAAAAACGTTTTTCTTAATAAACATAATTAAAGCTTCCAAAAATTAATTATTTCGGAACTTCGGAACATCAATAATTCATAATAAATAGCCCTTTTGTTAGAAAAATTCGAACCTTATGTCTTTTCCCCAGAAAATTCCATTATCTACAATTTTGTAAGTTTTAGTTTTTCCAAATTCTAAGCAGAAATTGACCAAAGTCCACATATGGACGATTTTGCAGGCTATAATCAAATTTCAGTCAAGAAATGAGGTCCACAAACATGAAAAACATGTTTTAAATATTTTTAGTAACAAAAATACTCCTCCTCCATATATACTCATATATCCCACATTCATTGTAAAAATAGCACTATTATTATATTATTAAAATATAATAATATATTTAAATGAATTATTTATCATAAAAGATAAAATATCAATTTTTCAACAATTGTCACTTTAAAATTTTCGCCATCTATATCCACATAAAATGAATATTTTTCTTATCATATAAATTAATAATTAATTATTCACAAATAATATTATAGAATCACAATACTAGCAACCAGACCGTTCCCAGGAAAGAGGGGACTTTCCAATAAGGATTTCTCCTTACTGGCGCGTAATTAGATGACCAAACCTCTCTTTAGACATAACTTCCTAGACATTGTCAATATTGCTATCTAATAAATTTATTCAAATAATATGAATTATTGATCCGATAATGAAAATACTGAGTAGTGACAATTATTAAAACAACAATAATATAAAATATCAACGTAGCAATTACCGAATCAATAAAATAAAATATTGAACAGTAACTACTGTAACAATTATTGAGTAGTGCCTTCTTACGTAAGAATCAATAATTGGTGCAATACCGTGTGCTACTGTGCAACAACGCGTATTACTGTGTTTTAACCACCGGGTATTCCAACAGTATTAACGGTAACAACTATGCCATTATTTATAAACAACTTATACTTGTCGTTTTATTCATCCAATCGCTTTCCGTTATGGGACCCACAAAAGGCTGCGCCGTCGTACGAATATTCCCCGACAGCAATAATATTCCACGACCAAACAAATATTCCCCGACAACAATGAATATTTTATAACCACTTGCTTATTTAAAAATATTTGCGCATTTTACCCATAACTAACCACATTAATCAAATAAACCCTTACTATTTCAAAATAATAAATAAAGGAAATTCCATTTTATTAAAATAAAAATTCGAGGTCTTACAACCTCCCCTCCTTGTGAAATTTCGTCCTTGAAATTGACGTACGTACCTGGTATTTCAAAAAGGTGAGGATACCTCGCTTTCATCTCTGTTTCCAACTCCCAGGTCATTTCTTCAATAGCATGGTTCCTCCACAAAACCTTAACTTGCGGTATGACCTTTGTACGTAGGACATGCTCCTTCCTATCCAAGATCTTAACAGGTACCTCCTCGAACATTAAATCTTCGGCTATTTCGTCTGGTTCTAACTCAATAACGTGGTTTGGGTCGTCCACATAATTTCGTAACTTCGATACATGAAAAACGTTATGAACACGCGACATACTTAGCGGTAAAATGAGTCTAGAGGCCACAGTTCCTATTCGATCGAGGATTTCAAAAGGACTAATAAATCGAAGGTTTGAGCTTTCCTCAGATCGCCGATTCTCGCTTTTGGAATAACAACTTCTTGCACCTCCTTCTTCATATTCATCAGCTCCGGTGTGTAGCTTGAGCGGTTTTAACTTTATCGATTAAAGTCAATTTTACTCATATATCATCACGTGATCCATAGAGTCTTTAACTCTATCTCTATCATTTGTAAGTCATACGAAATGGGTCTTTTTGTTAAAAACATCGCATTCGTAACCACATACGATTTTCTACTCAACACGTTAGCTACCACGTTTGTTTTTCAGGATGGTATGGTCAGAACAGGTTCCAAAATGAGTCTCCTCTTGAGTTCTTCGAAGCTCTTCCCACATTCCTTGCTCCATTCAAATTTTGTATCTCTACGAGTCAGCTGAGTTAATGGAGTAGCGATTCGAGAAAAATCCTTCCACGAATCTCCGATAGTAACCAGCTAAGCCTAGAAAGCTACATATTTCGATTACTGACTTAGGTTGCTCTCAACTATGACTCATATCCCAATCTTGGATATCACGTCACAATGGTACCTATCAGTTTACTACCACACAAATATGGCATCCCCTACGGAGAGTCTAGCTTCGGTGCATTCCACAAAGGAAGTCACCAGATAGAGGCTCGGGTACCAAATTCTATAGTTGAATTTTTAACTCCTGAAGTTCAATAGGAGCCATTCGATATGAGATTTTAGAAATGGGTTTTGTACCGGGTTTAAAGTCGATACAAAATTCAATATCACACTTTGGGAGTAAGCCAAGAAATTCTTCAGGAAATACATCAGGAAATTTACTAACAATAGAAATATCATTCAAATCTGACGTATTTTTGTTCAAGTCCATAACATGGGCTAAGAAAACTTGACCTCCGTTTTTCAATAAATGAATGACTTTCTGGCTTGATATGAAAGTGTTTGACTTCAATGGTTTGGTTGCTTGAATTCGAATAATAGGTTACTTAGGAATACGAAAACTAACAAACTTACGAAAGAAAACAATTTTGGCATGATGAGTAGTTAATCAATCAATCCCTAAAATCACATCAAAAACAAGTATCGTTAAAGAAATAAGGTCAACAGGTAATGTGATGGTGCCAACTTGGATTAAACAAGATTTATAAATAGTGGATGTAATAAAAGTTTCTTCTAATAGAGTTTTAACAGATAAGTCAAAGTCTAATTTTCTCTGGAGTCAAGTTTAAACGTTGAGTATAAGCAGGAGAGATAAATGAATGGGTAGAACCGGTATCTAATAAGGTATTTACTTCGTAAGAATTTATAATTAACTAACCCGTGCTAACTTCGTTCAGGTTCCTAGCCTTCTGACCAGTCACGACAAACGCTTTTCCTGAAACCACCGACTTTATTTTGTCCGTATCCGCCTTTGGTGCCACCGTCACATCTGGACTTGATTTTCCTATAGGACAAAATTGAGCTATGTGACCGTCTTTCCCACAACTAAAAGATACCTTAGAAGGCTGTGGACAGTTTGGACTTATGTGTCCCTCCTCTCTGTATTTGTAGCATCTAACTGGCGTTCGTTCTCCTCCCCTACATGCTGCTGCTGCTGCTGCTGCTGCTGCTGCTGCTGCTGCTGCTGCTGCTGCTGCCGATGTCTTTCCGTCATCGTTAAATCTTCTTTTGTTGAAATTTCCAGTTGAATCATTTCTTCTATTATCTTGGCCATGATTACCACCGAAGTGGTTACCATTTCTGGCACGATAATTTCCTCCACGATGGTTATCATTTCTCTGATGATTGTTTCCACCGGTACGATCCTGGTTGTGGTCCCCCGGTTGAACGTACTCATTATCTCGCTCTAATAATTGAGCCCTGTTGACAACGTCTGAATACAGAGAAAATTTGTGAGAAATGAGATATTGACACATGTCGTGTTTTAAACCTCTCAAAAACATCCGCGTCATACGTTCCTCATTCTCCACAAAATGAGGTGCAAACCTGGATAACTCCGCGAACTTCGCCTCATACTGGGACACCGTCATGTTGTTCTGTTCTAGTATAATAAACTCTACCTCCTTCATATGACGAATACTTTCAGGAAGGTACTTGTCATTAAACAATTTCTGAAACGTTTCCCAAGACATGCTGAGTGCGGTTGGCTGGGTCCGCTTCACAGATTCCCACTAGTAATCTGCCTCGTTACGAAACATAAAAGTGGAGAATGGAACCTTCTGTTCCTCCGTGCATCACAAGACATCGAATATCTTGGTAATTTGCTTGATCCATGTCTCCGCCTTAATCGGATCCGGCTTTCCCCAGAATTCTGGTGGTCCCAACTCTTTGAACTGTTTGGCTATGACAAATTGTGTGTTGCTATCATTTCCACCGGTATTTTGTACACGAGTCTCCCTCTTCTGATTTTGCATGAACTGCAAAAAGCTTCTAAATATCCCATCGTTCATCGTCTGATCAGTGGTTTTGTTCACAAGTGGAACATTATCGGCCTGTTGCATGTTCTCCTCATTGGTGAGCAAAGGTGTCTCCACGGTCTCATTTACTCCACTGTTAACATTCTCAGTTGCCATTCTCAATTACTGCCATAAAATAAGGGTTAATTAAAGAAATTAACATATCACATAATATCCCTATATTCTGACCAACCAACAAATAAGCTTAGGTAGGATATACTAGCGAAGGATTTACTCGTCTCTCCCCTCCTAGTTCTATTCTCCGATCTCCGCCAGAGACCATATTCCTAAGCTCTGATACTAACTGTGACGCCCCAAAAATAGGTCCAATCCACCCAACCTATTCTGAGTCGCCAAATCCACCCAACTTCATTATTACAATTGTCGTGCAAAATACGACAACACTTATGCTATGAGTTTAAATACAAATATTGTCTTCTAGACAATATCCACACCCAAATAAATCCTCATTACAATTATTGATACACTATTTTACAAAATAGTGAGGACTACTAAAACAACTTCTAGAACCATCATTCCACACCCCGACTAGTACTCGCTACATTTTCGCCTCTTGAGAAGAAAAATGGAACAAAAAAGAAAAGGGTGAGCTCAACTAGCCCGGTAAAGAACATTATGACTAAAATAATATAGAACAAATTATCGTTAGTCCTCAACAGGGAAAAATTTGATAGAATACAATAGACAATAAGTTTTAGATCAACAACTGCAGCGGAAACAACAATTCATTAGAAGAGTTAAGTAGAGATTGAAATCTACTATCATCTATGAATTTAAAAATCCATCATTGATATTTTATCCCTGTAACATCAATCAATATACATCTTGAATCAAATAGTCATCTTTTCACTACAGACCAAAGATATTAATCAGTCGGTCATGTTCATCTCAACACCTGTTCATCTTTGCACTACGGGCCAAAGATATTCATCAAGAAATCATTTATCTTTACACTACAGGCCAAAGATATTCAGTAATATCATCATTTAGGATTGAGGATGATGAAAAATATATTTTAAAGAAAACGAATCCAATGAGACAAAAGAACAAATATTAAGGATTCGTACTTCGGTTTATCCATGTTCAAAAATACTCCATAATAAACTATTGTGGAGCAGAATTCAAAAATGAAGATCAAAACATAGATTCAATTAAAGATTGGAACCATAACAGACAATCTTGGACACAGAAAAGAAAATTTAATTTTTTTGTGAATAGTGCTATATTTGTGAATAGTGTCGTATATGAGAATAGTACTGTATACGTGAATAGTAACTCTGACACTAAAAGGTAGAAAGTCTACAAGAAAAATTATCATACTTCGTGATTTGTACTCGCGAATAGTAACTCGTGAATAGTAACTCCTGAATAGTAACTCGTGAATAGTAACTCCGACATGAAAAGATAAGAATTTCACAAGAAAAATCTTACCAATATTCCGGCATAATGATATTGAAAGAAATAATATCATTTTTTTTAAATAAAATAACACCCCTTACCTTGAAAAGACAGTACTTCTGACTGAAACACTGGATATAGATCTGAAGGGAACTTGCACCGTATAGCAACACTAAAAGTCTTAAAATACTCACAAGAATACGCTCGATAATATAGAGAGAGAAAACTTCAGTTTCTGGTGTGATTTTCAATTCTAACCTAAGCACCCTATTTATAAGAAAATGCTTAGAACACCAAAGCAGAAAATTTAAATATATATATATATATATATATATATATATATATATATATATATATATATATATATATATATATAATTTTCAAGCCCGCCTTAGACAACTGATCTCAGCTCATTATGCACATGTTAGTGTAGCCCACAAAACAAAAAAAAACGTTTTTCTTAATAAACATAATTAAACCTTCCAAAAATCAATTATTTCGGAACTTCAATAATTCATAATAAATAGCCCTTTTGTCAGAAAAATTCAAATCTTATGTCTTTTCCATAGGAAATTCCATTATCTACAACTTTGTAAGTTTAAATTTTTCCAAATTTCAAGCAAAAATTGACCGAAATCCACATACGGACGATTTTGCAGGCTATAATCAAATTTCAGTCAAGAAATGAGGTCCACAAACATGAAAAACATGTTTTAAATATTTTTATTAACAAAAATACTTCTCCTCCTCATATACTCATATATCACACATTCATTATAAAAATATCACTATTATTATATTATTAAAATATAATAATATATTTAAATAAATTATTTATCAGAAAAGATAAAATATCAATTTTTCAACAATTGTCACTTTAAAATTTTCTCCATCTATATCTACATAAAATGAATATTTTTCTTATCATATAAATTAATAATTAATTATTCACAAATAATATTATAGAATCACAATACTGGCAACCAGGCCGTTCCTAGGAAAGAGGAGACTTTCCAATAAGGATTTATCCTTACTAGCGCGCAATTAGATGACCAAACCTCTCCTTAGACAGAACTTTCTAGACATTGCCAATATTGCTATCTAATAATATTATTCAAATAATATGAATTATTGATCCGATAATGATAATATTGTGTAGTGACAATTATTGAAACAACAATAATATAAAATATCAATGTAACATTATTGAATCAATAAAATAAAATATTGAACAGTAACTACTGTAACAATTATTGAGTAGTGTCTTCTTACGCAAGAATCAATAATTGGTGCAATACCGTGTGCTACTGTGCAACAACGTGTATTACTGTGTTTTAACCACCGGGTATTCCAATAGTATTAACGGTAACAACTACGCCGTTATTTATAAACAACTTATACTTGTCGTTTTCTTCATCCAATCGCTTTCCGTTATGTGGCTCACAAAAGGCTACCCCGTCGTACGAATATTTCCCGACAGCAATAATATTTCACGACCAAATGAATATTCCAATACAACAATGAATATTTTATAACCACTTACTTATTTAAAAATATTTGCCCATTTTACCCATAACTAACCACATTAATGAAATAAACCCTTGCTATTTCATAATAATAAATAAAGAAAATTCCATTTTATTAAAAAAAAATTTCGGGGTCTTACATTTATACTTGTAAAGGGCCCGCTCTGGCTGGCATACACAATGTTTTGCAGTTGGTATGCCCGCCCCGACGGGGGTTTGGTGAAGGAAAAGTTCGCCCCGACGGTGGTCTTGTTTCTGCTCTGACGTCCTTTGGGAAAATGACCATAACTTTTGATCCGGGAGGAGTTACAAGGCCCGCCACCTATTAAATCCAATATATCGATGAGCACTATAACTTTCATTCTTTAAGAATTGACAAATTCAGATTGAATCAAGGTGAAAATCGGGCTTGAAGTAGATGCTATTTAAATTGCAAACATGAGAACTCTTAGCTTTGATCTTCGTTGATAAAAAGGCCATAACTCTCGCATCCGAACTCCAATTGGGATGATTAAAGATGTTCTGAAAAGCTAAGAAGAAGCTCTACAGTATAATCCAAGTTCTAAGCCAAGAACATGCCTCCCACTTGGAGTTAAAAGTCCTTAAATCTTCCCTTCTTGCATTTACTTGCGTATTTTGGTCCAAAAGATGTCTGAATTGCTTTTCCTTACTTTTTCATGCCAATAGTCACCTTTTTCTTGCGTTTTCATACCCAAACATATAATATATAAAATGAACACAAAATGCATGAAAAGTAACTAAGAAACATGAGTTTGAGCAACTAATTTAAGTAACAGATACCGGATAAGTAGGTATAAAACCTACTTATCACTTCACATCTCGAAAATAAAAGCAATTAAGCTGAATATCTAATAAAATGGAAGTATCAAAGGCCTCAATTACTATTGAGTACAAGGGTTTGAAAAACCTCTTTTATAAAACATCATTGTTATATCTTGTTTAAAACTGAATTTTTACACAAATTCAAACCCTTTGTCTATAGGTGTAAACGAGGCATATCACTACTTCCAAATAACAACACATTGACCCACACACACACACACACACATTCATATAATACTTTCTTGAAAAGTGGCGGTCACCGTGGCAACACGGATGTCGGGGGGGGGGGTGCCTAACACCTTCCCTCCGCATAAGCAAGTCACCGAACCCTAATGAATCTCGGTTTCACAGACCCGTTTAGAAGTGTCACATCACTGGGTCAATGTGCAAACCTTTTCTCGGTTGTGTTGGTACAACCAGTTAAAAAACCAACTGGCGACTCTTACCAGTCCATCGTCGACATTATACATGTCAGACCTTTTTCACTTATTTTTTTAAACAAATCTCACCTAAAATGAGAACACCAAAGAACAAGAATAGAAAATGGACAAATAAAAATCCCGACATCAACAGGTGGCGACTCTGCCGGGGACACCAGTAAGAGGACTTAAGCCACTATTACAAGCTTTTCAAAACTGTTATATGCTTGTGTGTGGATGTTGCATTTACATTTATGATGAATGTGTACGAATGCATTTTTTTACTGCACTGCAATATATCTATCTGTGATATTAGTGCTTCGCACATGTCATCATTTTCATAAACGGTGAGACACGCTGTATGTGAATGTATGTTGTGTGGTTCCTCCACCAGGAGGCTATCAAGTCGGTGTTTGATTACTGGACTCGTAGGAAAACTAATTCTAATGAAGCTCAGGAAAGGCACCACCTAAATTCGCTGCAGTTGAAAGACCGGATTAATTTCCCGTTGAGTAAATTGCGATGATTTGGGAACTTTCATGCCAAAAAGCCGCGAGAATAACCTAAGATAGGTCAGCCTTTGATAAACCAAATGCGGAGGAAAGTCTCTTCATGCTTTCTTATTTCAAATTACTCGTAAAGTCAATTACTTGTAATTTACATTCCATATCCATCTCCATGTAATGAGGAATATATGCATGTACATATTTGAATTAACATGTTATCTTGTATTACAAATAGCTAACATCCATTTTGCAAGATCATAATCCTAAAATGGTCACATCACATAGAATGTAAACATTTACACAATCCTGAAAAATAAACTATGCAAGTTTTGTCACAGGGAAGCATTCGAACCTATTACCCGGTCAAAATCCAAAAAGGCTGCAGGCCTACCGCCAATCATGTCTTCATCTGACCAGTCTAATCCAGTGTCTAGTGAAGAATTAGACGGATTAAGTAAACAAATTATAGATTTGGTTGTTCTGCTTAAAGAACTACATCAATCTACTCAAGGTACGAAGATACCCATACATGCTAAATCCTCTGCACAAGGAGGAACCCAAGGTTCTGATAAAGTTATTACAGTACTTGAGCTGCAGTTGGATACAACCAACAAAATTCATGATACCATCCATCTCAAAGGAGATCTAGACACAGGTGACGTCAGGAAAAAGGTCCTTCAAATGGAAGAAACCCTTCGTTCAATCAAAGGAATTGGAGTACACGGGAGTGTCACCTATGCTGACCTTTATATATTACCTGGTGTTCATTATCCATAGAAGTTTAAAACTCCTGACTTCAAAAAGTATGACGGGTTAGTAGATCCTTACATACATTTGAAGGTGTTCGTTGGAGAACTTGGATCTTATGCAGAGGATGAGAAGCTCAGAATGCAGCTATTCTAAAAGAGTCTGACTGGAGAAGCCCGTTCGTGGTATACCAGATTAGACAATTCAAAGATCCATAGTTGGGAAGAACTAGCTCATGCCTTCCTCACACAATACAGTTTCCAGTCTCAGATGGCTCCTGACCGGTACCAGATTACCAAGGTCAAGAAACAGTCCAATGAGTCATTCAAAGAGTATGCTGAAAGGTGGAGGCGCCTTGCTGCTCAAGTGATTCCTTCTATGACAGAGTCAGAAATGGTCATGACCTTCATACACATATAAGAAGCTTCTTTTTATGAAAAAGTCTTAGCTGGCATTGGTAAACCATTTTCTAAAATCATCAAACATGGGGAGATGGCTGAGATGGGATTGAAGTCAGGAAAAATTCAAGACCTAGCCGCTCTTAAAGCTGTTGCTGAGCACATCCAATCCGGAACTTATGGAAACAACCCCCAGAGGGTCCATAAAAAGAAAAAGGAGGATGATTCCTTGATACTCCAAGGTCAAAAGGGCAATCAGAATATGCCTATTCAGAGGAGAAATTACACTCCCTTTCAAGCTTAGTCTTCAAACCCTCTATTGCCTAAAGGTGGAGAAGTCAAAAGCCCTCGAGTATTCACACCCCTAGGGGATTCACTCGAGAATATTCGCAATCGTCTGACCACTCAGAAGAACATTATGCATCTTCTTCCACCAGCCAACCCTAATGGGAGGGGTTTCAATGTTACTCAGGAATGTGCTTATCATATCGGGGAACCTGGACATGATACTCAGGACTGTTGGGCCTTGAAACATAAGATCCAAGATTTAATAGACAACGGTGAGATCGTGGTCACCAAACCAAATCAACCTCACGTACAAGACAACCCTCTTCCTCCACACAAAGAGGAAGAGGTCAACATGATTAATTGGAGCAATGGACAGAGTTTTGAGTTTAACGGTGAATCTTCCCAGATGATCAAAGACGGTGTTGACAAATGGGATTATGCAAAGTTCTAGTTTATGATGGAACGAAAGATGAAAGCTCTGTGTAAGAAAATTGAGCAATTAGCAGAACTGGTGACCCATCAACATCAAGTCACACGCCAATTAGTCAGCCAGGAGCATGCTGGTCTCCTTCCCTTGGTTATGAATAATCCCTCGTCACCTTCAAAATATGAAATATTAGAGGACAAAGTGACGAAGAGAGAAACTACCAAAGCCCGTCGGGATTTTGCCAATAAAAGGGAATTTACATACTTGGGCCAACCTATGGAGGAGATACTTCATATGCTAATCAATGAAGGAAGAATCATATCCCTTCAACCTCCAATTAATCATCGTTTAGGATGGGTTAATCCTGATGGATATTGTTAGTATCACTCCCATTCTCGCGGTCACAGCATGGAAGAATGCTGGGCACTCCGCCACCTTATTCAGAATCAAATTGATAGTGGTGTCCTGCAACTGGCAGATAACGATACTGTGCTATTTGAGAGTGAAAATACTTGTCCAACTAAATGGAAAGGATTGGTGGCAGTCCGATGAGGCTGATGGGACTGTTAAACAACTCATAATTCAACTCAAAAGAGTTAACAATACTTTGGAAATGGCTACGCCAAAGCCAATCACCTTGCCATTCAGACCACAATATCATGTGATCAGCTTACAAAAAGTCCCCTGGAATTATGGAGAAGCTGAAGGATTCACCTCTTATACAACTACTACAGTGTCGAAGGAAAATCTACTGTGTCTTCCCTAACAGGTGATGAAGCATATCATCAAATCAAAGGGGAAAATTCGCATGGAGAAGATTGAAAAATTTCTACGTGCTATGGGTCATAATGAAGCGAAGGTGGTTTTAAGCTTAAGAGAAGCTCCACATCAAATTTCAATTCTAGACTTGGTTTTAACTTCTGAGGATCACAGGAAGATTCTACTAAAGGTTTTGGAAGAGGCATACTTGCCGAAATCAATAGATGTGGAAAAATTTCAACATCTGGTTGGTCACATTTTCAACAACAATGTGATATCTTTCACTGATGATGATATACCACCCGAAGGGACCGATCATTGCAAGCCGTTACACATTGCGGTTTTGTCCTCCAGATGCATGTTAGCTGTAGTCTTGGTAGATGGAGGTTTGTCTCTAAACATCTGTCCTTATGCTACGTTATTGAAAATGAATGTCAATCTCAAGCGGATCCGAAGTAGCCATACGATTATCAAAGCTTTTGATGGATCCCATTGGAATTCAGTCAGAGAGATTGAGTTGCCAATTGAGATTGGTCCCCATACATTTTGTGTATCTTTTAACGTTCTCAAAATAGATACAAAATACAACCTACTTTTGGGGAGACCGTGGATTCATATGGCTAGAGCAGTCCTCTCTACTCTTCAACAACAACTTAAATACATTATCAACAATAGCCTAGTCACAGTTAACGCTGAATCGAAATACCCTCAACAGATTGACATGCCAATCATCAGTTTTAATTCTGATGTTGAGCCTGTCAGTTTCCACGCTTTGGAAGTAAGCAATACTCAATATCATTCCATTGGGACGCCATTTCCCGTACCCAAGATTTCTATCGAAGTGATGGCAGCTACTCAAGAAATGATGTCATTAGGACACCAGTCAAGACAAGGGCTGGGTAAAAATAATCAGGATATGAAGCACCCGATTCAATTGTCCAGTCAAATTGGGACAGCCGGACTAGGCTATTCTTCCAATTCCAGTCACAGGAATCCACATAAGCATAAGAAGATTCCTTCAGTTTCAGCCATACGACGATCATTTCCACTTGTAAATCTAAATTCCGCACAATCTTCGGTAAAGGTGCCAGCCAATGTAATAGCTATGTTATTTCCTAAACCGATATCGGTAAAGGAAAAGGAAGTCTTTGTTCCAGATCCCAAGGTGGAAGAAGAGGAACGAAGAATTAAACAAGACATCGTTTGAATGGTGTCAGGCATATGCATCATTGTCCATGATGAATATACAAACAGATACACCCCAGACGATGATTGCCCAAACATAATGGTCATCATTCGGGAGAAGGAGGACGGTGACAACCCCTCCATCACTATAGTCCCCCCAGACTTTATCCTTGCTAATTGGAGCAGCACTCCTTTCATTAGTCGACAAGGGTAAAATGGGCAGGACTTCTTTCTGCCCTATAAATATTATAACTGCTTACTTTTCTGTACAGTATTAGCAGTTATTTTGTCCGTACATGCTAACACTTTGTATGATTAAACATTTTCATATATATTGAGTGAAAGCATATTTTATTTCAGGACTCTGAACTTAGATGTGCCTGTACTTGCTGATATATGCCTTTTCTCCACAAAGATTGTAACTTTGATGAAAAGTTGGACTCAGACTTGATGGAAATACAAGAGGACATTGAGGTGCCTCCATAGATCAAAGAATGGGTCGAAGACAAACCTAAACCCAACCTTGATCAAACCACCTCCTTCAATCTCGGAACCTTAGAAAACCCTAAGTTAATTCAGATTGGTTCAGACCTTACCCCAAACCAGAGGAATGACATGGTTACACTACTAACCCAATTCCAGGATGTGTTTGCATGGTCTCATGAAGACATGGTGGGTTTGTCCACTGACATTGTCCTTCATCACCTTTCCATTAAAGAGAGATTTAAGCCAGCCAAGCAGAAGCTCGGGCGATTGAAACCTGAGTGGAGTTTAAAGGTAAAAGAGGAAATTGTGAAACAATTTCAAGCTGGTATTATCATGGTGTCCACATATCTTGAATGAATATCCAACATCGTTCCCGTGCCTAAGCCTTGAGGAAAGGTGCGAGTTTGCGTGGATTATCGGGATTTGAATAAAGCTTGCCTTAAAGATAGCTTTCCCGTGCTATTCATCCACATTCTTATTGATCATGGTTGATGAGGAGGATCGTGAGAAAACTGCTTTCATCACACCTTGGGGAACCTTTTGCTATAAACGGTTGTCTTTTGGCCTCATCAATGCCGAAGCTACCTATCAGAGAGCTATGATGGCTCTTTTCCACGATTTAATGCATAAGGAGATAAAGATCTATATGGATAAAATCATTGTCAAATCCCGAATGAAGGAAGACCACCTAGACCATCTCAGAAAACTTTTCAACAGGTTGCGTAAGTACAACTTGAAGTTGAATCTAGCCAAGTGCACCTTTGGTGTTAAATCAGGTAAGTTGCTAGGATTTCTAGTTAGCCACAAAGGGATTGAGCTGGATCCCACCAAAATCCAGGCCATTACGGAAATGCCCATTCCTCCGATAGAGAAGGAAATACGGGGATTTTTGGGAAGAGTCAACTTCATTAGTAGGTTCATTTCTCAACTCACAGCAACCTGTGAGCCAATCTTCAAGATGTTAGGGAAGAACTCCTCCATGAAATGGAATGATGAGTGCCAGAAGGCCTTCCTTTCCATCAAAGAGCAGCTAGTCAAAGCTCCTGTCTTGGTACCACCCAAGGATGATGTTCCCCTGTTCATGTACCTATCTATAAGTGACAATGCTATGGGTTGGATTCTGGGTAAGAAAAACGATAGAGGCTGAGAACGAGCTATCTATTACCTCAGCAAAAGATTCAACAACAGTGAACACAAATACACTCTTATTGAGAAGACTTGTTGTGCTTTAGCATAGGCTGCCATGAGGTTACAACATTATCTCCATGGGCACACAACCCATCTGGTATCCCGCATGGATCCTCTCAGTATGTGTTCAGTAAGCCCATACTGAATTGTTAGCTATCCAGATGGTAGTTGATTCTGTAACAATTTGACATCATTTACGTGACGCAAAAGCCCATTAAAGGTCAAGGAATCACAGATCAACTGGCCGCCGCACCTTCAGGGGATTTTAAACCCCTAGAAACGTACTTCCCCGATGAAGGGGTAATGACAATTTAGCAATACTATCAGTACAATACACGTCAAATATGGAAGATGTATTTCGATGGAGCTATTAATATGGAAGGTTTTGGAAGCGGCTAACAAAAACATCAAGAAGATCATGCAAAAGATGTCCGCCAACCACAAAGGTTGGCCTTACATATTGCCTCTAATTCTGTTAGCTTACAGAATATCAATGCGCACTTCAATTGGGGCAACCCCCTACGCATTAACCTATAGGATGGAAGCAGTACTCCCCATAGAGGTAGAAATAAAATCCCTCAGAGTGTTGAAAGACGCTCAGCTGAATGAAGACCAATGGGTACAAGACAGATATCACCAATTGTCTTTAATAGACGAAAGACGAACCACGACTATCTTCCATGGTCAGTTATATCAACAAAGGATTGCTAGATCCTATAACAGAAAAGTCTGGCTATGGTAGTTTAAACAACATAACTTGGTTTTGAAGAAGATCATCGACAACTAATATCAGTCTAAGGGAAAATTCGTACCTAACTGGGAAGGCCTGTTTATTATCAAGGAAGTATTGACAGGAGGTGCTCTCAGATTGCAGGAAATGGACGGCGACGAATTTCCACAACTTATTAACTCGGACACCCTGAAATGGTACTATGTCTGAAGTTACCATCAAGCAAACTTCTTGGTATTGGATCATCAGATCACCAGTCATTCCGGTTCTTTAACCCTTCATTACATACAACTATTTTCCACACTGCGCCCCTCAGGGAAACACACTTTTCAAGCCAGCAGCCTGGTTTTCGGGTCATCAAATCCCTTCCCCTTCACTTGATTTTTTGACCCTTACTCGACTTCGGTTATCCCATTAGGGATTGAACCCTTCACGCTTGTAGTTTGTCCCCAAATATGGGATTAAACTTTTCACACTTGCAGTTTATCCTGAACTGAGGATGAAACATTCTTCCCCCCGCAGTTTTTCCTCCATATAGGATCAAACTTTTCGTTGGCTACTAATCGTCCTGAGGGGCAAACTACGTCGACCTAATCTCCTTGATACACGGGAGTATGTAGGCAACCATTTTATATGGCTTGGTCGTAATAAAACAAAAACAATAAAAACATTCCTACACTCTTCTCATTACAAAAACAACAAAAAATAACATTCCTACACCTTTCTGCCATATACAGCGTTGAACCTCTTACACCAGGTTCGAACTATGCAGACCTGATCTCCTCTTCAACAAAAGTACGTAGGCAGCCATTCATGGTTCGGTCTAACCCCCTACCAAAACACAAATATTTGTTAACGGTACTGGGATCAAACTTCAATCCACCACATTTCATTGGCTTCAGACCAAAGGGATGGAATTACCTGACCTCCCCATCTAAACGGGAGACTCGGCGACCATCTAAGCTACAGTTGTTCCTTGAAGAGCAACACCAATCCATAAGAGATGGAATTAACTAGGCTCCTCCTAAATAGGAGTACTGGCGACCATCTATGGTGCGGTCAATCTCATATAGGAAAGCCACACTCCTCTCCACATTTCTATATAGAAACCAGTCCCAATACACCAAAGATGGTAGGGATACACACAAATTCATGATCCATTCTGAACTATCCAGAGACAACTCAATGTCCATCCAGCAAGGAGGAATTCAGAATACATCAAGATCACAAGCCTTGAAGAAGCAGGAAAATATCAAGCAAGTATTTAGGCATATCTAAAAGGGAAGTGATCAAAAATATATTTCCCTGCTATATATAATACTGTTTGATATACACAATGTAAACTGTACATGACAAAATGGCTAAGCTAGTCTGTGCAGGAAAATACAAGGCTATCTACAGATCAGTATGCATGCGGGCTAGCAGATCTAAGATAGCATCTCTCTCAAGAGAATGAGGTAATGTTGTGGTCTCCTGTACAAGGATATCCACACGACCCAACAGATCTACAGCCATCTGCATGGTGACGCGATGCTCATCAATGTACACACTTATCTCGATAAGTATGCCAGTGGTCGGGGATCTCATTGTGGTACTATCTGTGATGGCTACATCCTGAGCAGAAATGGCACTATCCCGCTCAACGATCACTGCATCTCTGGCTGATTTGGCCTCATCCCGCTCAACAACAGCGGCATCTCTATGAGCTAATGCCTCATCTCTCTCTAACAGAGCTACGTCTCTCCCATCAAGAGCTATAAACATCAAGGATCTAGCCTGATCCCTCTCAAAGGTCATCAAATGAAGACTCTGCTCAAAGTACTGTGCTGAATGTTGGATCACAACAGTACTAGTACTGGGAGAATCTAAGAGAGCTGCTGGCAACCCAGTAAATGGCTCCTCCTCGATGGGAGAATCAATGTCTTCCATGGGCTCTCCACCATCTGAATCACTACCCAACACTGTGGATACTACCACAGCTAATGAAGTCTCTGTCTCCATCCATACCGAATACTCTGCAGGATAATCGGGATGGCTGATAGAAAAAGTAGCTATCTCACGCTGATCCCAACAAGCATACACCCGGGATCGGTCCTCTACTGATAGATGGCGAGAAGCTAAGCGCTGACCTAACGCCTCATCAAAAGGATGGAAATCCTGAAACTGGTCAAACTGCGACATCACAGCCAGTGGGTGGTACGTAGTCATGCCCCTCAAACTAGTCAGAGGAAGATAATCCATGCCTAGAGCATGAATAATGAAATTGTAGGGCGAACTGAGCCCTGTACACGGCAAGATAACAAACAAATTTCTAATCCCAGTTAGGAAAATGGACCAAGATGTAGGATCTGTACACTCCGTAGGATGGAAGGAATACGACATAGCTATCTCATGGGTGAAACAATACCCGTGTCATCTGAATGTGCCATTCGGTCTCAAGTGTGATATAAACCACGCGTACAACATGACCGAACTACCTGTGAATACCCCTGCTGGGTAAGTCCTACAGAATGTGGCCGACCTCAGTGTCTCTGCCATGATCATCGAAATAATGGTACGACCCTCCCTGAGAGCTCTCACTGCCACAATGACGCCGATGTCAACCTCATCCATGTATCGTGGCATATATACGTATGATAATATACACAGCAGTAATGCATCCACTTTGGCCAAATGCCACTCGTCCTCTGGTATGGTGAAATTCCCAGAATACCGAGCATAGTTGTCCTCATAGCCAAATCTGTCAATCAAAAAATGTTGGGATATCACGTGGCCGGATGTGATCTCATCCTGCACAACTCTCTGCCTCAGCCCGGTGAGAGTCATAAACTGACGGCTCATGTCACCAATGGCCATATACACGCAAGGTCTGTCAAGTGGAAGCATCGTCAAATGTGCAGACTCCTCCAGAGTCGGAGTCAACTCCTAGGTCCCAAACTGAAAAACCTTCCTCTCTAGTACCAAGTGCTCCAGCATGCCCTCCATAAATCTTGTGGAAACCTGAAACATCAAAAGGGTCATGGTATGCTGCAATATCTCATCTACAGTCACCCTATCTAAGGGTGACATATTATTATACCAATATCTCAGACGGGATGCCACCAATAATGGTGGGGTGTGATCTATGCGGCTGACTATCGAAGAAGACATCTGTGTGGGCCGTATCATAATACCATCCAGGGGTCAATGCTGAATATCTCTGGACATACATATATATGTATAACATGATACATATATAACAAATAATAGATGACAATATGATGCAGGGAATAGAAGATAGTACATACATTCCTAAATACATCATCATTTATATACATCATCTCTGTACAGCTAAAAATACAAGGAAATGGGGCACAAATGCCCTACTACTAACAGAGGCCTATCAAAAGATATAGCGAGAATGGGGCACAGACACCCAATATCTAACAAAAGGCCTATCAAAAGAGATAACGAGAATACACATCAAAAGAAGACAATGGCGTCAATATCTACATCATCAATCATGTTCACCTGATATAACTCCTCCTGGGTCACTGGATCTCTACCAACAGGGATGCCAGGCCTATATAAAGGGGGATCTATGCCGGCAAAGCTAAATGGATCATCTGAGGGGCCAGCTCCTGCGCTAGAAGGATCAAACGAATCAACCTCTGCTGGATCTCTACCTATATGTCGGATAAAGAAATGTGCCCGGTCTAGTCGCTAGGTCAAGCTGTCAATCTATGTCACATGAGTCAGATCTCGGACACATGCTAGTCAATCTGTCATCATCACGGATCCTGGAACCATATCCCCCATGAACTGAGTGGCGTGGGTCTGGGCTCTAATAGTACGAGGGATCCACCAATGCTGAAATACATCCTGAGTGCAGGGACCCTCTGACAATACAAAACCGTCAACACCCAACAATGGGATATCAATGATGGGTGACTACGACACATGCCAATAATGTATGGCAGGAGGCAAGATCGGTACACGGATCTCTCCTGTGGTGCTCCTAATAGCACGCTCTCCTAAAAAGAGCTCCCATCCTCCATCTGTGAAGAAAGGAACCATACGGGTGGAAATCACGTACTCGACACCAGTCGGGTACCCATCCTCAAATCTAATGGCCAAATGCTCCTCAAAATATGGAATCCATGTGATGACATCAGCTGTCAACAACTCCAGCTATAGGCGATAATGAGTGAAACCCTCAGCTACAGGGAACTCCGCCAGTATGGAATGATGCCATCGCTGTCGTCGTGGATAGGTATCCAACCCTAATACACTCACAGGATGTAAACATGGGAGCCTCTCATAGGCCCAAAATTGACAACACAAAAACAAACATCTGCTGTCAGTTAACACTCTTAACATATACATGGTAAATTACAAGAGAAATACTCACCAGCAGAAATAGGTAAAATCCTAACCAAGCCTCAGTCAAGCCCAGTGAGCGCATACGCACGCCCCTAAGGAAATAGGTAAAGGTGTAGGAGCCCCAATCATACTCTCCAATACGGTCCACATGTCGCGTGGCATTGATCAAAGCAAACGACACCGTAAAAGAGTTATCTGCTATGAAGTAGCCCCTAATGATCATCAGGAATAAATGCCAAAGAATGTTATCCCTGACTCAGACATCAGCTAGTATGGGATCACTCAATAGTCCACTCATAGCATCTACGCTCAAAGGACCCACACGCATAGTCCTGCCCTTGAGCGCCCCGTCCGGAACTCCTAACAAGGATCTGACGGCAGTGGGGGTAATATCCACCGTGCAAGGCACTGGTGCCCCTTCAAACTCCATACTTGTGATAAACAACTAATCCATCGGTGTCATCATCACCTCATAGTCTAGTAAATGGAGAGACTGAGTCTGGTGAAACCAGCGCTCAGACAATGCCCTAAGGTAACCCTAGGGACAACAACGGGAAAGGATGGAAAAGAACGCTCCAAATCCTCAATCATGCACAATCGTTCTATAGTCAGGATGCAGAGCATGGTACGTGGAGTGAATGCTGAACCAGTTCCCTCGAGGCTGTGTAAAGCCGGGAACCTACATAAAATGCAGATCAACATCAGAATCCTTTACTCCTCATCAATAGGAAAGAAGGAAGATTAAGATCTAACTTGATACCTCGTTAGCATGCAGATACATCGAGGGATGTCAACTCAAGTCACCTAGAAGCTCTAGGTTTGCCACCTGATTACTCGGGAGGTCCCTACGGGGAACATATGTGGAAGGAGTAGGGTCTGCAACCGAAACATCCTCATCCTCGTCCTCGACGTTCGGCACATTAACCCGGACTGGACGTATCACCGCCTCTACCAAACGACGACGCTGTCTAATAGAGCGGGGTCGAGGCACTTTAGAAGCCCTCCTACGTACACCAGAAGTGGTCATGCGGGAACTACTCTGCTGATTCGGATCCATAATATTTGGACGACAAGTCTCCAAATCACTGCAAAAAGGGTGTGGTATTTTCTAACCTGGAGCTTTTCAAAATGCATTTAATGACTACATGCATGCATGCATTATTTTAACATACGTCTATAGTAGAGTTAAAAATGCATGACTAATCAATGCCTATATTTTGGAAAATTTTGCCATAGTTTCCTCTATAAATAGGACTATCCATATGCACATAGGCATGACTAGGTGGCCATTCAGTAGCACACTTGCCCACAGTCATTGTTGCATTAAAAAATCAAAGTCATCAATCCATAAGGGTAGCCTAATTGCCTGGATTACTTTGCTTTATTACTTTTGCTCATTTATCCTCAAATAAGATAAGAAATAGCAGAAAAAGGTACCAATTTAACTATCTCAAAAGACAAAGTTTTTTGCATTATTATGTTCAGCATGGTTTAATACTAACATTTACTATGTTGAATATTTTTTATCAAGTCATTTGAGCATGCATATTCACTACTATGTGTTTAGATGCATTTCATGTGATAAGTCATTTTCCAATGGATAAAAACTGGAAAAGAAGGCATGCATACGTTACCAGGACATTGTAGAACACTTGTACGATGACAAAATTTGCATAAAGACGTCCGAACTCAGCAGATCTGAAGAAGAGCTCTCAGATTTCCTTCGCGGCACAACATGAAATGACTTGAGAAAGCAAACTGCAGCATTAATAGCCATTTATGGTTGGCCACGGGTCCACCTACGGCTACTGTAGGTGTACCTACGGCACCCCTATATAGGTCCCACCCCTTCGGCTCGGTCCAATTTGAGTTGCAAAGGAGTTCTCACAAGCTAAAAAGGCCAAATCAGGGATAAAAATGCTACGCGATTGAGCGGAATAGCCTAAAATCCTAGTTTTTCTGGGCCCGACTGTGGCTTTCATATCATTCATTGGTATTTGCCTGAACACAGGGTATACTATACCGATGATCCAAGTAGTTGCAGATCACATTCGAAAATACCGCACAGAGGTCCAATGTCATCAATTCAGGGTCGTCACCCTAATCTTTTTAAATGGATCCCTAGCAGGGGTTACAACGCATATTGTCTGTTGACACACATGTCAGCGAGGATCAAATGGATCCCCGGTGGGAGTTACAACGTATATTGTCCGTTGATATACATGTCAACGAAGGTCAAGTAACCTTGACGTCAGTTCAACAGTTGGTAAGTAAACCCAACAACGCATTGGAAGCCATCCAATGATTGCATCAGTTGATCACTACTATAAAATAGTAAATAGACAACACGTAAACCACAACATTTTTATAAAAGACGTTGTGGTATTTTTTTCCACAACGTTTTTTAACAAAACGTTGTAGATATATATAAAAAAACGTTATCGATTTAAAAAGGGCATTTTTTGATTTTAAATAGATAACATTTTTTTTAAAACGATATCTATATTAAAAACACGAAGGTTAAACACGGAGGCTAAACAGTTTTTTCTCTCTTTTCTTATTCCATCTCACTCTTCTTTCTCTCTACTGCTAAACAGTTACACGAAAACTAGGGTTTATTAACCCGGTTAACTTTCTCTCTCCTATTCAAATGGCAAAAACTAGAGGGGTTCCGTATCGGTCGTCAACCAGTTCAAAGGGAAGAAGGATCGATAGTTGCTCCTAAGGTGGTAGAAATCGTTTCGATCTTTTTTCTAGTCTGATTTGAATTATTGAAAGAAGATCCAAAAATGGTGAGAGGTTTACTAAAGAAGATCGCTTCTAAGTCTCTCTCTGTAGCTAGAAAATGGCAGCAACACCAGCTCTGTCGTCACAACATCCATGAATACCAGGTTACGTCTCTCTAAATCTCTATCCATACTCAATACACATTCCTATATATATATATATGTGTGTGTGTGTGTGTGTGTGTGTATTATATATATATATATATGTGTGTGTGTGTGTGTGTGTGTGTGTGTATTTTTGAAAATATATAAGAGATCTAGAGTGTTTCTTAATTAGTTTGTTATGAAATCAGGGAGCTGAATTGATGGCAAAACATGGAATAAATGTTCCCCAAGGTATTGCTATTTCCTCCGTTGAGGAAATCAGAAAGCCCATACAAGATGTTTTCCCAAAGGAAAATGAGGTATAACTTTTCCTCAAATCTAATTTAGGCATTAATATGTGTTTAATTAATATGAGATCATTTAACCACCTTATTGGATATTTGCATTCATTCGAGTAGTTGCAGATAGTTTTTCTTTTAAAATTTACCTCAACTGGATGAGTTTTTGTGTTAGGTTGAGATGTTTGGAGTATTATGTCCCAATTAATTATGTAAACCTAATAATAAAATATATTTTTATGTTGCGGCAATCAGAGGGGTAGACGAGGAATAATATTGAATTTGTTTATGGTGCAGTTGGTTGTTAAAAGCCAAATCCTTACTAGTGGAAGGAGCCTGGGAACTTTTAAAAATGGTTTTCAAGGTGGAGTTCACATTGTTAAGGCTGTTGAGGTTGAAGAGACAGCTGGTACTACTCTTTATTTTTATATGCTGAAGTTCTACACTTAACTGAATCTCTTACTTTTTCACACATATATGGCACAATGTTAGCCATATATTCTCTTATTTAAGGAAGCGTATTACTTTGCAAGGCTTATATTTTATTTTTTTGTATGAATTTTTCATATTTATGTACACATGAAGGATGACTGGCCTAGTAATGAAGAAATTGTAGAGGTAGCTTTAAAATTTCTTTTTATAACTAACTTTCTTTATTATTATTTTACTTGGAAAACTAATAATTTGTAAATAATGTGTTACAGGTTTTTCAATCAAGTGTGCTACCTGAGATGTTCAAAAGCGCTTATGAAGCCATCATGAAGGGCAATCCAATTTGGAATCAACTGTCAGTCCCTTCTTCCAGTCTCTATTCTTGGGACCCTAAGTCAACCTACATTCATGACTCCCGACAAATGAAGACAATGATGTCGCCATGATGCGATTTCTGAATGTAGAGGATGAAGAATCTATTTCTTATGGACATTTTCGGGATTTTTTGCTATTGCTTCCATCAGATCGACTTCAAGAAGCCCCTCGGTAATACATGCTTGGATTTTTGTATATCATTGTATAATATTTCAATAGAAATTCAATAATTCACTGTTTTGAGTATTGTTTTTAGGACATGCGCAAGCTTGAAAATGGTTTAGCATTATAATTTGGTAAGGGTTCATTTCCATGAACTTCCATACAAGCAGAGAAGATCTGGAAAGTTATATGCATCCATATGTTTTTGAATTTATTTGTATGAGGTGGTCAACAGGATTTTCTGTTAGATAAGCAACAACTATTTTTTTGGTGATTGGTGCATGTCAGGTGCACTATTTGAACCATTGAGCCCAATCTTCAACTATTTGAACCATTGAGCCCAAGCTTCAACTATATATATATATATATATATATATATATATATATATATATATTAATTTTTTTTCGTCTAATATCTGTGAGCGTTCTCTAGTATATTGGCTCCAAGGAAACTGATGAGAAAGCTAATGAGGTTCAGAGACTGGGAATTATGGATCTTTGGACCCCAAAAAATCACTATCGCTGGTCTAAATCCAGATATGGTGGTCATGTTTCAGCAATTGTGGAATCAATGAATCACTCGCATCTCCTTTTATGCAATTTGTACCTATAAATCTTTGCTAAAAAGTTCATTATCTTAAAAGTCTTTTTGTCTCATACTATTGCTTTTCTACAGATGTGGATGTTGTTGAGAATCTGAGATCTATAAAAAACAAGCTGGAAGAAGAAATTTTTGTTTTAGATAGTAGTTTGAAATTGCTTCAGAGCGAGCAAAGACACTTTGAGGGTGAAGCAGCTCAACTTCATAGACAACGTGTAAGCCAACTGACTGAAAATACCTTTTATTTTTGTTGTTGAGCAAAGATATACCTTATTGTGAATGTATATCTTTCTAACATCACAAGTTTTCTAATCATGCTTTGTAGGAGGATATTCTTAACATTGTACAACATGAGAAAAAGAAACGTCTTGAGCTTGACAACCGTGTCAGTAAGTATCTTATACATGCTTGATTGGTTAGTTTTTACATGGTTAGGTTGTATTGAAACCCTTTTACTGCATATTCAAGGTGAGCTCTCGTTAATTTGCTTATTTTAATAAAGGTCGTTATTGATGTTTTATTAAACTGGGACATTAGCCACATGTTATGATATTCCATTCTTCCATGGTTGTTTGTTAAAAAGCGTATATTTGGTGTCGAAAAGGTAGCTACTGTACTTTTTTGCGAACATATGGTTGTTTGTTAGATTTCAGTTCTTACCACTTTTTTCTGATATAATAGTCCTGTAATGGTTCTTATATTTGTATATTTGGATGGAGTTATCGTCATGAAGTTGTATCCATCATGTCTCTTTTTCTTAGTGGGCATGGAGAAGAGTATTTGTCAGTATGCTGTCTAGGTGCACGCTTCTACTCATTATACAGTTGAATGAAAATGGGTTTAGCTAACTGACTCAACTGGATTTTTGATGCTGTTTAATTTGCTGATGAACATACTATGTTCACTTAATGTAAATGTCAAAAAAGAGGTGGTCCATTTTGACAAAGTATAAAGAGAATAGCCTTGAAACTTCTCATTTGATTAGTTTTATTTATTTTGATTTTTTATTATTGATGTGCATTGCTGTTGCTGGCTATGGTATAATTAACCTTTTTGAATGTCTGGTTGTTATCCCTGGTTGTTATCCCTGATTAGCATAATAAAGTTTACTGGATGTGTTTGTTCTAATGTATTTGTTAGGATGTGCGAAAATACAGTTGCCTTGGTTGGCTTGGATCAGTTCATCACTAAAAATGCTACTCTGACGAATGAGAAAGAAGTTGATGCCCATCCAATTAAAGCTATGAAGTTTTCTGTGTCACCTGTTGTGCATGTTTCGGTGCAGTGCAAGGTTTCCTCTGACCTTCCCAAATCTTCTGTGATGATCAGATATACTTGATATACTTGATAGGTACCTGCAATTCCTTAAAAGAATTTTCTCGCCAACTGCATGAGCATATATCACACACCATTGTGGCTCGTCTCTAAACTCTTTGTGAGAGATTGAACACTATCACTTTGCTGCTTAATCGAAAGATTATGACCACTGATTTTGGTGTTAGATTTTTATCACTATGATCTTGTTGTAGATAATAGTTTGATGGTATGGAAAATGATCAGTATAATCAGAACATATTAGGAAATTACATGTATAGATTATGTATTTGATGCTTTCCAATTCTCCTTATATAGACAAATGAGCAGTAAGACATAAAAGAATAGTGATCAATGACCCAGTTGGTAGATTAACTACTTATTAAGCAAGATTAGCAAGAGTGTATTTTATTTGGGTTTATTTGCCTGCTAGGTACAATTAATTTTGTAACTTAACTTTACATTTGTCTTCTATTATATTTGTGTAGAATTTAGACAAGTCAATTGACAAGATAGCATCCTTTCTTGCAAGATAGCTACTGATCCTTCTGGCCAAACTAAAGGCTATGGTTTTGTATTTTAGCATCCTTTCTTACAAGATAGCTACTGATCCTTCTGGCCAATCTAAAGGCTATGGTTTTGTTCAGTTTGATAGTGAAGAAGCTGCTCAAACTGCCATATCTTAATACTAATGTCCTTGAAGGAATTGGCCTTATCGAAAAGAAACTCAAGAACAGAATCCACTGGAAGTAAGCTTCTTTTACTTTATTGAGGTTTGAACATGTAGGATGTAGCTTGTTTAGTTTAGCCAAATTTTCTCCCTTTTCACTTTAGCAGCTCTTTTGAGCTTGGGAAAATTGCTTTAGTGACATTGAAAATGTTTGCTTGCTTATGGAATACATATTAATTTATATAGCAAGTAGCTCTTATTATTGGTTTTTGTATATGTGACAGTATTGCCGTGGGGTTCTACATTCTGCTTCGAGCTGTTGACCGATTTGCTACAAACTATAACAGTTTTTCTGGGCAATTTAATGGGTAACACTTGTTTAACTATCATCCACTGTAATTTCACTTCAATAGTTTGCTAGTGACTTGAAATCCTAAACTATATTTTCGTTCTTCAGTGAGATGGATGAGGACATATCTCGATTGAAAACTATAGCTGTTAGCTTACTCAGCGACTTGGGTTGTAATGGCTCAACTTTGACAGAGGACCTTATCAATGAGATGTGTAGATATGGTGCTGCAGAGCTCCACGTTGTTGCTGCCTTCATTGGTGGAATTGCATCACAGGAAGTAATTAAGGTTTGTATTCTCACTTCAATTTCAAAGTCCATAAAGAAGAAGTAATTAAGGAAGCTCAGGCATTGAGCACATATTAAAATTGATCCTTGTACCAACTAATAAGAATTTAGTTTCATGCTTATATGATTCTTTAATTTTGCTTTCATTTTCTTGTTTTTTGGTGGAATACCATTGTACAGTATGACTTTCTGCACTAGAACACTAGTCTTCAATTCTGCAACAAGTCTTGGTTGCAATCTATTTTCCCTCCTATTTTACAAAAAGAAGAAGAATGTAGATGCTTGGTTTTTTTGACTTCTGATTCATGTGTTGGACACAGTAGAACTTGTTTTCTGACCATTGTGCTGCCATTGTCATTAAAATTTTGGTCATATTACCGAGTGATGAAATTGGTGTACCTATCAACAAAAAATAGTGACTGATCAAATTGGCTTTGATGGAATAGAAGCTGTTTTTAATTTGCTACACTTTTGTTTTACTTATCTGCTCTTTTTTGAGTTCTTTGACATATTTTTGACTAATAAGAGTCCTAATCAATGTTTTCTTGTCCATCATGTGAATTATGTCAGCTGGATATCATTCTGCATCAGCATTGGGTTCTCGACTGCCATCCATGGTTAGTGCTAGAGCAAAAGTTACTGCCATCCATGGCTAGTGCTAGAGCAAAAGTTACTGGTGTATTTTGGGAGAACCTAGGCTTTTTTTGCACATACTTAGGTAGTAGCTTAATTTTATGGATAGTTTGGTTTATTTTGTGGTTTATTTTGTGGATTGAAAAGTGAATTTGAGATGTATATATGGATAGTTTGGTATATATTTTGTGGATATAGTAATTTGAAATTGTAAACGAATGGTATTATTGGGATTATTTTGAATGGTTGATACATTTCGGCTTTAAATTTAAATGAAAATTTAGACCTTTTAACTATATATCATGGCATTAGTATGTTGCAGGTGCATTAGTAATGTAGGTGAACCATAACTTTTTTTTTCCTTAATTTTTTATTTACAGCATTTTAAAAACGTTGTGTAAATGTGCCTAAACGTTGTCTGATGCATTAAACTATAACATTTTTAGCCAGAAAACGTTGTGGAATCATACTTTCTACAACGTTTTCAAGCATATGCTAATTTATGGAAAACAAATCTACAACATTTTTTTCTTAAAAAACGTTGTCTAATGTGCTTAACTACAACGTTTTAAAAACGTTGTGTAAGGGTGTTAAATAGATGACACCCTTAACCACGACGTTTTGCTGAATGAAATCACACCGTTTTTTCTGCGTTGTCTATTTACTGTTTTGTAGTAGTGGATACACACATCAACAAAGGCCAAGCAGCCTTGGTATTTATCCCCAGTAGGGAGTTCATCCGTTGATATACACATCAGCAGAAGTCAAGTAGATCCCTGACGGGGGTTACAATGCATGGGTATCCGTTGGTTCACACGTCAATGAAGGTCAGGCAGCCCTGACAACACATAATGTTAGCAGTAAATCCAACGGAACATTGAAATGACCTGGCGATACAAACCAGGAACGATCCACATCATCGGGGAGGATCGATGATGGAATATGTTATACACATCCTCAAGCAGAAAAAAGCTTTATCCCCACAGGTCTCTTGTACACGAGAGGCATATCTTTGGAATAAAGTCCATATCAAGGATTCAGGACTTTGGTGATAGCCCCAACGTCAACATCCAAAGAAGTTTGGATTACACATCCAAGCTTGTCATCAATGCCATCACCGGTTGAACTGACAAGGAGCTGATAATTATCTCCAACATGTGGGAAAACAATCCATTTGCATCATACATTTGCATCATGTTACTACACATGACATCATGTTTATCTTGTTGCATTTCAAGTGTCTATGATTTTTTATCCTATCCATGCCATTACATTGCACGAATATGATAAAGAGGGGCATCTGTAGACACTCGAAATCTTCTACACACCTGTTACTGACATTGTAGGAGGGCAGATTCATCTTTCAAAGATAACCCTAGAAGACAGTTCACATCCAGTCCAGATACTATCGAAAGTTCAGTTTTAACCCCAAAACACACATCGGGAGTATCAGTTTCAACCTCGGAGATAACCCCGAGGCCTGCAGTTCCAATATCAAAAATTCCACCAGAGAAGGCCGATTCATCCCGGAGATAACCCCGAGATATCCAGTTTCAGTCCCGACACCAAGAATAGTAGTGCCAACCTTGGAGATAACCTCAAGGAATGCAGTTGCAGTTCCGCAGATAACCCAAGAAATGCTTGTTTCAAAGCCATGTAAACAGCTTCAGAACACTCGGCACTCACACCAAGGCACTCAATACAAGACCCGGAGATAACCCCGGGAAGACAGGCACACCTAATAGATGATATTGAGGACCTTCGACACTTGCAGCACTCCAATCTCAGAGATAACCCTGAGCAACATATGCTTTATCAGCCCAAACCGGAGATAACCCCGATGAGGGGCAAAGTCATCATCTTGCCACCTTGACGGCACATAACGCCATCTCAACATTTCAGACATACATTTTTACACAGCAATGTCCCACAAGAACCAAGGAAGTCCAATCCCGAGTGACTATTACGCAGGGTAATGGATAGAATTTGAAGCATAAAGACCAGAGGGCACGGTCCCATCTTCCTGACTTCGTACAACCTCTAATCCCATGTCATTGCGTAACTCTCGACAACGGAGGTCCAAAATAGGTCTTACACACCTCAGTCGAATGCCCGGATTGAAGTTCGGAAAGTTCGAGTGGACATCCCGTTGTACGCGTGCACGTATTTTGAGACGGCGGGACCCACGAAGCCCGGGGCACCCCGGGCAGCCGCAGGTACACCTGCGGCTCCCCCTCTATAAATAGAGGGCTTGGAGTGGCCATTTTGTAAGATAAATAGGCGAGGAAGCTCTGTCTCATTTGTTCTGTACACACCCTAAACTGAGTGCTTTCTCATTTTAAACATTTTTAAGCTCATATATAGCTACCTTTTACCGCGGGAGCCGAGTGTTCATCCACTTAAAGCTATAGAAGTCTTCTTTGGCAGTCCATTGTAAGCCTTCTTACACACTTTAAAGCCTTTCTCTTCATCTTTACACACACTATTCTTCACATTAAGAGTCATGTTGCGTGTGTATGCCCGGACTTCGGTCCGCGGTTTCATTTCAGTTTTATATATATATATATATTGTAGACACTCAAAATTTTTTGTACTACTGACACTAACATTGCAGGAAGGCAGATTCGTCTTTTATGAGAGAACATTGAAAGACAATCCACAACCATACCGGATACTACCAGAGGTTCAGCATCAACCCCAGATCGCAATCTGGGAGTAATCGTTCCAATCTTGGAGAACCCCGAGAAATGCAGATCAATACCGAAACACACACCAGAGAAGACCGATTAATCTCGGAGATAACCCCGAGGTATCCAGTCTCATCCCTAAACATGGGAATAGCCTCCAACCTTGGTGATAACCCCAAGGAAAGCAATTTCGGCATTAACCCTGGAAATGCTTGTTACAAGTGCAACCAGCTTCAATCTCGGCGCTCACAACGAGATACACTGTATCAGCCCGGCGATGACATCGGGAAGACAGACACACCTCAAAGATGATAATGAGGACTTTCAACCAATTACAACAGTCCAATCCCAGCGAAGCTGAGCAACGTCTGCTTTATCGACCCAACCCGACAATAACACCGGTAAGGGGCAACATCATCATCTGACCAACACGATGCAATGCCAAGTCGTCTCAACATATCTACGCAACAACGACCCACAAGGCTAACCAATCCCGAGTTGCTATTGTGCGGGGTAACGGATGAAAGTTAAATTTTGAAGACCGGAGGGCACCGTCCCATCTTCAAAGACTTCGTACAAACTCTAATCCCATGCCATCGTACAAACTCTCGATAACGGCGGTCCAAAATAGGTCCTGTATACCTCAAACGGATGCCCGGATTGCACATTAGAAAAACCGAGTAGACATTACAGTGCCTGCGTGTACCTACTTCGAGACGACCCGACCCGACCCGCCTCTGGTACACCTGTGGCTGAGCCGCAGGTACACCTGCGGCACCTTTTGCCTATAAATAAGAGGCTTGGGGTGTTGATTTTTAAGAGAAAAAAGACGGGGAAACCCTGCAGAATTCGCTCTACACTTGCCATACAGTGTATTTTCCCATTTTAAACACCTGTGATCTCATATACAGCCCTCTTTTGTACCTACAAAAGCCAGTGTTTACCCACTCTAAAGATATAGAAGCCTTTTCTAGCAGTCAGCTGTAAGCCTTCTCACACACTTTAGAGTCTTTCTCTTCATCTTTGCACACACCCTTATACACGTTGAGAGTCGTGTTGCTTGCTTTTTCCCGAACTTCGGTCCGTGGTTTCATTTCAGTCTATATATATGTATATATTTACATATATATTGACTAACATTACCGAGTTATGCCTCGGTTGATCCTATACTTCGGTCTGGAGCATTTATTTGCTTTTCTATATATATATATATATATATATATATATATATATATATATATATATATATATATATATGAACTATGTATCGAACCTTGTTCGATTGAGCCTAAACTTCGGTTTGGTGCGTTTATTGCTTTAATATATATATACTTATATATATTAACTGTGTGTCGGACTTTGTTCGATGAGCCTAAACTTCGGTTTGGTGCGTTTAATTGCTTTCTTATATATATATACTTATATATATACACTGTGGTCGAACTTCGTTCGATGAGCCTGGATTTTACATCCAGTGCGTTTACTCGCTATATATATATATATATATATATATATATATATATATACTTATATATATGAACTGCTATCGAACTCTGTTCGGTGAGCCTGGATTTTATATCCGGTGCATTTACATGCTTATATATATATATATATATATATATATATATATATATATATATATATATATATATATTTACATTTCGTCCCACCTGGAGTTTACTTCGTGGTGGTTGACCGTTTTTACAGCTTTATCTACGTTTTGTCCCGCCTGGAGTTTCCTCCGTGGTGGTTGATGGCTTTTAACAGCTTTCTTTACATTTCTGATCCCCCATGGAGGTTCTTCGTGGTTGGTGATCATGTATGTATATATATATTTACGACTTTTATATATATACTTGCTTACTGCTTTCATACAAATTGCGGTATCATGTGAGCCTAGGAATCATGTGATCACAGATTCATCCCATTGGATCTAGATTCGGTTCCCATGATGGACATTTTCAGCTGTAAGCAGCTTGTAAATTATTCTGCGGTGTCTGAATTTCCTCAGATGGTTTCCATACCCACGAGGAAGTCGGCATTATTTTGTACATTATTTTCGTACGGATGCTTCGCAGCCGTCAAATAAAATCAACCAAGTCGTGCATTTAATAAAATGGGAGTGTAAAAGGCCTCAATTACTATTGAGCGACAGGGTTTGAAAAAACCTCTTTTATAAAACATCATTGCCATATCTTGCTCAAATTGAATTTTTACATAAATTCAAACCCTGCGTATATAGGTGCGAACGAGGCCTCGTACCACTTTCAAATAACAGCACATTGACTCACACACACACACACACATTCAGATAATAGATTATTGAAAAGAGGCGGTCACCGTGGTAACACGGATGTCGGGGGGTGCCTAACACCTTCCCCCCGCATAACCAAGTCCCCGGACCCTAAATGAATCTCGGTTTCACCGACCCATATAGCAGTGTCACATCACTGGGTCAATGTGCAAACCTTTTCTTGGTTGTGTTGGTACAACCATTGAAAAAACCAACTGGCGACTCTTAACAGTCCATCGTCGACATTATACATGTTGGACCTTTTTCACTTGTTTTTTCAAACAAATCTCACATAAAATGAGAACACCAAAGAACAGGTAACGGAAAGGGACATTTAAAAATCCCGACGTCGACAGGTGGCGACTCCGCTGGGGACTCCAGTAAGAGGACTTAAGCCGCTATTTCAATCTTTTCAAAATTGTTATCTGCTTGTATATGGATGTTGCATTTACATTGGATGAATGTGTACGAATGCATGTCTTGTTTATTTAGTGCCTCGCACTATAAACTGCCTGTGATGTTAGTGCCTCGCATTATAAACTGCTCATGATATTAGTGCTTCGCACATGTCATCATTTCATACGGTGAGATGCGATGTATGTGAATATATGTTGTATGGTCCCTCCACTAGGAGGCTATCCCGTCGGTGTTTGATTACTGGACTCGTGAGAAGCCTGATTCTCCGAGGCTCAGGAAAGGCACCACCCAAATTCGCTCCAGTTGAAAGACCGGATTAACTTCCCGTGAAGTAGATTGCGATGATTTAGGAACCTTCACGCCAAAAAGCCGCGAGAGTAACCTAAGATAGGTCAGCCTCTGATAAACCCAAAACGGAGGAAAGTCTCTTCATGCTCTGATTTTAAATTACACAATTTCATGACATATCTATCTCCATGTAATGAGAAATATGAAGGAATGTGTACACATATACATACATGCTACAAACAGCTGACATCCGTTTTTGCAGGATAAATTTCCTAAAATGGACTCATCACATTGCATATTAATATTCACCTTCCCTAAGGACTAAACTATGCAAGTCTTTCGTAGGGAGTCAATCGGGCCTACTACCCGTTCAAAGTCCAAAAAGGTAACAGGCCTACAGTCAATTATGTCGTCATCCGACCAGACTGAACTTAATCTAGTTTCTCGCAAAGAATTCGACGGATTAAGCAAACAAATTACAGATTTGGATGTTCTACTCAAAGAATTACACCAGTCTACACAGGGTCAGAAAATACCCGTACATGCTGAATCCTCCACACAAGAAGGAGCCCAGGTCGTTACCATACCTGAACTACAGTTGGATATTACCAACAAAACTCATGATGCTACCCATCCCACTGGAGACCCAGACACTAGTGACATCAAAAAGAAAGTCCTCCAAATGGAAGAGACCCTTCGCACTATCAAAGGAATTGGAACACACGGGAGTGTTTCATATGCTGATCTATGTATTTTTCCTGGTGTTCTATATCCAGAAAAGTTTAAAACTCCTGACTTTGAAAAATATGACGGGTTAGGAGATCCTTATACACATTTAAAGGTATTTATTGGAGAACTTGGATCTTATGCAGAGGATGAAAAGATCAGAATGCAATTATTAAAAAAGAGTCTAACTGGAGAAACCCGTTCATGGTACACAAGATTAGACAACTCCAAAATCCACAGCTGGGAAGAGCTAGCACATGCCTTCCTCACTCAATATAGCTTTCAAACTCAAATGGCTCCTAATCGGTACCAAATTACCAAGATCAAAAAATAGTCTAACGAGTCTTTCAGAGAGTATGCCCAGAAGTGGAGACGCCTGGCTGCCCAAGTGAATCCTTCCATGACCGAATCAGAAATGGTCATGATGTTCATAGACATACAAGAAGCTCCCTTCTATGAGAGAGTTTTAGCCGGCATCGGCAAACCGTTTTCTGAAATGGTCAAATATGGGAAGATGGCTGAGATGGGATTGAAATCCGGAAAGATTCAAGACCTAGCTGCACTCAAAGCTGTTGCTGATCACATCCAGTCTAGAAATTATGGGAACAACCCCAGGAGGGTCCATAAAAAGAATGAGGAAGATGTTTCCCTGATACTACAGGGTCAAAAAGGCAGTCAAAATATGCCTATTCAGAGGAGAAACTATACTCCCTTTCCAGCACTGTCTGTAAACCCTCCAATACCAAAAGGTGGAGAAGCCAAGCACCCTCGAGTGTTCACACCCTTAGGGGATGCCCTCAAGAATATCCTTAATCTTCTGACAACACAAAAGAAGATTACACATCTACTTCCACCAGCCAACCCAAATGGAAGGGGTTTTAATGCTGCTCGGAAATGTGCTTATCATGTCGGGGCACCTGGACATGATACTCAGGATTGTTGGGCCTTGAAACACAAGATCCAAGACCTGATAGACAACGGTGAGATCGTGGTTACTAAACCAGATCAACCTAACGTTCAAGACAACCCTCTTCCTCAACACAAAGAAGAAGAGGTCAACATGATTAATTGGAGCAGTGGACAGAGTTCCAATTTCAGCTGTGATTCTTCCCAAACCATCAAAGACGGTGATAACAGATGTGATTATGCCAAGTTCCAGTTCACAATGGAACGAAAAATGAAAGCTCTTTGCAAATAAATTGAGCAATTGGCGGAACTGGTGACTTATCAGCATCAAGTGACTCGTCAGCTAATCAGCCAGGAGCATGCCAGTCTCCTGCCCATTGTCATGAATATTCCCTCTTCACTTTCAGAAAATGAAATGCTGGAAGACAAAGTGACGAAGAGAGCAAATGCCAAGGCCCGTCGGGATTTTTCCAACAAAAGGGAATTCACCTATTTGGGTTAACCTATGGAGGAGATACTTCACATGTTAATTAATGAAGGAAGAATCAGTTCCCTTCACCCTCCAATCAACCCCCGTTCGGGATGGTATAATTTTGAGGGAGTATGTCAATATCATTCCCAATCTCGTGGTCACAGTACAGAAGAATGCTGGGCACTCCGCCACCTTATTCAGAACCTAATCGACAGTGGCGTACTGCGCCTGGCAGATGACGACACTGTGCTACGAGCCAGTGAGAATGCAGGTCGCACTAAATGGAAGAGTGTGGTAGCCGTCATATCTAGTGAAGCTGATCAATCACTCGTTCTGCCAATAATTTAACTCAAAGGAAGCAACAATCCTTTGAAAGTAGCCGCTCCCGAGCCAATCAACTTGCCGTGCAGAGCACAATATCCTATTGTTAGCTTGCATAAAGTTCCGTGGAATTATGGAGAAGGTGAAGGATCCACCTCACATAACACTGCTGCAGTGTCGAAAGAAAATTCACTGTACCTTCCCCAACGGGTGATGAAATCTGCCGTCAAATCAAAGGGAAAAATACCCACGGAAAAGATTGAAAAATTTCTCTGCACTATGGGTCATAACGAAGCTACGGTGGTTTCAAGCTTGAAAGAAGCTCCACAACAGATATCAATTTTGGACTTGGTCCTCACTTCCGAGAATCACCGGAAGATCTTGTTAAAGGTTTTAGAAGAAGCCTATCTCCCGACATCCGTGGATGAGGAAAAATTTTAACATCTAGTTGATCACATTTTCAACGACAATGTGATATCCTTCATTGATGATGACATTCCGCCTGAAGGGACCGTCCATTGCAAACCATTGCACATCGCAGTCTTGTCCTCCGGATATATGGTGGCTGGAGTCCTGATTGATGGAGGCTCATCCCTAAATATCTGCCCATATGCTACCTTGGTGAAGATGAATGTCAATCCTAATCGAATCCGGAGTAGCCATACTATCATCAAAGCTTTTGATGGAGCCCGCCGGAATTCGGTTGGAGTAATTGAGCTGCCAATTGAGATTAGTCCTCATACATTCTGCGTATCCTTCCATGTGCTCAAGTAGAGTCGGGATACAACCTGCTCTTGGGACGACCATGGATCCACATGGCTGGGGAAGTCCCCTCCACCCTTCATCAACAATTAAAATATATTATCAACAATAGCCTGGTCACGGTCAACGCTGAACCAGAGTGTCCTCAACACGAGGATTTACTGGTCATCAATGCTAATGCGGATGTTGAACCAGTCAGTTTTTATGCTTTGGAAATAAGCAATACCCAATATCATGCTATTGGAGCACCACTGCCTGAACCCTAGATTTCTGTCGAAGTGATGTCAGCCACTCAAGAAATGATGTCATTGGGTCATAAACCAGGACAAGGGTTGGGTAAAGATTGTCAAGGTATTAAGTACCTTATTCGCTTAACCAAGCACAATGGAACAGCTGGACTAGGCTATTCGGCTAGCTCTAGTCATAGGAACCCTTATAAACATCCACAGTTTCCTTCAGCCTCAACTATGTGGCGTTTATCTTCGCTTTCAAGTGCTAAGTCCGTACAACCTCCTGTAAAGGTGCCAGCCAATGTCATGGCTATGTTATTTCCTAAGCCGAAACCGGTGGAGAAAACAAAATCGTTATTCCAGATCGCGCAATTGAAGAAGAGGAGCGGAGAATCAAGGAGAACGTTGTCCGAATAATGTCGGGCATGCGTATCATCGTCCATGATGAACATACCAACCGATACACCCCAGACGATGATTGCCCAGACATAATGGCCATCATTCGGGACAGGGAGGATGATGATAGTCCCTCCATCACTGCGGTTCACCCGAACTTTGCTCTTGCCAATTGGAACAACATTCCTTGCATTGGTCGTCAAGGGTAAAGCGGGCAGAAGTTCTTTCTGCCCTGTAGATGTAATAACTGCTTACTTTTCTGTACAGTATTAGCAGTTTATTTTGCCAGTATATGTAACACTGTGTATGATCAAACACGTTTCATATATACTAAGTGAAAGCATATTTTGTTTTAGGACTCTGAAATTAGATGTGCATGTACTTGCTGGTACGATGCCTCTCCTACACAGGGATTGTACCTTTGATGTAGAGATGAATTCAGCCTTGATGGATACACAAGATGACATTGAGGTGCCTCCAGAAATTCAAGAATGGGTCAAAGATACACCTAAACCCAACCTTGATCAAACCACTTCTTTCAATCTCGGAACCTTAGAAAGCCCTAAGTTAATCCAGATTGGTTCAGACCTTAGCCCAAACCAACGGAATGATATGGTTACACTATTAACTCAATTCCAGGATATGTTTGCATGGTCTCATGAAGACATGGTGGGTTTATCCACTGACATTATCCTTCATTGCCTTCCCATTAAAGAGGGATTTAAGCCAGTCAAACAGAAACTCAGGCGATTGAAACCTGAGTGGAGTTTAAAGGTGAAAGAGGAAATTATGAAACAATTTCAGGCTGGCATCATCATGGTGTCTACATATCCTGAGTAGATATCCAATATCGTGCCCGTGCCTAAATCTGGAGGGAAGGTGCGAGTTTGTATGGATTACCAGGACTTGAATAAAGCTTGCCTAAAAGACAGCTTTCCCGTGCCATTTATCCACATTCTCATTGACAATACTGCGCAATACGACATGTACTCCTTTGCTGATTGCTTTGCGGGATATCATCAAATCATGGTTGCCGAGGAAGATCGTGAGAAGACTGCCTTCATCACTCCTTGGGGAACTTTTTGTTATAGATGGTTGTCATTCGGCCTCATCAATGCCGGAGCTACCTATCAACGAGCTATGATGGCTCTTTTCCACGACTTAATGTATAAAGAGATTGAGATCTACGTAGATGACATCATTGTCAAGTCCCGGAAGGAGGATCACCATATAGACCATCTTAGAAAGCTATTCAACAGGTTGCGTAAGTACAACTTGAAGTTGAATCCAGCCAAATGCGCCTTTGGCGTTAAATCAGACAAGTTGCTAGGATTTCTAGTCAGCCATAAAGGGATTGAGCTGGATCCTGCCAAAATCTAAGCCATCACGGAAATGCCCATTCCTCAGACAGAAAAGGAAATTCGGGGATTTTTGGAAAGAATCAACTTCATTAGCAGGTTCATCTCCCAACTCACAGCAACCTGTGAACCAATCTTCAAACTATTAAGGAAGAACTCCTCCATGAAATGGAATGATGAGTGTCAGAATGCCTTTCTTACAATCAAGAAACAGCTAGTCAAAGCTCCTGTGTTGGTACCACACAGGGATGATGTTCCCCTGTTTATGTACCTGTCCGTAAGTGACAATGCTATGGGCTGCATGCTGGGGTAGAAGGACAATAGAGGCCAAGAACGAGCTATCTATTAACTCAGTAAAAGGTTCAGCAGCAGTGAACACTAGTACACTCTGATCGAAAAGACGTGTTGTGCTTTAGTATGGGCTTCCATGAGGTTACAGTATTACCTCCATGGTCACACAACCCATCTTATATCCCGCGTGGATCCTCTCAAGTACGTGTTCAACAAACCCATGTTAAATTGTCGGCTGTCCAAATGGCAGTTGATCCTACAACAATTTGACATCGTATATGTGACTTAAAAGTCCATCAAAGGTCAAGGAATCGCGGATCAACTGGCCGCCGCACCTTCAGGGGATTTCAAACCCTTAGAAACATATTTCCCTGATGAAGGAGTAATGACAGTACAGCAACACCATCAGTACGATACGCGCCAATCATGAAAGATGTATTTTGATGGAGCTGTTAATATGGAAGGTTCTGGAGCTGGAACAGTTCTAGTATCTGATACGGGGGAGCAGTATCCCGTCACCGTCAAATTACAGTTTGACAGCACCAATAATACGGCTGAGTATGAAGGCTGTCTCATGGGACTAAAACTTGCTCGTTCAATGGGCATCAGACGGTTAACTGTCCTTGGAAATTTAGAGTTGGTAATCCGACAATCCACCGGAATCTATCAAACCAAGGAACTACATTTGCTGCCTTACCATCGGTAGGTTTTAAAGATGGCTTTGGAGTTCGAAGAAATCTCCTTTCTACATATTCCTCGTAATAGGAATGACTTTACAGATGCATTAGCAACTTTGGCCTCCTTGGTTCATATATCAGGTAAGGAGCAATTGCCAAGCGTCACAATTTCCTTGAACAAGGCCCCAGCCTACGGGAATTATGTTGGAGAAGTATCGGATGAGCTACCTCCCATCCCACAGCCTTGGTATCAACATATCAAGGAATATCTGCGAGATGGATCTACACTCGCTGAGGCGAGCCCGACCGAGAAAAGGCGGATCCATCGACTTGCAATGAAATTCTACCTGAGTGGAGATGCGCTCTACAAAAGAGATGCAGGATTAGGCCTCCTCCGGTGTTTAGACAAAGATCAAGCCCAAAGGCTCATGGATGAAATCCATGGCGGAGTCTGTGGCCCCTACATGAGTGGCCCCCTCCTTGTCAAGAAAATCCTCAGAACGGGACATTATTGGCTATCTCTCAAAGCTGATTGCCATGACCACGTTAAAAGATGCTATCAGTGCCAGATTTATGGGAATGCTATACACGCCCCTCCACGGGAACTCCACAATATGAGTTCACCTTGGCCCTTCTCAATGTGGGGAATGGACGTTATCGGGCCCATTAAACCTAAAGCCAGTAATGGACATCAGTTTATATTCACCATGATCGACTACTTCACCAAGTGGGTAGAGGCAGCCTCCTTCCCTAGGGTCACTAAAGAAGTCATCATTGCTTTCATCAGAAATAATGTTATTTGTCGGTATGGGCAACCAGAGGTGATTGTGTCAGACAATGCCAAAAATCTCAATAACAAGATGATGGAGGAATTGTGCAGTAAATTCCACATCAAACATCTCAACTCAGTCATCTATCGTCCAAAAGATGAATGGTGTTGTGGAAGCGGCTAACAAAAACATCAAGAAGATTATGCAAAAGATGTCCGCCAACCACAAAGATTGGCCTGATGTATTGCCTCTGATTCTGTTAGCCTACAGAACATCCATGTGTACTTTAACTGGGGAAACCCCCTACGCACTAACCTATGGGATGGAAGTAGTGCTCCCCATAGAAGTTGAGATGGAATCTCTTAGAGTGTTGATAGACGCTCAGCTGGATGAAGATCAATGGGTACAAGACATGTATCACCAATTGTCTCTAATAGACGAAAGGAAAACCGCAGCTATCTTCCATGGTCAGTTATATCAGCAAAGGGTCGCCCGATCCTACAACAAAAAATTTCGGCTACGGCAATTTAAACAATATGACTTGGTTTTGAAGAAAATCCTGGACAACCAAGATCAATCTAAGGGAAAATTCGCTCCTAACTGGGAAGGCCCGTTTATTGTCAAAGAAGTATTGACGGGAGGCGCTCTCAGATTGCAAGAAATGGACGGTGATGAATTTTCACAACTCATAAACTCAGACGCCGTGAAACATTACTATGTCTGAAGTAACTCGCAAACACCCTGGTGTCAAATCATCAGATCACCAGTCATTCCGATTTTTTAACCCTTTACCACATACAACTTTTCTGCACTTTGCCCCTCAGGGAAACATACTTTTCAAGCCAGTAGCCTGGTTTTCCTTTGCGCTCATACAACTTAGGTCATCCCACCATGGATCGAACCTCTTACGTTTACAGTTTGGCTACCCATACCTGGGATCAAACTTTTCCTCTGCAGTTTATCCTCAACTTAGGATTAAACTTTCTCACCCCCGCACTCTGACCTGCACATGGGATTACGCTTTCTCTTCTCGCCCTGAGGGGCGAACTACGTCGACCTGATCTCCTCTTCAATAGTAGTACGTAGGCAACCATTTCATATGGCCCGGTCACAATAAAACAAAAACAACAAAAACATTTCTACCCTTCTATCCTCACAAAAAACAACAAAAATATTCCTACACCATTTCTGCCACATACAGTGTTGAACCTCTTACACCAGGTTCGAACTACGCAGACCTGATCTCCTCTTCAATAGGAGTACGTAGGCAGCCATTCATGGTGCGGTCTCACCCCTACCAAAACACAAACCCTTGTCAGTTGGTACTGGGATCAAACATCAATCCACTACGTTTCATTCGGTTTCAGACCAAAGGGATGGAATTACGCAACCTCTCCTTCCAAATAGGAGATTCGACGACCATCTAAGCTGCAGTCATACCTTGAAGAGTAATGCCAATCCATAAAAGATGGAATTAACTAGGCTTCTCCTGAATAGAAGTACTGGCGACCATCTGTAGTGCGGTCAATCATAGAGAGGAAAGCCACACTCTTCTCCATATTTCCATATAGAAACCAGTCCCAAGACACCAAAAGATGGTTGGGATACACAGATCGATGATCTATTCTGAACTATCCAGAGACAACTCAATGTCCATCCACCCAGGAGGAATTCAGAATACATCAAGAGCACAAGCCCTGAAAGCAGCAGGCAAAATATCAAACAAATAGCAAGGTGTATCTAAAAGGGAAGTGATCCAAAAATATATTTTCCTGTCATATATAATGATGTTTGATATACATGATGTAAACTGTACATGACAAAATGGCTAAGCTAGTCTGTGCAGGTAAGTACAAGTTAATCTATGAGTCAGGATACACGCGAGCTAGCAAGCCCAACATAGCATCCCTCTCAAAAGAAGGAGGTAAAGCTGTGGTCTCCTGTATGAGAGTATCCACATGACCCAATAGATCAGAAGCCGTCTGCATGATGACCATATGCTCATCAATATATGCGCTCATCTCTACGATTATGTCAGTGGTAAGGGACCTCGCTGCAGTACTGTCTGTGATGGCTACATCCCAGGCAGATATGGCACTATCCCGCTCAACTATCACTGCATCTCTAGCTAATCTGGCCTCATCCCGCTCAATATTAGAGGCATCCCTGCGAGCTAAGGCCTCATCTCTCTCCAACAGAGCGGCCTCCCTCAGATCCAGAGCAGTCGACATCATAGATCTAACCTGATCTCTCTCAAAGGTCATTAGTTGAAGATTTTGCTCTAAGTACTGTGCCGAGTGCTAAATCGCAACAGTGCTGGTACTAGGAGAATTCGAAAGAAATGTTGGCAACCCAGCAGCGGGTTCCTCCTCGAAGTAGGTATCAATGTCCTCCACAGGCTCCACACCCTCTGCGTCACTATCCGGTACTGCAGATACTGTTGCAGCCGATAAAACCTCTGTCTCCATCCAGGCGGAATACTCTGCGAAATAACCTGGACTGCTCACTGAAAAAGCAGCTACCTCATGATGGTCCCAACAAGTGTATACACGAGATCGGTCCTCGGCTGAGAGGTATCGGGCAGCTTAACGCTGACCTGTCGCCCCTATGAAAGGATGAAAATCCTGAAACTGGTCGAACTGCGACATCATGGCCAATGGGTGATAAGTAGTCACACCCCTCAACCCGGCTAGAGGGAGGAAATCCATGCCCGAAGCATGAGTAATAAATATGTATGGTGAGCTAAGCCTCGAACACAGCAATATGCTAAATGGGTCTCTGATGTCTACCAAAAATGCGGACCAGGACTGAGCATCTATACACTCCGATGGCTGAAAGGAGTATGACATGGACACATCGTGGGTAAACCAATATCCATGCCGTCTAAGGGTACCAACCGGTCTCAAGTGTGACATGAACCACACATACAGAAGGACTAAGCTCCCGGTAAACACTCTTGATGGATAAGTACTGCAGTAGGATGCTAACCGCAGAGTCTCTGCCAAGATCATAGACACAATGGTATGACCCTCCTTGAGAGCTCTCACAGCCATGATAACGCCTATATATATCTCATCCATATACCGCGGAATGTACACATATGATAGTACACATAACATCAGTACGTCAACTCTGGCTAGACGCCAATGATCCTCCGGTGCGGTGAAATCCCCGGAATGTCGTGAGTAACTGTCCTCTGAGCCAAATCTGTCGTACAGAAAATGCTGAGAGATCACATGGCCAAATGTCAGCTCATTCTGCACTACTCTGCGCCTCAATCCTGTGAGAGTCATGAATCGTCTACTCATGTCTCCCAGAGCCATATGCACGCAAGGTCTGTCTAAAGGCAACATCGCAAACGTGCATACTCCTCCAGAGTAGGAGTCAACTCATGGGTGCCAAATCGGAATACCTTCCTATCAGGTCGCCAATGCTCTAGCATCCCATCTACGAATCCTACAGGAACCTGAAATGCCAAAAGAGTCATGGTATGCTACAGTAATATATCTACGGTCACCCTGTCTGGTGGTGATATACTATCATACCATGATTGCATACCCGATGCCACCACTGACGGTGGGGTATGATCTATACGGCTAACTGTCGAAGAAGACATCCGTGAAGGCCGTGTCATAAGACTATCCAGGGGTCAATGCCGAATATATCTAGACATACATACATATGCATAACATGATACATGCATAGCAGATAATGGATGACAATATGATATAGGGAATGGAAAAGATTGTGCATACATTCCTAAGTATATCATCATCTAATACATCAGCTCTGTACAGCTACAAATACAGGGAAATGGGGCACAGACGCCCTACTACTAACAGAGGCCTATCAAAAGATATAGCGAGAATGGGGAACAGCCACCCAATATCTAACAGAGGCCTATCAAAAGATATAACGAGAATACATCAGAAGAAGACAATGGTGTCGATATCCACATCATCAATCCTGTCCACCTGATGTAACTCCTCCTGAGTCACTGGATCTCTATCAACAGGGATGTCAGGCCTATAAAGAGGAGGAACCAAATGGGTCGTCCGAGGGGCCAGCGCCTGAGCTGGAAGGAACAAATGACTCCGCCTCTGCTGGATCTCTGCCCAAGTGCCGAATAAGTATATGTGCCTGGTCCAACTGACGGGTCAAGCTATCAATCTAGGTCACATGAGTCGGATCTCGGACACAAGCTATCCAATCTGTCATCATCAAGGATCCAGGAACCATGTCCCCCATAAACTGTGTGGCGCGAGACTGGGCTCCAATAGTACGAGGAAGCCACCAACGCTGGAATATCTCCTGAGTACATGGACCCTCTGATAATGCAAATCCCTCAACACCCAACAACGGGATATCAATGGCGGGTGACTGCGATATAGGCCAGTGACGCCTGACAAGAGGTAAGATCGGTATACGAATCTCCCTTGTGGTGCTCCTGATAGCACGATCTCCTAGATAGAGCTCCCAACCGCCATCTGTGAAGAGTGGAACTCTCCTGGTGGAAATCAAATACTCGACCCCAGTCGGGTATCCATCCTCAAAACCTACTGTCAAGTGTTCCCCAAAATAGGGAAGCCAGGTGATGGTGTTGGCCGTCAGCAACTCCAGCTGCATACGGCAATGAGTGAATCCCTCCGCTACAGGGACCTCGGGCAGAATCGAATGATGCCATCTTCGTCCTCGTGGATAGGTATCTAAACCTAACACATTCACGGACGCAAACAGGGAAGCTTCTCATAGGCCCAAAACTGCCAACACAAGGGCAAGACATCTGCTAACAGTAAACACTCTTAACCTATAAATGGGAAAAGATAATAGAAATATTCACCAGCAGAAACGGGTAAAATCCTAGCCAAGCCTCGGTCAAACCCTGTGAACGAATACGTATGCCCCGGAGGAAATAGGCAAAGGTATAGGAGCCCCAATCGTACTCTCCAATATGGTCCACGTCACGCGTAGCGCTGACCAAAGCAAAAGATACCGTGGAAGAGTTATCTGCTATGAAGCAGCCTCGAATGATCATCAGGAACAACCATCGCATAATGCGATCCCTGATCCTGACATCATCAGGCATGGGCTCACTCAATAGCCCGCTCACAACATCCACGCTCAAAGGACCTGAACGGAAGGTCCTGCCTTTGAGCGCCACTGCCGGAACTCCTAACAAGGATCTGACGGCAGTAGGGGTAATATTCGCCATGCAAGGCACTGGCTCCCCTCCAAACTCTACGCCGGTGATAAATCGCAAATCCATCGACGTCATCATCACCTCGTAATCCAGCAGGTGGAGTGACTGACTCTGGTGAAATCACCGCTTAGTCAATGCCCTGAGGTAACCCCAGGGACAACGACGGGGAAGGCTGGAGAAGAATGCCCCAAATTCCCACTCATGCACTACTGATCTATAATTAGGATGAAGCGCCTGGTACATGGAGTGGATGCTAAACCAGTTCCCTCGAGGCTGTGTAAAACCTAGAACCTGCATGAAATGCAAATCTACGTCAGAACCCTTTAATCCTCATCAATAGGAAAGAAGGAAAAGTAAAGTCTAATGCCATACCTCGGTAGCATGTAAGTACATCGATGGATGTCTGCCCAAATCACTAAGCAACTCTGGGTTCGCCACCTGAATGCTCGGAAGCTCCCTACGAGGGACAGATGCAGTAGGAGCGGGGTCCTCAATATCCACCTCCTCGTCCTCAACGTCCGGAACATCTGCCTAGACAGGATGGATCACAGCCTCCACCAACCGACGAGGCTATCTGACAGAACGGGGACGAGGCACTTCAGAAACACTCTGACGTACGCCAGAAGCGGTCCTATAGGAACTGCTCGGCTGATTCGGATCCATAATATCTGGAAAATAAGTCTCCAAATCACCTCAAAAGGGTGTGGTATTTCCTTACCTGGAGCTTTCTCTAATGCATTTATGATTATATGCATGCATGCATTTACTTTAACAAATAATAGAGTTAAAATAGATGACTACCCAATGCCTACCTTTTGAAAATTTTTGCCATAGTCCCCTTTGAAAATAGGACTATCCACATGCACTCAGGCATGTTTAGGTGGCCATTCAGTAGCACACCTGTCCCAAAGTCATATACACAATATATGCATTAAAAATCAAAAGCATCATGCATAAGGCCAACCTCAATGCTAGGAGTACTTTGCCTTTCTACCTTTTGCTCATTGAACCTCAAATAGGACAAAAAATAGCAGAAAAAGGTGCCAATTTGACTGTCTCAGAAGTCAAATTTTTTTCACATCATTATGTTTAGCATGGTTTAATACTAACATTTACTATGTTGAATATTTTTTATCAAGTCATTTATGCATACATAACCACTACTATGTGTTTAGATGCATTTCGTGCGATAACTCACAATCTAACGGACAGAAACTTAAGAAAATATAGGCATATGTTACCAGGATAGTGTGAAACACTTGCACGGTGACAGAATTTGTAGGAAGCAACCCGAACTCAGCAGATCTGAAGATGGCTCGCGGTTTTCTCTAAGCGAAACAAGTTAAAAGTGACTTGTGAATGCTGCTGGCTGATGGATATATGATCCACGCCTGGCCACAGGCCTATCTGCGGCTGCAGCAGGTACACCTGCGGCACCCCCATGTGGGTCCCATCCCTCCGGCTCGGTCCAGTTCGAGTTGTAAAGGAGGTCTTACGAATTAAAAAGGTCAAATCGAGAATAAAAACGCCACGCGATTGAGCAAAACTGCATACAATCCTAGTCTTCTCTGATGAGACTTTGAATCGGTACATCACGCATTGATATTCACCCACACACATGGTACACTATACCAGTGATCTCAAATAATCTCAGTCAAGCTCGGCAATACCGTACGCAGGTTCAATGCTGCTTTCTCAGGATCATCATCCTTGTCAACCTAGATCCCCAATGGGGGTTACAACGTGAGTCCCCGACGGGGGTTACAACGTGAGTCCCCGACGGGGGTTATAACGTGAGTCCCCGACGGGGGTTACAACATGAGTCCTCGATGGGGGTTACAACGTGAGTCCCCGATGGGGGTTACAATGTTGGTCCCCGACGGGGGTTACAACGTGGGTCCCTGACGGGGGTTACAATGTGGGTCCCCGACGGTGGTTACAACGTGGGTCCCCGATGGGGGTTACAACGTAGATCCCTAGCGGGGGTTATAACGCGTGTTCATCCGTTGACACACAAATTAACGAAGGTCAAGCAGCCTTGACATTATCTCAGCCTATGGCAAGTAAACCCATCAGAGCATACACAGTTGTTCGATCAATGCATACGTCCCCAGTAGATCTCCCGAGGGGTTTGCAACGTGGATTCACGGCAAGGGATTACCACGTACATTCAAACCGTTGACACACACATCAACAAAGGTCAAGCAGCCTTGACATCATTCCAGCCGATAGAGGGTTAAACCTATCAGAGCTCTGGAGCCATTCAGGGTTCTTACCACCCGATTACCCATATTCCTCGGTGGGGCGGTCACAGCGCAATGTTCCGTTGATCTACACGATAGCGGAAGTCAAGCAACCTTGACAGTATATCCCACAAGATTTTTTAGCCGTTGATTCACATATCGGTGAAATACACGTCAACGAAGGTCAGGCATCCCTAACAGCATTTGCTGTTGGCAGTAACTCCAACAAAACCCTGACATGTCCTGACGATACAAACCAGGAGATTGTCATCAAGGAGGATGGTTGATGGAATATGTTATACACATCCTCAAACAGATCAAGCTTTATCCCCACAGATCTCTTACACATAAGAGGTACCTCTGTAGGATCCAGTCCTTATCCAGGAATTTGATGATAACTCCAACATCAACATCCTGACAGACTCAGATTATATCATTGCCAATCCCCGGTTGAAGCAACAGGGAACCAGTAATTATCCTCAACATGTTGGGCTACTACCCCGTACACATGCATCATACATCTATATCATGTTGCTATCCATAGTACCATGTTCGTCTTATTACGTTTCAAGTGTCTAGGATTCTTTATCCTACCCATGCATCGCCATGCATGAGTATGATAAAGAGGGGCATCTGTAGACACTTGAAATTTTCTGTACTACTGACACTAACATTGCAGGAAGGCAGATTCGTCTTTTATGAGAGAACCCTGAAAGACAATCCACAACCATACCGGATACTATGAGAGGTTCAGCATCAACCCCAGATCGTAATCTGGGAGTAATCGTTCCAATCTTGGAGAACCCCGAGGCATGCAGATCAATACTGAAACACACACCAGAGAAGATCGATTAATCTCAGAGATAACCCCGAGGTATCCAGTCTCAGCCCTAAATATGGGAATAGCCTCCAACCTTGGTGATAGCCCCAAGGAAAGCAATTTTGGCATTAACCCCAAAAATGCTTGTTACAAGTGTAACCAGTTTCAATCTCGGTGCTCATAACGAGATACACTGTATCAGCCCGGCGATGACATCAGAAAGACAGACACACCACAAAGATGACAATGAGGACTTTCAACCAATTACAGCAGTCCAATCCCAGCGAAGCTGAGCAATGTCTGCTTTATCGACCAACCCGGCAATAACACCGGAAAGGGGCAACATCGTCATCTGACCAACACGATGCCATGCCAAGTCGTCTTAACACATCTATGCAACAACGGCCCATAAGGCTAACCAATCCCGAGTTGCTATTATGCGGGGTAACGGATGAAAGTTGAAGCTTAAAGACCGGAGGGCACCGTCCCATCTTCAAAGACTTCGTACAAACTCTAATCCCATGCCATCGTACAAACTCTCGACAACGGCGGTCCGAAATAGGTCCTGTATACCTCAAACGGATGCCCGGATTGCACTTCAGAAAAACTGAGTGGACATTACAGTGCCCGCGTGCACGTATTTCGAGACGACCCTACCCGACCAAACCGGGCCGACCCGACCCGCCTCTGGTACACCTGCGGCAGAGCCGCAGGTACACCTACGGCACCTTTTGCCTATAAATAAGAGGCTTGGGGTGCTTATTTTTAAGAGAAAAAAGACGGGGAAACCCTGCAGAATTCGCTCTACACTTGCCATACAGTGTATTTTCCCATTTTAAACACCTGTGAGCTCATATACAGCCCTCTTTTGTACCTGTAAAAGCCAGTGTTTAACCACTCTAAAGATATAGAAGCCTTTTCTAGCAGTCAGCTGTAAGCCTTCTCACACACTTTAGAGTCTTTCTCTTCATCTTTGCACACACCCTTCTACACGTTGAGAGTCGTGTTGCTTGCTTTTGCCCGGACTTCGACCCGTGGTATCATTTCAGTCTATATATATATATATATATATATATATATATATATTGACTAACATTATCGAGTTAAGCCTCGGTTGAGCCTAGACTTCGGTCTGAAGCGTTTATTTGCTTTTCTATATATATATATTTTTATATATATGAACTGTGTATCGGACTTTGTTCGATTGAGCCTAAACTTCGGTTTGGTGCGTTTATTGCTTTTATATATATATATATATATATATATATATATATATATATATATAAACTGTGGTCGAACTCCGTTCGATGAGCCTGATATTTTACAACGTTCGATGAGTGCGGTTTACTCGCTTTTATATATATATACTTATATATATGAACTGCTATCGAACTCTGTTCGGTGAGCCTTGATTTTATATCTGGTGCGTTTACATGCTATATATATATATATATATATATATATATATTTATATTTCGTCCCACCTGGAGTTTACTTCGTGGTGGTTGACCGTTTTTACAGCTTTATCTACGTTTTGTCCCGCCTGGAGTTTCCTCCGTGGCGGTTGATGGCTTTTAATAGCTTTCTTTACATTTCTGATCCCCCATGGAGGTTCTTCGTGGTTGGTGATCATGTCTGTATATATATATATATATATATATATATATATATATATATATATATATATATATATATATATACGACTTTTATATATATACCTGCTTACTGCTTTCATACAAATTGCGGTATAATGTGAGCCTAAGAATCATATGATCACAGATTCATCCCATTGGATCTAGATTCGGTTCCCGTGATGGACATTTTCAGCTGTAAGCAGCTTGTAAATTATTCTGCGGTGTCTAAATTTCCTCAGATGGTTTTCATACCCACGAGGAAGTCGGCATTATTTTGTACATTATTTTTGTACGGATGTTTCTCAGCCGTCAAATAAAATCAACCAAGCCGTGCATTTAATAAAATGGGAGTGTAAAAGGCCTCAATTACTATTGAGCGACAGGGTTTGAAAAAACCTCTTTTATAAAACATCATTGCCATATCTTGCTAAAATTGAATTTTTACATAAATTCAAACCCTGCATATATAGGTGCGAACGAGGCCTCGTACCACTTTCAAATAACAGCACATTGACTCACATACACACACACACATTCAGATAATAGTTTATTAAAAAGAGGCGGTCACCGTGGTAACACGGATGTCGGAGGGTGCCTAACACCTTCCCCCCGCATAACCAAGTCCCCGGACCCTAAATGAATCTCGGTTTCACCAACCCATATAGCAGTGTCACATCACTGGGTCAATGTGCAAACCTTTTTTCGGTTGTGTTGGTACAACCATTTAAAAAACCAACTGGTGACCCTTAACAGTTCATCATCGACATTATACATGTCGGACCTTTTTCACTTGTTTTTTCAAACAAATCTCACATAAAATGAGAACACCAAAGAACAAGTAACGGAAAGGGACATCTAAAAATCCCGACGTCGACATATATACTTATATATATATATATATATATATATATATGTGTGTGTGTGTGTGTGTGTGTGTGTGTGTGTGTGTGTGTGTTTGTGTATGTTTTTGTATATGGACTAACGTTATCAAGTTATGCCTCGATTGAGCCTAGACTTATGTCTGGAGCGTTTAATTGCTTTCGTATACATATACTTATATATATGAACTTTATGTCGAACTCTGTTCGATGAGCCTCGACTTACGTCTGGAGCGCTTAATTGCTTTTGTATATATATATATATATATATATATATATATATATATATATATATATATATATGAACTGCGTGTCGAACTATGTTCGATGAGCCTGGACTTTACATCTGGTGTGTTTAATGTGACGACCCAAGAATTTAGAAATGTATTTAAATCTTAAAATATTGAATAAAGGTTAAATAAAAAAGCCTAGACAGAAAATAAGTGTATGGATTTGACATTTTCGAAAAGAAATTTTTGGATTTACAAATCTTTTGGTGAATTATTCAAGATTAAGGGAATAAGTGAATATATTCTGTGAATATGGTATTATATGAGTACAATATGTGGTTAAGGGTCAAGGGTTGACCAGGTAACTATATCAGTATCCAACCCCTAGGTATACATTTAGATCATCAGCGTTCAGTTAGAAAACCCTAACGTCTTATAAGAAACCTTAGAAACCGGTTCTGGAAACCCTAATTTCAGTTTCGGGAATTTAAAACCCTAATTCGGATATTAAAATCCTAATTTTGGAATTTAAATGCTATGTATAAGGTTTATGTATTTTAATTATAAATCTAATTAGGAATAATCCTAATTATTAATTAGATTTTTAATAATTTAGAAATCTTAATTCTTGGGTTATAAACCCTAATGCATGATTATGAAACCTAATTGCTCAATTAGTAATTTTAATTAGGAAATGTTAATCCTAATTAGCAAGCTTATATAATGATTAGTAAATTTTAATATAATTAGAAAATCCTAATTATAATTCTTAAATAATAATTTTCTATTTCGAAAATCCAAATTTGAAAATCTTAGAAATTAAATTTCTAATATTTTAGGGTTAAACCCTAAACTCTAAGGGTCAAACCCTAAACCCTAAGGGTTTGGACAATTTACATAAATGCCATTAAATTTAATAGTTTAATGACCATTTTGCCCTTTTTGTATTTTATCTTACAAAATCTTGTCATATCCTTAGGTGGGTGACTAAACCTAGCCTTAGCCTAGCATGAGACTTATTTGTTCAAAATCAGCCACCAATTGCTAACTAGATGCATTGAATCAAATAGATCAAAGATTTAAAGTAAAGAAAATCTTACTTTACTTCTCATTATTGCCAAGCCACTCTCTCTCATCCATTTCGAAAATCTAGAGTGAGAGAGAGAGAAAAGTAAAGCTATGTTAGCCTCTTATCAAGCCAAGAACAACAATCAAAAATCAGAAATCAAAAATCAAGATTTAAAGGTATAAAACCTAAAATTTCGAAAATCAGTGATCTTATGTTAGATGTTATGATCTACTGATTAAAGTTGTGTTAGAGGGTGTTAATAAGTGATCTGGGTTATTAGATCAATAATCTATAACATCTAGATGCACGATTTTGAAGTTTTGAAAAATCTGGAAAAACTTTGAAAAGTTGTCTGACAGCCATATGTCAGGACCCATAGATCTTTATCTGTTTATGATTTGTAATGTTTTATGTTATATATTTATTCTTTTCTATGTGGACTATGATCTGGGACTTGAATCAAGTCCATATCATGTGTAGATTACAAGTTATGAGTGGTCAAAGTCAGTTGACCGACCACGAAAACTGAAAATCTGGGTAGCCCAGAATTTTCCAAAAAGTCTGACAAGGTTTTCAAGGCCATAGATTTTGCAGTGTAATATCCGTTTAGCCAATTTGTTGTTTGGTTGTTGTATTCTGGTATGTAGACTACATAATAAAGTCACCATATCACTTATATCTTACATAGAAGCAAAGTTATGGCCGGTCAAAACCCCGTTGACCACCAATTTTTTACGAAATCTGGGAAACCCAGATTTCTCAAGAACAACCCCTGACCCTTACTTTGACCAGCCTTGATATGTCATGTGTTATGTTATTATGATGATCTGTTGTAATATAAATGTTCTACGACATGAGGACAACATGTTTGAAGCCTAAGAACACTTACTTAATGACCAGAACTTAGATAAAATCGAGCTTGAAAATAGGCACTCGAGACTGCCTGGGTTTCTGGGTTTCCCAGAAAACCCAGGACGCTCTGACAGCTAGTTTGGATGGACAGCTAATTAAATTGAAATAATTAGTTTTTAATTGCTAAAAATACATAATAAATTCCTAAAAAATTATTTTAAAGCCTAAAAATTAGTTTTTAATTATTTTGAGTATATTTCATAAATATTTAATATTTTTGGAATATAATTGGTATTTAATTTATTTTATAATATTAAATAAATTATTTAAAAATAATTTTAATACATGAAAAATAATATTATGGTATAATAAAATATTTTAAGTTATTTTGAGTGACTTTTAATATTTTATGATGAAATTTATTAATTAATTAATATTAATGATAATTAGTTTATTTAATAACTATATTAAATAAATTATGAAAAAATAGAATAAATGATTTAAAAATCATATAAAAATGATTTAAGTGTTATAAAAATATTTTAAGTTATAATATATAACTTTTGATATTTTGTCATGAAAATATTAATATTTTAAATTATCGGATAATGAATTTAATTGTTTAAAAATCATATAAAGGTGATTTTAAGGTATTAAAAATACTTTGTGATATTATAAAAATATGGCATGGACTTCATTAATATTTGATAATAAATAAATATTAATGATAAAGAAATTATGTGGTATTTAATTCATTTAAATACGAGTTTAATGATTGAAAAATCTTGATAAATAGTAATAATTATCTGAAAATTTTTCCGAGCTCATGAAAATTATTTTTACTGATAATAAAATTATTTAAGATAATTGTTAAGTGGTTAGACATAGTTTAATTGAACTTAGACTCGATAAAAGTCCGACTAGACCGTCGGGATGTCTGTTTTGTGTCGGGTTCAACTCAGACTGCAATAGTTTGACTTGATACCGAGTCATGTGTGTATGGTAGATTGATAGGGTTATGTGTTATGTGCTATGTGTTGAGGTTATTCTATGTATATCTATATATATAATAGTGTTATATTATGATGATATTATTCTAATATTGGAGATCTATATTACTAATATTAGGTCTTCGGATAAAGCGTTATAAATTGCGTAGCGGTAATCAACGGTTCAGGCAAGTTTTACTTAACTCTACTAAGAGTTGTTTCATTCAGATATGCTTATGGTTAATCATTGCTGATTGCCATTATAGAATTGTACTATGTACATATTGCATGTATAAGTCAGGTATGAATGACTGATCACCTTCATTACCATTCGGTCCAGATATATTTGTTCATGTTAAATACTTATTCAGTCAAAAGTTTATTCCTGCTAGTTCACAATTATATTGTTAAATTATAGCCAGCTTATTATTCAGATTCTTTCATTCATGATATATTGTTAAATAATATTTAAACTTGCTGAACAACCTTCATGCTCACCCTTGCTATATTATGATAAACATTGCAGATAAGGCGAATGCGTTCGAATACAAGAAAAGGATAATGTCAAGTTCAGCTTGGGATAAAATGTGCAGCTAATTTGTAATAGAATAGTATGATAATAATGTTATATGGTAGATAGTTTGTGAATCGTGTATATGTTAAGGTTACTCGACCTTGGGAAAATAGTGTGTAAAGTTTATTTTATAAATAATTTATGTTTATATCTTCCGCAATAGTTATAGAATGATTGTAATAGTTGTAGAATGATTTTACCGGATCCGCGGTGATTTGGGACCCGGGTTCGGGGCTTTCACAGTTGGTATCAGAGCTGTTCGTTATAAACCTAGGGTAGTGATACCTTAGTCTAATAACCGCAGTGATTAGGATAAGTACTAACTCAACTAGAGTTAGTGTGTCGGTAAGATTCAAAGACGAATCTCGGCAAGTTATAAGATACATAGTTTCCTAACTCTAATAATAAAAGTGAACAGTAGTGATGAGTAGATCGAGTCTAAAAGACTAAAGGTACAACGATAGAAGATCAAAAAATAAAATGATCATAGAATAGAAATGGATCGTATTATATACGATGAGATCACCCCGTGATCTGATATGGATTAAGTGAATGATAGACAAGTCTGTGGCAAGAATATTGTGTGTCAGTGGTACTATGAATTGGTACAGATTCAGGAAAGGATTATGAATACTGATTAAATGAAATTCGTATTGAGAAGGGAGTAGGTTTAGGTGGTGATTTAATTGAGGACTCATGTCAGTAGCTGAGTTGTATGATTCCTTATTATGGGCGGGGAATTGTACTTGGTGTAAAAACCACTTAGTTTCTGGCACTGATAATCATTGAAATGTTTGTGTCACGCTAGTTGCTATATGCATGTTAAAAGGGTGATTCCCTTCTCATGTGTATAACAGATAGATAGGTTATAGGTAGAGAATATAAGATTAAGTACGAGTTCTTAAAACTCATACTTATGGTATGTTCGTGACTCATAATTATATGAAATGTTTATGAACCCCTCAGCGAATGGACACCAAAGGTCTGTCTAGGACAAGTTCTTAAACTCATATGATTGTGGCAAGTTCCTGAACTCATAAGTGTGGTAAGTTTGACGAACTGGGTATAGTTTTGTGTGAATGGAGTATTAAGGATAATAGGAATAGATAGACAATTTAAGAAAATGATTATTAGTGTAGACATAGGTTTTCCAAAACTCCTAGCTATGCTAGACTTTGAAATTTTGACATCAAGCTAAATACGCACTATGTGCTTTTAAAAAAAATATAGACTCGTAATCATTTTTGAAACTGTTTAAAGTATAATCTATGCTACTTATTTCAGCTAGACGCAAATGATTTGAAATATCAAAATATATTTTATTTATCATTCATGTACCATGTAACCTGGTGCAGAGATAATAAAAAGTTCATAGAGTTGTAAATGCAGGAATACTTAGTGTGAATTCGATCTAAAAATAATTGTTCCACTATTGTATGATGTGTAATGACAAAGTCATACAATGACGGCATCCTCAACGAACTGTTAATACAGTACGATATAATGACGTCATTTTCAAACTAATTTTAAAATTTTAATTTGCCAACGGGGTTTAGCTACATCTAAATAATTCGATTGAACTGAATTATTGATATGAGTCTAAGCTATTTGATTTGGCTAGACCAACTTTTATGAAAACTCTACGCGTTCTTTGAAAATTATCCCGAACTAAATTATTTTGGTGCGGATTTCGATAAAGACTGGGGTACAATTTTGCGCCCCAGGGCGGATATGAGAAACAGATCAGACCAGCAGTACTTTATAAGTACAGGGCATACCGGGCTAATTACCCATTATGTCCGTAAGTTAAGACGGTTTGCGGATGAATTTCCATAAAACCTTTGTGAAAATGACAGACAATAGTCTGTAAAACCCCTCAGCACAATTTTAAAATTTTTACTCTTGTAAGAAATGTGTTGGGTAGCATATGATGATGAGGATGAACGGTGTATGGTGTATGGTGTATGGTGTATGTTGTATGGTGTGAGGTAAATTTCGGGGACAAAATTTTTAGAAGAATGGGTGAATGTGACGACCCAAGAATTTAAAAAATTATTTAAATCTTAAAATATTGAATAAAGGTTAAATAATAAACATAGACAAAAAATAAGTGTATAGATTTGACATTTCCGAAAAGAAATTTTTGGATTTATAAATCTTTCGGTGAATTATTCATGATTAAGGGAATAAGTGAATATATTCTGTGAATATGGTATTATATAAGTACAGTATGTAGTTAAGGGTCAAGGGTTGACCAGGTAACTATATCAGTGGCCAACCCCTAAGTATATATTTAGATCATCAGCGTTCAGTTAGAAAACCCTAACGTCTTATAAGAAACCCTAGAAACCGGTTTTGGAAACCCTAATTTCAGTTTCAGGAATTTAAAACCCTAATTTGGATATTAAAATCCTAATTTGGAAATTTAAATGCTATGTATAAGGTTTATGTATTTTAATTATAAATCTAATTAGGAATAATCCTAATTATTAATTAGATTTTTAATAATTTAAAAACCTTAATTCTTGGGTAATAAACCCTAATACATGATTATGAAACCTAATTGCTCAATTAGTAATTTTAATTAGGAAATGTTAATCCTAATTAGCAAACTTAAATAATGATTAGTAAATTTTAATATAATTAGAAAATCATAATTATAATTTTTAAATATTAATTTTCTATTTCGAAAACCCAAATTTAAAAATCCTAGAAATTAAATTTCTAATATTTTAGGGTTAAATCCTAAACCCTAAGGGTTAAATCCTAAACTCTAAGGGTTAAACCCTAAACCCTAAGGGTTTGGACCATTTACATAAATGCCATTAAAATAGTTTAATGACCATTTTGCCCTTTTTTGTATTTTAGCTTACAAAATCTTGCCATATCCTTAGGTGGGTGACTAAACCTAGCCTTAGCCTAGCATGAGACTTATTTGTCCAAAATCAGCCACCAATTGCTAACTAGATGCATTGAATCAAATAGATCAAAGATTTAAAGTAAAGAAAATCTTACTTTACATCTCATTATTGCCAAGCCACTCTTTCTCATCCATTTCGAAAATCTAGAGTGAGAGAGAGAGAAAAGTTAATCTATGTTTGTAACAACCCCAAAATCAGGATTATTTTCCTTCCCGATCTTGTGCGTTAATATTATCATGTTCTAGCTTTAAAATATTATTTAATGTTAAAATAGCTAAAAATGCGGAATAAATTTTTTCTTTCTTTCTTTCCATTCATTCATTCCCTGAATCGCAACCTTTACAATTCTTCTTTATACTAGAATCATATTTATTATGACTTATTTATCCTGAGTAGATATAAGTATAAATATACAATACATTCTTTCAAGCATACCTCTCTTTTAGAACAAATAATCTTCATCTATCGAATAATTCAAAAATTTACACATATGTGATTTACACATGAAAATATCATCAAATGATTCAACACAATCTCAATTAAAACACTAGTCTTCGTTTCATGTGCTCCTAATCATGATAAGTTGCATCGCTTTAACCTACAAATTAAGCAAGATTGAGCACAACGGCTCATCAAGTCTAACAGTTTTCATGCTTCACATAGCACATAATATCATGTTTATATCATATCTCAAGATTATTACAATTTAAGTAACATTTGTATCACACACATATCAAAAATCAAACCAAGACTGAGTTTTAAAAACTCAATCACATTTAGTCAATAGTTGACTTTCATCATTCCACAAGTATAACATGTAATCCATGTAATCATGTCAAATTCATATAACAAATAGGAACTGGAAAACTTGCCTCTTTGATGCGAAGCTATTAATTACACGCGATTACACGTATTTGAGGTATTATGCTCATGTATAGCACCAATATACACATAATGTTATTACAATGTATAACATTACCATATTCTACAAATTCTATTTAAACTTGTGTTTTGCATGTCTAAAATCTCATTCTTAACTTCTCTTATTTTAATAAGTTTGCTACATATGTATGGGGTATAAATCTTATTAGCTTTTACTAGGTAAATAAACCAACCCACTTATTTTTTTTTCTATTCCCAGCTAACTGCTGCTACTAATTGTTACTGCCTTTTAGCAACAGTCCTTTACTGTTAACTGCTACTGCACTTAGGCAGCAACTCCTTATTCCTGGCTCATCATTTCATGCCTTTATACCCTTTACAAAAATCTTTTAATATCTTTTAAGATGATACATTCATTTAAGACAGAGTATCAACAACTAAACTCTATACAACCACACATATACATTGCCTAATAGCCCAAAAGGGAACTCCCAGCTCTTGCCCTTTAAGCTTACTGCTGCTGCCCAGGCAGTAGCCTTACGCACTGCCAACCTAAAATTATAACTCGTGTTAACTTGTATATACATATGCTTACTATTTTGGTTTTAAATTCAAATCAGCCTCACCAAGCAGCCTCAACACAATAAAAATAGCTCAACATTTTAGCCAAAAAAGGGTAACTGCAACAGCACAGTGTACTCAGCAGTGCGCTGGTGCGCGACTGCAACTGCTGCTGCCAGCAGTTACTCAAACTCAACAGCCCGTTTTGCGGCCTTATAACTTTTAGCTCGTATACCAAATTAAAGCAAACTCTAAGTATGTTATACATACCATATGAGTTTGTATTTAGAGGTTATAACCTCTTCATTTCAGGTTCTATACGCTGTCCAAAACAGTGTTCATACATGCTTTGCTGCACTAAATTTTTCTTACTTTCGTTTTGCCTAGAAATGGCTTTTCGCTCAAATCTAGTACCTTCAAACTTGGGCAGCATTAAGATTGTATTTCATAGTATTTTAGAAAAATATAACTCTTCTAATTTGGGCATCCTAGACAGGTTAAACAGAGGGCTAAAACTGCCTTGTCGAAATAGTTTTCAATTTTTTCCCAACTGTACCCTCTCTTGCTCAAACAACCATAATTTTTTCGTTTCAAAATATTTTTGAGCGATTCTTATGCCCACACGAAGCTAACTTTCGGGGCTATAACTTTTATTCTTTAACCATTTTCAAATTCGTAACACAAAATTCCAAAAAATTCGTGCAAGGGGACTGCTCTGAATTTGTTAGACATATTTAACGCCACTGCTTTGAACGGGCATAACTCGTTGCTCCAAAGTCGGAATTAGTCTGTTCCGGAGTCTATGGAAAGCTTATTCAATGTACTATAACATATGAAAATCCCAAAATTTTATGAACATCCTAGCTATCCCCGAATTTTTATTTTAGGATCAGCAGTTCATAATTTTTTGGTTTCTAACATGTTTATTTCACGACCTTATTACTTCTAGCTCATATACTAAATTAGAACAAATTTTAAATATGTTTTACATTACATATGAGACAGCATTTAAAAGTTATAACCTTTCCATTTCAGCTTCAATAAGCTGCCCAAAACAGAGTTTCCAAATGACTTGACATACTAAGTCTAACTTTTCATTGTTAACTAAAAATTGAGCTTTATTCTAGCTTGATACACTCAAACCCTCTAGTTAACATCACATATGATTAATAAATCAAGCCCAAGCTCTAATTCTACCAAAGTTCTAATTTTAGATAAAAATAGTTCTGTAGACACTCGAAATTTTCTGTACACCTATCAGTAACATTGTAGGAGAACAGATTCGTCTTTTAAGAGGGAACCCTGAAAGACGATCCATATCCATGCCGGATACTACTGGAAGTTCAGCATCAACCCTGGATCGTAATCTGGGAGTAACAATTCCAATCTCGGAGATAACCCCGAGGCATGCAGATCAATATCGGAACACACACCGGAGAAGACCAATTAATCTCGGAGATAACCCCGAGATATCCAGTCTTAGTCCCAACCATGGAAATAGCCCCCAACCTTGGTTATAACCCCAAGGAATGCAATTTCGACAATAACCCCGAAAATGCTTGTTACAAATGCAACCAGCTTCAATCTCGGCGTTCATAACGAGATACACTGTACCAGCCCGGCGATAACATCGGGAAGACAGGCACACCTCAAAGATGACAATGAGGACATTCAATAAATTGCAGCAGTCCAATCTCAGCGAAGCTGAGCAACGTCTGCTTTATCAGCCCAATCCGGCGATAACACCGGTGAGGAGCAACATCGTCATCTGACCAACACGATGCCACACCACGTCGCCTCAACGTCTCTACACAACAGTGTCCCACAAGACTAATCAATTCCGAGTGACCATTGTGTGGGGTAACAGATGAAAGTTGAAGCTTGAAGACCGGAGGGCACCGTCCCATCTTCAATGACTTCGTACAAACTCTAATCCCCTGCCATCGTACAAACTCCAATCCCATCCGAGTGGACATTACAGTGCCTGAGTGCACGTACTTCGAGATGACCTGACCCGAAAAACTCGGGCCAACCCGGGTTACCTCTGGTACACCTGCGGCACCCTCTATAAATAGAGGGCTTGAGGTGGCCATTTTGTAAGAGAAAACGACGAGGAAGCCCTGCCCAATTTGCTCTATACTCACCCCAGACTGAGTGCTTTCTCATTTTAAATACTTGTGAGCTCATATATAGCCTCTTTTGTACCTACAAAAACCAGTGTTTACCCACGTTAAAGATATTGAAGTCTTCTTTGACAGCACACTGTAAGCCTTCTTTCACACTTTAAAGTTTTTCTCTTCATCTTTGCACACACCCTTCTACACGTTGAGAGTCGTGTTGCACACTTTTTCCCGGACATCGGTCCGTGGTTTATTTTTAGTTTGTATATACATATATATATATATATATATATATATATATATATATATATATATATACATTTATATATATGAACTGCGTGTCGAACTCTGTTCGATGAGCCTAGACTTATGTCTGGTGCGTTTAATGGCTTTCTTATATATATAATTGTATATATGAACTGCTATCGAACTCTATTCGGTGAGCCTGGATTTCACATCCGTTGCGTTTACTGCTTTAATATATATATTCTTATATATATTAACTGTTGTTGGACTTTGTCCGATGAGCCTGGATTTTATATCCAGTGCATTTGTATGCTTATATATATATATATATATATATATATATATATATATATATATATATATATTTACATTTCATCCCACCTGGAGTTTACTTCGTGGTGGTTGACCGTTGTTACAGCTTTCTGTACATTTCGTCCCACCTAGAGTTTACTTCGTGGTGGTTGACCTTTTTTACAGCTTTCTGTACATTTCGTCCCGCCTAGAGTTTCCTCCGTGGCGGTTGATAGCTGTTACAATTTTATTTATATTTCTGATCCCCCATGGAGGTGCTTCGTGGTTGGTGATCATGTATGTATATATATATTTACAGCTTTTATATATATACCTGCTTACTACATTTATATCAATTGCAGCATCATGTGAGCCTAGGAATCATGTGATCACAGATTCAGTCCCCTGAATCTAGATTTGGTTCCCGTGATGGACCTTTTCAGCTGTAAGCAGCTTGTAAATATATATGTGATGTTTGGATTTCCCCAGATGGTTTTCATACCCACGAGGAATTCAGCACCTTTTTGTAAAGCATTTTTGTATGGATACTTCGCATCTGTCAAATAAAATCAATCCAGCCGAATACGAAATAAAATGGGAGTGTAAAAGGTCTCAATTACTATTGAGCATTAGGGTTTGAAAAACCTCTTTCATCAAACATCACTGCCATATTTTGCTTAAAATTGAATTTTTACATAAAATTCAAACCCTGTGTATATAGGTGCGAACGAGGCCTCGCACTACTTCCAAATAACAGCACATTGACCCACACACACACACATTCAGATAACAGTTTCTTGAAAAGAGGCGGTCACCGTGGTAACACAGATGTCGGGGGGTGCCTAACACCTTCCCTCTGCATAACCAAGTCCTCGGACCCTAATGAATCTCGGTTTCACCTACCTATTTAGCAGTGTCATATCACTGGGTCAATGTGCAAACCTTTTCTCGGTTGTGTTGGTACAACTATTTAAAAACCAACTGGCGACTCTTATAGTCCAATCGTCGATATTATACATGTCGGACCTTTTTCACTTGTTTTTTCAAACAAATATCACCTAAAATGAGAACACCAAAGAACAAGTAACGAAAAGGGACAATTAAAAAATCCCGACGTCGACAGGTGGCGACTCTGTTGGGGACTCCAGTAAGAGGACTTAAGCCGCTATTACAATTTTTTCAAAATTTTTATCTGCTTGTGTGTGGATGTTGCATTTACATTTTATGATGAATGTGTACGAATGCATTTCCTTACTTAGTGCTTCGCACTATAAACTGCTTGTGATCTTAGTGCTTCGCACTATAAACTGCTCGTGATCTTATTGCTTCGCACTATAAACTGCTTGTGATATTAGTGCCTCGCACATGTCATCATTTTCATACGGTAAGACACGATGTATGTTAATGTATGTTTTGTGGTCCCTCCACTAGGAGGCTATCCCGTCGGTGTTTGATTACTGGACTCGTGAGAAGACTAATTCTCCGAGGCTCAGGAAAGGCACCACCCAAATTCGCTCCAGTTGAAAGACCGGATTAACTTCCCGTCAAGTAGATTGCGATGATTTGGGAACCTTCATGCCAAAAAGCCGCGAGAGTAACCTAAGATAGGTCAGCCTCTGATAAACCCAAAATGGAAGAAAGTCTCTTCATGCTCTCATTTCAATTACTTGTAAATTATCTTCCATATCTATCTCCATGTAATGAGAAATATGAAGAAATGTGTACACATACATGCTACAAACCGCTGACATCCGTTTTCCAGGATAAAATTCCTAAACTGGACACATCGCATAGCATGTTATTATCCACCTTCCTTAAAGACTAAACTATGCAAGTCTTTTGTAGGGAATCTGTGACGCCCCCAAAATAGGTATACATCACCTATTCTGAGTCGCCAAATACATGGTACAGAATACAAATACAATCGTTAATATACGATAAGAGAGCTGTGAGTTTTAATACAAATACTGTCTTCTAGACAATATCCACACTCAGAATAAGTCCTCGTTACATTTATTGTCACACTATTTAACAGAATAGTGAGGACTACTAATACTATCATCTGGTCCATCACTCCGTTCCCCGACTCGTCCCAACTATATTCTCATTTCCTGAAGAGAACAATGAAAGAAAGGGTGAGCTCAACTAGCCCAGTAAATTTTTAGGACTAAGATAATGCAGAATAAATTATCATTAGCCTTAAACAGTGTTAAACTGATACAATATAACAAACATCAAGTTTAACTGCAGCGGAACAAGCAACCCATTAGAAGAGTCAAGTAGAGAATAAAATCTACTATCTTCTATGATTTAAAAGATTTTTCTTGGCTTTTATCGCTGGGACTCGGCTTAAAAAATAATCCACATCATCGAATCACCCCTGCACTACGACCAAGGATATTCTTTAGTATCACGACCACAATTATCCATGCACTACGGGCCAAGAATATTTGTGTATTCATTAATGGTCATGATCATGCCAACCACTGTCCATCAATGCACTACGGGCCAATGAGGATTTTTACCACATCATTTGTAACATTACGGTCATGATTATACCGAATAATCACTGGTCATAATCATACCAAGTCCATCTATGCACTGCAGGCCACAGATGACTTTCAACAGAATATAAACATGAGGATGATGACAATGATATAAGAATTCAATAAAACAAGTTCAAGAATTAATTTATCCAGGAACCAATAACGTCCAAATTATCAACATGATACTGCTTTGTGGAGTAAAATTCAAGAATGCTTGGAAGAATATTTTCATGAAAAAATACTGGATGAAGCACAAATATCAAGGATATTCCACTAATTTCATGGAGTATAAAAGTCAAAATTTAACCAACTAAATATAATAAAGAATGGAATAACAAAAGAAATCACCATGCATGCGATAGACCGCACAGACATGTTATTCAAATAGGAAAATAAATAATGGAACCAGGTCATGCGTAAACGCACCGATAGGATATTCCGGCAAAATAATAAATAATAGAACCAGGTCCGGCGTAAACGCACAGACAGGATATTCTGACAGAATAATAAATAATGGAACCAGGTCCGGCATAAAATTCACAGACAAAATATTCCAACAGAATAATAGCAAAGATAGAACCAGGTCCAACGTAAAACGCACAGACAGGATATTCCAATAGAATAATAATAAAGACAGAATAATAGAAGAATGTCACCAAGTATAGGGTAGTCCGCGTATACTGGTTATTCCAGCAGAATAATAAAGAATGAAATAACAGAAGTTCTCTTCATGAATACAAAAGAAAATAATGCTCCTTACGAGTACAACAAATAATATCGCTTACCGTAAAAAAAACTTGATATCAGAGTAGTGAAGTAGCAGAATACTTTTCTTCTTTCTCTCTATAGTTTCTCTCTCTAGAGTTTCAGTGAATTCGTAAGAAAATAATGAAGGAATGAGCTTCTATTTATAGAAAATGGACTGCATAGTAACTAACTCATGAACGGTCTAGATTGATTTACTTTAATCTGACGGTCCATATTTAAAGCAAAATCTTTTAAATAAAATATAATATATTCTATTTATAATCTAATAAAACGAATAACTTTATAAAAGATTTTACTATGCAAACACTATACAGGCACTATGCAAATACTATGCATAATAAAATATAATATATTCTAATTATTGTCTAATAAAATAGATAACTTTATAAAAGTATTCTGTTTTATATAAAAAGATTTTACTATTAGCCTAATAAAACGAATAACTTTATAAAAGTATTCTGTTTTATATAAAAATCTTTTCTATTTTATTACATTAATAATACCAATAAAACAAAACTGAGTGACTTATCACGTAAGTATCAATACCATGTGCTACTATGCAATCATGCGTATTACTGTACTTTTACTACCGAGTAGTTCAACAGTATTAATGGTAAAACTTCCGCCGTTATTTTCATAAATTTTTTTTGTCGTTTTCTCAATTCGACAATAATTCCATTGTAGGGTCCACCAATGATTGTGTCGTCGTACGAATATTTTCTGTTAAAACGAATATTCCCCGACCAATCGAATATTATATAGCAACTTGCGTACTTTGCAAAATTTATAAATATTACCCACAACTATAACATTATATCAATTTCACTCCATAATATTCAAAAATGATATTTATAGAAAATACATATTTATTTATAAAAGTTGGGGTCTTACAGAATCAATCGGACCTACCACCCAGTCAAAGTCCAAAAAGGCAACAGGCCTACAGTCAATCATGTCGTCATCTGACTAGACTGAACTTAATCCAGTTTCTCGCAAAGAATTCGACGAATTAAGCAAACAGATTACAGATTTGGTTGTTCTACTAAAAGAATTACACCAGTCTACCCGTACATGCTGAATCCTCCACACAAGGAGGAACCCATGTCATTACAATACCTGAACTGCAGTTGGTTCTGACCAACAAAACTCATGATGCTGCCTATCCCACTGGAGACCCAGACACTAGTGACATCAAAAAGAAAGTCCTCCAAATGGAAGAGACTCTTTGCACTATCAAAGGAATTAGAACACACGGGAGTGTTTTATATGCTGATTTGTGTATTTTCCCTGGTATTCATTATCTAGAAAAATTTAAGACTCCTGACTTTGAAAAATATGACGGGTTAGGAGATCCTTACACATATCGAAAGGTGTTTATTGGAGAACTTGGATCTTAAGCAGAGGATGAAAAACTCAGAATGCAACTGTTCCAAAAAAGTCTAACTGGAGAAGCCCGTTCATGGTACACAAGATTAGACAATTCAAATATCCATAGTTGGGAAGAGCTAGCACACGCTTTCATCACCCAATATAACTTTCAATCTCAAATGGCTCCTGATCGGTATCAAATTACCAAGATCAAGAAACAGTCTAATGAGTCTTTCAGAGAGTATGCTCAGAGGTGGAGACGCCTGGCTGCCCAAGTTAGTCCTTCCATGACAGAATCAGAGATGGTCATGACTTTCATAGACATACAAGAAGCACCTTTCTATGAAAGAGTTTTAGCCGGCAGCGGCAAACTATTTTTTGAAATGGTCAAACATGGGGAGATGGCTGAAATGGGATTGAAATCCGAAAAGATTTAAGACCTAGCTGCACTCAAAGCTGTTGCTAATCACATCCAATCTGAAAATTATGGGAACAACCCCCAGAGGGTACATAAAAAGAAAGAAGATGATATTTCCCTGATACTACAGGGTAAAAAAGGCAGTCAAAACATGCCTATCCAGAGGAGAAATTACACTCCCTTTCAAGCACAGTCTTCAAACCCTCCAGTACCAAAAGGTGGAGAAGTCAAACGACCTCGAGTATTCACACCCTTAGGGGACACCCTCGAGAAAATTCTCAATCTTCTAACAACACAAAAGAAAATTACGCATCTTCTTCCACCAGCCAGCCCTAATGGACGGGGTTTTAATGCTGCTCGAAAATGTGCTTATCATACCGGGGCACCTGGACATAATACTCAGGATTGTTGGGCCTTAAAACACAAAATCCAAGACCTGATAGACAACGGTGAAATCGTGGTCACAAAACCCGATCAGCCTCACGTTCAAGACAACCCTCTTCCTCAACACAAGGAAGAAGACGTTAATATGATCAATTGGAGCAGCGGACAGAGTTCCAATTTCAGCTGTGAATCCTCCCAGACCCCCAAAGATGGTGATGACAGATGGGATTATGCTAAGTTCCAATTCACAATGGAACGAAAGATGAAAGCTCTCTGTAAACAAATTGAGCAATTGGCGGAACTGGTGACTTATCAGCATCAAGTGACTCATCAGCTAATTAGCCAGGAGCATGACAGTCTCCTACCTATTGTCATGAATATTCCCTCTTCACTTTCAAAAAATGAAATGCTGGAAGACAAAGTGACGAAGAGAGCAAATTCTAAGGCCCGTAGGGATTTGCCAACAAAAGGGAATTCACATAAAGGAAGGATTAGTTCCCTTCTACCTCTAATCAACCCCCGTTCAGGACGATATAACTCTGAGGGAGTATACCAATATCATTCTCAATCTCGCGGTCACAGCACAGAAGAATGCTGGACACTCTGCCACCTTATTCAAAATTTAATCGACAATGGCGTACTGCGTCTGGTAGATAACGACACTGTGTTACGGGCAAGTGAGGATTCGTATCCTACTAAGTGGAAGAGTGTAGTAGCAGTCATATCCGCTGAAAATGATGGGGTTAATAAACCACTTTTCATGCCATTCATTCAACTCAAGGGAATCAACAATCCTTTGAAAGTGGCCCCTCCTGAGCCAATCAACTTGTCGTGCAGAGCACAATATCTTATTGTTAGCTTGCGCGCAGTTCCATGGAATTATGGAGAAGGTGAAGGATCCACCTCGCATATAACTGCAGCAGTGTCGAAGGAAAATCCACTATATCTTCCCCAACGGGTAATGAAGCCTGTCATCAAGTCTAAGGGGAAAGTACCCATTGAGAAGATTGAAAATTTCCTCCGCACTATGGGTCATAACGAAGTCAAGGTGGTTTTAAGCTTGTAAAAAGCTCCATAACAGATATAAATCTTAGACTTGGTCTTGACTTTCGAGAATCACCGAAAGGTCTTGTTAAAGGTTTTAGAAGAAGCCTATCTACCGACATCAGTTGATACGAAAAAGTTTCAACATCTAGTTGATCTTTTTAACAATAATGTGATATCCTTCACTGATGATGACATACCGCCCGAAGGGACCGGTCATTGCAAACCGTTGCACATTGTAATCTTGTCCTCCGAATATATGGTGGCGGGAGTTTTAATAGATGGAGGTTCCTCTCTGAATATCTGCCCATACGCCACCTTGGTGAAGATGAATATCAATCCCAATCGAATTCGGAGTAGCCATACCATCATCAAAGCTTTTGATGGAGCCCGCCGTAACTCAGTCGGAGTAGTTGAGCTGCCAATTAAGATTGGTCCTCATACATTCTGCGTATCCTTCCATGTGCTCAAGATAGATTCGGGATACAACCTGCTCTTGGGACGACCATGGATTCACATGGTAGGGGCAGTCCCCTCCACTCTTCACCAACAGTTGAAATACACCATCAACAATAGCCTGGTTATAGTCAACGCTGAACTGGAGATTCCTCAGCATGGGAACATGCCACTCATCAATGCCAATAAGGATGTTGAGCCAATTAGTTTTCATGCTTTGGAAATAAGCAATACCCAATACCATGCTATTGGAATGCCACTGCCTGAACCCTAAATTTCTGCCGAGGTAATGTCGGCCACACAAGAAATGATGTCGTTGGGTCATAAACCGGGACAAGGGTTGGGTAAAGATTGCCAGGGTATCAAGTACCCTATTCACTTAACCAAGCAAATTGGGACAGCTGGACTAGGCTATTCTGCCAGCTCTAATCACAGGAATCCTAATAAGCATTAGCAAATTCCTTCAGCTTCGACCATGCGGCGTTTAGCTTTGCCTTCAAGCTCCGAGTCCGCACAACCTCCTGTAAAGGTGCCAGCCAATATAATGGCAATGTTATTTACCAAGCCGGTACCGGTAAAGGAGAAAGAAATCTTTGTTCCAGATCCCACAGTGGGGGAAGAGGAATGAAGAATCAAGCAAGACATCATGCGGATGATGTCCGGTATACGCATCATCGTTCATGATGAGCATACCAACAGATATACCCCAGACGATGATTGCCCAAATGTAATAGCTATCATTCGGGACAGGGAAGATGATGATAATCCCTCTATCACTGCGGTTCACCCGGAATTTGCTCTTGCCAATTGGAACAGCATTCCTTGCATTGGTCGTCAAGGGTAAAGCGGTCGGAAATTCTTTCTGCCCTGTAGATATAATAACTGCTTACTTTTCTGTACAATATTATTGGTTTATTTTGCCAGTATATGCTAACACTGTGTATGATCAACACATTTCATATATACTAAGTGAAAGCATATTTTGTTTCAGGACTCTGAATTTAGATGTGCCTGTGCTTGCTGATACGGTGCCTCTTCTCCTCAAGGATTGTACCTTTGATGTAGAGATGAATTCAGCCTTGGTGGATATACAGGATGCCATTGTGGTGCCTCCAGAAATTCAAGAGCGGGTCAAAGACAAACCCAAACCCAATCTTGATCAAACCACTCCTTTCAATCTTGGAACCTTAGAAAACCCTAAGTTAATCCATATTGGTTCAGACCTTACCCAAACTGACGGAATGACATGGTTATGCTATTAACCTAGTTCCAGGATGTGTTTGCATGGTCTCATGAGGATATGGTGGGTTTGTCCACTGACATTGACCTTCATCGCATTCCCATTAAAGAGGGATTTAAGCCAGTCAAGCAAAAACTCCGGTGATTGAAACCTGAATGGAGTTTAAAGGTGAAAGAAGAAATTGTGAAACAATTTCAAGCTGGCATCATAATGGTGTCTACATATCCTGAGTGGATATCCAACATCGTGCCCGTACCTAAAACTGGAGGGAAGGTGTGAGTTTGCGTGGATTACCGGGACTTGAACAAAGCTTGCTTAAAAGATAGCTTTCTCGTGCCATTTATCCACATTCCCATTGACAATACTGCACAATACGACATGTACTCCTTTGCAGATTGCTTTGCAGGGTATCATCATATCATGGTTGCCGAGGAAGATCGTGAAAAAATTGCTTTCATCACTCCTTGGGGAACTTTTTGTTATAGACGGTTGTCATTCGACCTCATCAATGCTGGAGCTACCTATCAACGAGCTATGATGGCTCTTTTCCATGACTTAATGCATAAAGAGATTGAGATCTACGTGGATGACATTATTGTCAAATCTCGGAAGGAGGATGACCATATAGACCATCTCTGGAAGTTGTTCAACAGGTTGCGTAACTACAACTTGAAGTTGAATCCAGCTAAGTGCGCCTTTGGCGTTAAATCAGGCAAGTTGCTAGGATTCCTAGTCAGCCACAAAGGGATAGAGCTGGAACCTTCCAAAATCCAATCCATCATGGAAATGCCCATTCCTCAGACAGAAAAGAAAATACGGGGATTTTTGGGAAGGATCAACTTCATTAGCAGATTTATCTCCCAACTCACAGTAACTTGTGAGCCAATCTTCAAGCTGTTAAGGAAGAACTCCTCCATGAAATGGAATGAGGAGTGCTAGAATGCCTTCCTTACAATCAAGAAACAGCTAATCAAAGCTCCCATCTTGGTACCACCCAGGGATGATGTTCCTCTGTTTATATATATGTCCGTAAGTGACAATGCCATGGGTTGCATGTTGGGACAAAAGGACAATAGAGGACTAGAACGAGCTATCTATTACCTAAGCAAAAGATTCAGCAGTAGTGAACACAAGTACACTCTGATCGAAAAGACGTGTTGTGCTTTAGCATGGGCTACCATGAGGTTACAACATTACCTCCATGGCCACACAACCCATCTCATATCCCGCGTGGATCCTCTCAAGTACGTGTTCAGTAAACCCATACTGAATTGTCGGCTGTCCAGATGGCAGTTGATCCTACAACAATTTGACATCGTATATGTGAATCAAAAGTCCATCAAAGGTCAAGGAATTGTGGATCAACTGGTCGTCGCACCATCAGGGGATTTCAAACCCTTGGAGACATATTTCCCCGATGAAGGAGTAATGACAATTCAGCAACACCATTAGTACGATACACGCCAAACGTGGAAGATGTATTTTGATGGAGCTGTTAATATGGAAGGTTCTGGAGCTGAAGCAGCTCTAGTATCTGATATGGGGGAACAGCATCCCGTCACCGTCAAATTACAGTTTGTCAGCACCAACAATACGGCTGAGTATAAAGGCTGTCTTATGGGGTTAAAACTTGCTCATTCAATGGGCATCAGGCGGTTAACTGTCCTTGGAGATTCGGAGTTGGTAATCCGACAATCCACCGGAATCTATCAAACCAATGAACTACATTTGCTGCCTTACCATCGGCAGGTTTTAAAGATGGCTTTGGGGTTCGAAGAAATATCCTTTCTACACATTCCTCGTATTAGGAATGATTTCGCGGACGCGTTAGCAACTTTGGCCTCCTTGATTCGCATATCAGACAAGGAACATTTGTCAAGCGTCATAATTTCCCTGCATAAGGCCCCAGCCTATGGGAATTATGTTGGAGAAGTATCGGATGAGTTACCTATCCAACATCCTTGGTATCAGCATATCAAGGAATATCTGCGAGATGGATCTACACCCGTTGAGGCGAGCCCGACTGAGAAAAGGCGGATCCACCGACTTGCTATAAAATTCTACCTGAGTGGAGATGCGCCCTATAAAAGATATGCAGGATTAGGTCTCCTCAGATGTTTAGACAAAGATCAAGCCCAAAGGCTTATGGATGAAATCCATAGCGGAGTCTGTGGCCCCCACATGAGTGGCCCTCTCCTTGTCAAGAAAGTCCTCAGGACGGGACATTATTGGCTATTTCTCAAAGCTGATTGCAATGACCATGCCAGGAGATGCTATTAGTGCCAGATTCATGGGAATGCTATACACGCCCCTCCACGGGAACTTCACAATATGAGTTCACCTTGGCCCTTCTCAATGTGGGGAATGGACGTTATCGGGCCCATTGAGCCTAAAGCCAGTAATGGTCATCGATTTATCTTTACCATGATCGACTACTTCACCAACTGGGTAGAAGCAGCCTCCTTCCCCAGGGTTACTAAATAAGTCATCATTGCTTTTATCAGAAATAATGTCATTTGTCGATATGGACAACCAGAAGTGATTGTGTCCGACAATGCCAAGAACCTCAACAACAAAATAATGGGGGAATTATGCAATAAATTCCACATCAAACATCTCAACTCAGTCATCTATCGTTTGAAGATGAATGGTGCTATTGAAGCGGCTAACAAGAACATCAAAAAGATTATGCAAAAGATGTCCACCAATCACAAAAATTGGCATGACCAATTGCCTCTGACTCTGTTAGCCTACAGAACCTCAATGCGCACTTCCACTGGGGCAACCCCCTACGCATTGACCTATGGGATGGAAGTAGTGCTCCCCATAGAAGTTGAGATAGAATCCCTCAGAGTATTGATAGACGCTCAGTTGGATGAAGACCAATGGGTACAAGATAGGTATCACTAACTGTCTCTAATAAACGAAAGGCGAACCGCGGCTATCTTCCATGGTCAGTTATATCAGCAAAGGATCGCCCGATCCTACAACAAAAAAGTCCAGCTACGGCAATTCAGACAACATGACTTGGTTTTGAAGAAAATCCTGGACAACCAAGATCAGGCTAAGGGAAAATTCGCTCCTAACTGGGAAGGCCCGCTTATTGTCAAGGAAGTATTGACAAGAGGCGCTCTCAGGTTGTAAGAAATGGACGGCGATGAATTTTCGCAACTCATCAACTCAGACGCCGTGAAACGATACTATGTCTGAAGTCACCACCAAGTAAACATCCTGGTGGTAGACCATCAGGTCACCAGTCATTCCGGTTCTTTAAACCTTTACCACAAACAACTTTTCTACACTTTGCCCCTCAGGGAAACATACCTTTCAAGCCAGCATCCTAGCTTTCTCCTTTGTGTTCCTACAACTTAGGTCATCCCACTGTGGATTGAACCTCTTGCGTTTGCAGTTTAGCTACCCATACTTGGGATCAAACTTTTCACCTGCAGTTTATCCTCAACCTAGGATTAAACTTTTTCTTCCCTGCACTCTGACCTGGACATGGGATTACGCTTTTCATCTCGCCTTGAGGGGCGAACTACGTCGACCTAATCTCATCCTCAATAGGAGTACATAGGCAACCATTTCATATGGTCCAGTCGCAATAAAACAAAAACAACAAAAACATTCCTACACCATTCCTGCCACATACAGCGTTGAACCTCTTACACCAGGTTCGAACTACGCAGACCTGATCTCCTCTTCAATAGGAGTACGTAGGCAGCCATTCATGGTGCGGTCTCACCCCCTACCAAAACACAAACCCTTGTCAGTTAGTATTGGAATCATCCTTCAATCCACTATGTTTCATTCGACTTCAGACCAAAGGGATGGAATTACCTGAACTCCTCCCAAATAGGAGATTCGGCGACCATCTAAGCGGAGGTTGTACCTCGAAGAGCAACACCAATCCATAAGAGATGGAATTAACTAGGCTTCTCCTGAATAGAAGTGTTAGCGACCATTTGTGGTGCAGTCAATCTCAAAGAGGAAAGCCACACTCCTCTCCTCATGTCCATACAGAAACCAGTCCCAAGACACCTAGAGATGGTAGGGATACATACATATCGATGATCCATTCTGAACTATCCAGAGACAACTCAATGTCCATCCACCGAGAAGGAATTCAGAATACATCAAGATCACAAACCCTGAAGCAGCAGGCAAAATATCAAGCAAGTAGCAAAGTATATCTAAAAGGGAAGTGACCAAAAATATATTTCCCTGTTATATATATAATGCTGTTTGATATACACAATGTAAACTGTACATGACAAAATGGCTAAGCTAGTCTGTGCAGGAAAATACAAGATCATCTACAAGTCAAGATATATGCGAGCTAACAAGCCCAGCATGGCGTCCCTCTCAGAAGATGGAGGTAAAGCTGTGGTCTCCTGTATGAGAATATCCACATGACCCAACAGATCTGTAGCCATCTGCATGGTGACCATATGATCATCAATATATGCGCTCATCTCTGCGATCATGCCAGTGGTAAGGGACCTCACTGCAGTACTATCTGTGACGGCTACATCCCGGGAAGATATGGCGATACCCCGCTCAACTATCACTGTATCTCTGGCTGATATAGCCGTATCCCACTCAATGACGGCAGCATCTCTATGAGCCAATGCCTCGTCTCTCTCCAATAAAGTGGCCTCCCTCCCATCAAGAGCAGTCGACATCATAGATTGAATCCGATCTCTCTCAAAGGTCATCAGATGAAGACTCTGCTCTAAGTATTGTGCCGAGTGCTGAATCATAACAGTACTGGTACTAGGAGAATTCGGAAGAAATGCTAGCAACTCAGCAGTGGGCTCCTCCTCGATGTAGGTATCAATGTCCTCCATGGGCTCTACATCATCTAACTCGCGCTCCGGTACTGCAAATACTGATGCAACTGATAAAATCTCTGTCTCCATCCATGCGAAATACTCTACGGAATAACCAGGATGATTGACAGAAAAAGCCGCTATCTCGCACTGATCCCAGTAGGCGTATACCCGAGATCAGTCCTCTGATGAAAGGTACCGAGAAGCTAAACACTGACCTGTCGCCCCCTCAAAAGGATGAAAATCCTGGAATTGGTCGAACTGCGACATCACGGCCAATGGGTGATAAGTGGTCACTCCCCTCAAACCAGCCAGAGGAAGATAGTCCATGCCCGGAGCATGAGTAATAAAGCTGTATGGTAAGCTAAGCCCCGACCACGGCAATATGCTGAATGGATCTTTGATATCTGCCAAGAATGTGGACCAGGACATAGCATCTATACACTCTGATGGCTGAAAAGAGTATGACATAGCTACATCATGGGTGAAGCAGTACCCATGCCATCTAAGAGTGCTAATCGGTCTCAAGTGTGACATGAACCACACATATAGCACGACTGAACTCCTAGTGAACACTCCTGTCGGATAAGTGCAGCAGTAAGATGCCAACCGCAGGGTCTCTGCTACAATCATAGGTACAATGGTATAGCCCTCCCTGAGAGCTCTCACAGCCATGACAACGCCTATATCTATCTCATCCATATACCGCGACATATATACATATGACAATACACATAGCATCAGTACGTCAACTCTGGCCAAACGCCAATGATCCTCCGATGCGGTGAAATCCCCAGAATGTCGTGAATAGCTATCCTCCGAGCCAAATCTGTCATACAGAAAATGCTGAGATATCACGTGGCCAGATGTCAACTCATCCTGTACCACTCTGCGCCTCAGTCCTATGAGAGTCATGAATTGTCTGCTCATGTCTCCCAAAGCCAGATGCACGTAAGGTCTGTCTAAAGGCAGCATCGTCAAACGTGCATACTCCTCCAGAGTAGGAGTCAACTCATGGGTGCCGAATCGGAATACCTGCCTATCCGGTAGCCAATGCTCTATCATCCCGTCCACAAATCCTACAGGAACCTGAAAAGTCAAAAAGGTCATGGTATGCTGAAATAAATGATCTACAGTCACCCTGTCTGGTGGTGACATGCTATCATACCACGATCTCATGCCCGATACCACCACTGACGGTGGGATACGATCTATACGGCTAACTGTCGAAGAAGACATCTGTGCGGGCTATGTCATAAGACCATCCAGGGGTCAATGCCGAATATCTCTGGACATACATACATATGCATAACATGATACATGCATAACAGATAATAGATGGCAATATGATATAGGGAATGGAAAAAATAGTGCATACATTCCTAAGTATATCATCATCTAATACATCATCTCTGTACAACTACAAATACAGGGAAATGGGGCACAGACGCCCTACTACTGACATAGGCCTATCAAAAGATATAGCGAGAATGGGGCACAGCCACCCAATATCTAACAGAGGCCTATCAAAAGATATAATGAGAATACACATCAAAAGAAGACAATGGTGTCGATGTCCACATCATCAATCCTGTCCACCTGATGTAACTCCTCCTGAGTCACTGGATCTCTATCAACAGGCATATCAGGCCTATAAAGAGGACGATCCGCACCGGCAAAACTGAATGGGTTACCTGAGGGGCCAGCGCCTGAGCTGGAAGGATCAAATGAAGCCGCCTCTGCCGGATCTCTGCCCAAATGTCGAATAAATATGTGTGCCTGGTCCAACTGCTGGGTCAAACTATCAATCTGGGTCATATGAGTCGAATCTCAGACCCAAGCTATCCAATCCGTCATCATCAAGGATACTGGAACCATATTCGTAATAAACTGTGTGGCGCGGGACTGAGCTCCAATAGTACGAAGGGACCACCATCGATGGAACGTCTCTTGAGTACATTGACCCTCTGACAATGCAAACCTGTCAACCCCCAACAATGGGATATTAATGATGGGTGACTGCGATACAAGCCAATAACGCCTAGCAGGAGGCAAGATCGGTATACGAATCTCCCCTGTAGTGCTCCTGATAGCACGCTCTCCTAAATAGAGCTCCCAGCTTCAATCTGTGAATAAAGGAACTCTCCTGGTGGAAATCACATACTCGACTCCAGTCGGGTATCCATCCTCAAAACCCACAGTCAAGTGTTCCCCGGAATAGGGAAGCCATGTGATGGTGTCGGCCGTCAGCAACTCCAGCTACATACGGTAATGAGTGAATCCCTCAGCTACAGGGACCTATGGCAGAATCGAATGATGCCATCGTCGTCCTTGTGGATAGGTGTCTAAACCTAACACACTCACGGGACGTAAGCATGGAAGCCTCTCATAGGCCCAAAACTGCCAACACAAAGGCAAACATCTGCTGTCAGTTAACACTTTTAACCTATACATGGTAAATGACAAGAGAAATACTCACCAGCAGAAATGGGTAAAATCCTAGCCAAGCCTCGGTCAAACCTTGTGAGCGCATACGCATGCCCCATAGGAAATAGGCAAAGGTGTAGGAACCCTAATCATACTCTCCAATACGGTTCACATCACGTGTAGCGCTGATCAAAGCGAAAGATATAGTGGAAGAGTTATCTGCTATGAAGCAGCCTCAAATGATCATCAAGAACAATCGCCGCAGAACATGATCCCTGATTCTGACATCATCAGGCATAGGCTCACTCAATAGCCCGCTCATAGCATCTACGCTCAAAGGACCTGAACGGATAGTCCTGCCTTTGAGCGCCGCCTCCAGAACTCCTAATAAGGATATAACGGCAATAGGGGTAATATTTGCCATGCAAGGCACTGGCTCCCCTCCAAACTTCATACCTGTGATAAATCGCCAATCCATAGGCATCATCATCACCTCCTAATCCAGCAGATAGAGTGACTGAGTCTGATGAAACCATCGCTCAGACAATGCCCTGAGATAACCCCAGGGACAACGACGGGTAAGGATGGATAAAAATCCCCCAAATCCCCACTCATGCACTACCACTCTATAGTAAGGATGAAGCGCCTAGTACATAGAGTGAATGCTGAACCAATTCCCTCGAGGCTGTGTAAACCCAGGAACCTGCATGAAATACAGATCAACATCAAAACCCTTTAATCCTCATCAATAGGAAAAAGAGAAGATTAAAACCTAATGCCATACCTCGTTAGCATGCAAATACATCGATTGATGTCTGCCCAAATCACCCAATAACTCTGGATTCACCACCTGAATGCTCGAAAGCTCCCTGCGAGGGACATGTACAGCAGGAGCGAGATCCTTTATCGGAATATCCACCTCCTCATCCTCAACGTCTGGAACATCTACCTGGACAGGACGTATCACGACCTCCACCAACCGACGAGGTTGTCTGACAGAACGGGGACGAGGCACTTCAGAAGCCCTCCACCGTATGCCAGAAGTGGTCCTATAGGAACTGCTCGGCTGATCTAGATCCATATTATCTGGACAACAAGTCTCCAAATCACCTCAGAAAGGGTGTGGTATTTCCTTACCTGGAGCTTTTTAGAATGCATTTTATAACTATATGCATGCATGCATTTACTTTAACATATAATAGAGTTAAAATGCATGACTACCCAATGCCTACATTTGGAAAAATTTTGTCATAGTCCCCTTTGAAAATAGGACTATCCACATGCATCCAGGCATGTCTAGGTGGCCATTCAGTAGCACACCTGCCCCAAAGTCATATACATAATATATGCATTAAAAATTAAAATTATCATGCATAAGGCCAACCTCAATACTAGGAGTACTTTGCCTTGCTACCTTATGCTCATTGGACCTTAAATAGGACAAAAAATAGCATAAAAAGGTGCCAATTTGACTGTCTCAAAAGTCAAAAAAATTTCACATCATTATGTTTAGCATGGTTTAATACTAATATTTACTATGTTGAATATTTTTTATCTAGTCATTTGTGCATACATAATCACTACTATGTGTGTAGATGCATTTCATGCGATAATGCAAAATCCAACGGACAGAAATGAGAGAAAATACAGGCATATGTTACCAAGATAGTGCAGAACACTTGTACGGTGACATAATTTGAAGAAAACAGCCCAAACTCAGCAGATCTAAAAGTGGCTCACGTATTTTCCTTCGCGCAACAAGTTGAAAGTAACTTGTGAGACCAACCTGCTGGAATTTATCATCCACGGTTGGCCGCAAGCCCATCTGTGGCTGCAGCAGATGCACCTGCGGCATCCCCATGTGGGTCCCATCCCTCTGGCTCGGTCCAGTTTTAGTTGCAAAGGAGTTCTTACAAGCTGAAAATGCCAAACCAGAGATAAAAATGCTACACGATTGAGCAGAATAGCCTAAAAACCTAGTTTTTCTGGATCCAACTGTGGCTTTCTTTTCATCCATTGGTATTCGCCCGAACACAGGGTTTACTATACTGATGATTTAAGTCTTTGCATACCACATTAGGCAATACCGTACACAGGTCCGATGCCATCAGCGTATGGTTGTCACCCCAATCCTTTCACAAAAGAGATCCCCGGCGGGGGTTACAACGCATGCTCATCTGTTGACACACATATCAACGAAGGTCAAGCAGCATTGACATTATTACAGCCGATAGAAATTAAACCTATCAGAGCTCTGAAGCTATTCGAGGTTTTCACACCTGACCGCTCGTATTCCCCAGCGGATCCCCGGCGGGGGCACAACGCAATGTTTTGGTGATCTACACGACAGCGGAGGTCAAGCAACCTTGACAATATATCCCACAGAATTTTTCAGCCGTTAATTCATATGTCGGTAAAACACACAAATCAACGAAGGTTGGGCATCCCTGAAAACATTTGTTGTTGGCAGTAAATCCAATAGAATCGTTACATGTCCTGACGATACAAACCAGGAGACTGTCATCAAGGAGGATTGATGATGGAATATGTTATACACATCCTCAAGCAGATCAAGCTTCATCACCAAAGATCTCTCACACATAAGAGGTACATCTTCGGGATCAAGCCATAATCAAAGACACAGGATTTTGGTGATAACTCCAACATTAACATCCTAACAGATTCGGATTACACATCAAATTTGGTCATCGTTGCCAACCCCTAGTTGAAGCAACAGGGAGCCAGCAATCATCCCTAGCGTGTTGGGCTATAACCCCGCACACATGCATCATACATTTGCATCATGTTACTATCCATAGTACCATGTTCGTCTTGTTACATTTCAAGCGTCTAGGATTCTTTATCCTACCCATGCATCGCCATGCATGAGTAAGATAAAGAGGGGCATCTGTAGACACTCAAAATTTTCTGTACACCTGTCACTAACATTGCAGGAGAATATATTCGTCTTTTAAGAGGGAACCCTGAAAGACGATCCATATCCATGCCGGATACTACCAAAAGTTTAGCATCAACCCCGGATCACAATCTGGGAGTAACAATTCCAATCTCGAAGATAACCCCGAGGCATGCAGATCAATACCGGAACACACACCGGAGAAGACCGATTAATCTCATAGATAACCCCGAGGTATCTAGTCTCAGTCCCAACTATGGGAATAGCCCCCAACCTTGGTGATAACCCCAAAGAATGCAATTTCGGCAATAACCCCAGAAATGCTTATTACAAATGCAACCAGCTTCAATCTCAGCACTCACAACGAGATACACTGTACCAGCCCGGTGATAACATTGGGAAGACAGGCACACCTCAAAGATGACAATGAGGACATTCAACAAATTGTAGCAGTCCAATCTTAGCGAAGCTGAGCAACGTCTGCTTTATCAGCCTAATCCGGCGATAACACCGGTGAGGGGCAACATCGTCATCTGACCAACACGATGCCATGCCATGTCGCCTCAACGTCTCTACACAACAGTGTCCCACAAGACTAATCAATCCTGAGTGACCATTGTGTGGGGTAACGGATGAAAGTTGAAGCTTGAAGACCGGAGGGCACCGTCCCATCTTCAATGACTTCGCACAAACTCTAATCCCATGCCATCGTACAACTCTAAACAACGGCGGTCCGAAATAGATCCTGTATACCTCAAACGGATGCCCGGATTGCACTTCTAAAAGTCCGAGTGGACAATACAGTGCCTGAGTACACGTACTTCGAGACGACCCGACCCGAAAAACCCGAGCCAACCCGGGTTGCCTCTGGTACACCTGCGGCTCTACCCTCTATAAATAGAGGGCTTGGGATGGCCATTTTGTAAGAGAAAACGGCGAGAAAGCCCTGCCCAATTTGCTCTGTACTCACCCCAGACTGAGTGCTTTCTCATTTTAAACACTTGTGAGCTCATATATAGCCTCTTTTGTACCTACAAAAGCCAGTGTTTACCCACTTTAAAGTTATTGAAGTCTTCTTTCGCAGCCCACTGTAAGCCTTCTTTCACACTTTAAAGTTTTTCTCTTCATCTTTGCACACACCCTTCTACACGTTGAGAGTCGTGTTGCACACTTTTGCCCGGATTTTGGTTCGTGGCTTATTTTTAGTTTGTATATATATATATATATATGGACTAACATTATCGAGTTATGCCTCGATTGAGCCTAGACTTTGGTCTGGAGCGTTTAATTGCTTTTGTATATATATATATATATATATATATATATATATATACGAACTGCGTGTCGAACTCTGTTCGATGAGCCTAGACTTATGTCTGGTGCGTTTAATGGCTTTCTTATATATATAATTATATATATGAACTGCTATCGAACTCTGTTCGGTGAGCCTAGATTTCACATCCGGTGCGTTTACTGCTTTAATATATATACTTATATATATTAACTGTTGTTGGACTTTGTCCGATGAGCCTGGATTTTATATCCAGTGCGTTTATATGCTTATATATATATATATATATATATATATATTTACATTTCGTCCCACCTGGAGTTTACTTCGTGGTGGTTGACCGTTTTTACAGCTTTCTGTACATTTCGTCCTGCCTGGAGTTTCCTCCGTGGCGGTTGATAGCTTTTACAGCTTTCTGTACATTTCGTCCTGCCTGGAGTTTCCTCCGTGGCGGTTGATAGCTTTTACAGCTTTATTTATATTTCTGATCCCCCACGAAAGTGCTTCGTGGTTGGTGATCATGTATGTGTGTGTGTGTGTGTGTATATATATATATATATATATATATATATATATATATATATATATATTTATAGCTTTTATATATATACATGCTTACTGCGTTTATATCAATTGCGACATCATGTGAGCCTAGGAATTATGTGATCACAGATTCAGTCCCCTGAATCTAGATTCGGTTTCCGTGATGGACCTTTTCAGCTGTAAGCAACTTGTAAATATATCTGTGATGTTTGGATTTCCTCAGATGGTTTTCATACCCACGAGGAATTCAACACCTTTTTGTAAAGCATTTTCGTACGGATGCTTAGCATCTGTCAAATAAAATCAATCCAACCGAATACGGAATAAAATGGGAGTGTAAAAGGTTTCAATTACTATTGAGCATCAAGGTTTAAAAAACCTCTTTTATAAAACATCAGTGCCATATTTTGCTTAAAATTAAATTTTTACATAAAATTCAAACCCTGTGTATATAGGTGCGAACGAGGCCTCACACTACTTCCAAATAACAGCACATTGACCCACACACACACAAACATTCGGGTAACAGTTTCTTGAAAAGAGGCGGTCACCATGGTAACACGGATGTCGGGGGGTGCCTAACACCTTCCCTCCGTATAACCAAGTCCCCGTACCCTAATGAATCTCGATTTCACCGACCCGTTTAGCAATGTCACATCACTGGGTCAATGTGCAAACCTTTTATTGGTTGTGTTGGTACAACCATTTAAAAAACCAACTGGCGACTCTTATAGTCCAATCGTCGACATTATACATGTCGGACCTTTTTCACATGTTTTTTAAAACAAATCTCACTTAAAATGAGAACACCAAAGAACAAGTAACGGAAAAGGACAATTAAAAACTCCTGACATCGACAAGTTCATTGAAGCATTCTAACAAACACCTTACGTACACAGTTTTAAAACACTCTTTTCATAGCTATTGGTCTGCTTTAGAAGCCGAGTTTAGCTCCCTTATTGCTCCACACAACCTAGCCTATTCTCCTTTGTTCTATTCCATACATAATAGTAAAATAGCTTAACAAGAATCAAGCATAACAGTTAACATAGCAACAAAAATTAATATAGTAGTCATTCAAGTCTGTTTCAGGCCATTCGGCAATTACAGTCCACTAGTAGCAAGAAAAATGGAATGGAAAGGATTAGAAAGAGCTTACCTTGATAGTTCAAAGATTACAATTGATTATTGTTCAATCTCTCCTCCTTCTCAGTCGTTGCCTTACTGTTCTATCTTTGTGACTACTATACTTTGGAGATCAGTGAAGTGGTGGGACTAACTGAGCTTAAGGTTCATTATATGGCCATAAATGGTTGAGTTTCCTTCTCTCTCATCAATCTACATGACCCTTAGCTTATATCCTATTTCACATAGCACTCCATTACACCTAGCAGTTAACTGCTTCTGCAGTGGCTCCTAATAAGCTCTCTAACAAGCCTACTTGACCCTTTGCAGTCTACTTGCCCTTTGTATTTTGGCTTCTAGCAACTCAATAATGCACCTTAGCCTCTAACTAATTACTAACCAATTAACTGATTACTCTCTTGGAACTAAATATGCTATCTGTTAACTTGTTATTTGAATGAAACTCAGCTTATTTCATTTCACCCACGTGGGCTGCTGGAATGGACAATGAAATGGGATGAGTATGAATTTTTAAATTGAGCTTCATGTATTATTCTAATCCTAGAAAAATCCATACCTCTAGAAAAGTACGAAGGAGGCTTGCAAGCATATATATAATATAATTGGGTTAGCCCAATTTATATATGTTGGACTTTTAAATAAAGTATGGGTCCAAAATCTTAACTACCAATGTAACACATTTGCAAGCATACTTAGCAAAATTTAACATGACCCAATATTTCAATATGGACTCATATTAAATATAAAACACATGAATTTTATCTATCATATTTCTTTTAGGCTAGCAATAAAAGTTAGCACATATATCATTAAAAGGACAACTCTATTTAATTTACACCACTCATGGTGGTACATACTCTTGACCTTATTTGTCAATGAATATCATTAATGAATGATTTTAATTATAATATAATCATTTCTTTAAACATGTATGTAGCTTTATGCCAAGAATCTTTCTCAAATAAGCCATGTTGGCTTTTCTTTTTATTCTTGATATTTGAATATCATTATAATAATGTATACCATTATTCCCCTCGTTTACCATACAAGGTCTTGAGATATATAAGTTAATAAACAATAAATAAATTAATGCCACATCAATTAGGTATATAAAAATTTATACCCAAAATTATACACATCTTTGATATATAAATTATATAAAATATAACATAACATATTCAAATTACATATTTATTTTATAAATGTAAAATAAATATGCTACACATAATTTTTTATGTAAATACAATTATTTACATACCCCGAGATATTATAATATAATATTCTTACTTCATTATCGTAAATTCAATTAAGAATTTATTTACTTTCTTAAGATATTAAGATAAATATAATATCTTTTCTTTATTAAATTAATTTTATATAAAAATTTATTTCAATACTCTTGGGTAAAGTATATATAAATATTATATGTTTAACTCGCCTCTTTTTGCCTCATTACTCAAATTGTTCCCAACAATTTTATTTCTCTGCGTATATATATATATATATATATATATATATATATATATATATATATATATATATATATATATATTAACTTGCAAATATTCTTTATAATGCACATGTACTCACATCACATATCGAAAATAAATAATAGATTTATTCTCTCACCTTATAAATTGTTTATATCAATTTATTTATATATAGTAAGTACAACTTAATATATTTACCTTATAAATAAAAATTTATTCAGTAAATAAGATATTATAATTAAAATAATGCAACTCTAGAATTTATTTTAATATCATTTATTTAAATTATACAATAATTCTTGTATACTAATTACTTAATTTTTCCTTCTAAAAATTGTTTTCAACAATTTAACGATAATAAATATAATAAAATACTTACTACATTAAAAACATACATACATTACGTCCAATAATGTAATACATGATTTCTTCAATAAAAGGGTGGTTATACATTAAGTATATATTTAATATCACCAATTCACCACATTAAAATAGTTTAATATTATAGATTATTTTAATTCTAACCATGTCATTTCCTTTAATAAATTGCCCTTACAATTTATTTACATATAATAAATATATAATACCAATTTATTTATTAAGCATAAACATCACATATTGCATAGTTCATATCCACTTATGCAATATAATATCATACAACATATTATCTAATAAGAATTTTATTTATTTAATTTTTATTTTAATATTTTCCAAAAACTTGGGTTATCACATTCTTTCTCCCTTATAAGGATTCCGTCCCCGGAATCATAATACCGTATCCTTCTTAATCGGTTTAGATCTTATTCTTTCTCGTAACCTTATCGTTGAATCATTTCAACGTACCATTTCCTTAGATTTTTCAAAATTTAAAATAAATCATCTATTTTCACTCTAGGTTTTAAACTTTAACCTTTACTTTAATCATTCAAGATATTCTAAATTTTCGGGTTGTCACATTCACCCCTTCTTCTAAGAATTTCGTCCCCGAAATTACAGTCTAGTAAACTTTGCTTCTCCTATTCACCGAAAATAGGTTTTCAATTTAACCTTTACATTTTTTTCCTCTGAGGGTTTCTCTTCTATCATCTCATTCAACCATTTCTACCCTCTTTAGGAAGTTAAAAACTTTTCATATTATGCTGAGGGGTCATATAGACCATGAACTCTCAGGTTTAACGATATTCACTGCAACCAATTCTGTAAACATGTTGTACTAGGTGATCAGCCTAGTACAGATACGAGTACGTTAGATGATCAGCCTATCGTACCCTACGTCATGCACAACGTATCAATCTTGTTTAGCGACTATTTGCGCTACTAGATTGGATTATTTTATCCAATCGGGGTTGTTCACCTCAGACTTAGCATAAGATTTCGCACCAATACAATTTGGTTTGGGATAAATTATCAAAGAAAACTTGAATTTTCATAAACATTTGCCTAGCTGGATCAAATAGCTTAGACGCATATCAATAATTCGAACATCAATCGAAACATTTGTCTAACCACTATAATTGGCATTGACTTTTCTTTAACTGGTTTAAAATTTTGAAAATCATTTTATGACGTCATGATACCGCACTGTATTTACAGTCCGTTTGAGGATTCCGTCATTTTGTTACTTTGTCATACTACATCATACCATAGTGAGTTGACGATCCTTAGATCACATCCAATACTAAGTAATTCTACATTGATAACTCCATCATTTTTATCATCTTTGCACTAGGTTACATGATGCATTACTGATATATAAAATACATTTTGATATATTTCAAATCATTTTTGTCTAGCCGAAGCAATTAGCATAGACTCTTCTTTAAATGGTTCAAAACCATTGAAAATTAATTTTAGTGTTATCGTGCCATAACAAATAACGAGATGTTAGTTGTTCACAGTCCACACACACACCTTTGTCACCGTATGTTACTGATAACAAATTTCATTTTTAAAGGCACCATAGTGCGAATTTAGCTTGATGTAAAAAAATTTGAAGTCTAGCATAGCTAGAAGATTTGGAATACCTATGCTTCCACCATTATCTTCACTTTCTATAATGATCCATTGCTTAATAATTTTATTTATTCCTATCATCCTCAATACTCTATTCACACTTAGTTATACCCCAGTTCATCAAACTTACCACACTTTAGAAATCCAGGAACTTGCCATAATCATATGAGTTTAGAAACTTATCCTAGTCAGACCATAAGTGTCCATTCGCTGAGGGGTTCAAAACATACCATATGATTATGAGTCACGAACTTACCATATGCATTAGTTTTAAGAACCGTACCTAATCTTAATATCATCTAACCTAATCTTATATTCTCTACATATTCGTTATACACATGAGAAAAGAATCACCTTCTCAACAGGTATATAGCAAATAGTGCGACATAAATATTTCAATGATTATCACTACCAGAAGCTAAGTGGTTGTTACACCAAGTACAATTCCCCGCCCATACAAAGAATCATACAACTTAGCTGCTGACATGAGTTCTCAATTGAAATCCCACACAATTCTAGCTCCCCCTTACTCAATACGAATTTTATTTAATCCGTATCTCATCATCTGCAACTCTTTTCTGAGTTTACATAGTACCATTTCACAGTACATTCTTTTTATAGCGTCAGGCTATATCATTCCAATCATTTCATAGATTTTCTGCTATTCAATCTGATCACGTCGTGATCTTATCTTATAATCGTGTTATATTACGATTCTCTTCTATCTTATGATCGTTTTGTTTTACGATCTCCTTTTCCTTTATACCTTTAGTCTCATAGACTCTATCTATTCATTATTACTTTTTGTCTTTAACACTAGAGCTAGGTAACTCTGGATCTTTATAACTTTTCAAGATTCTTCTTTGAATCTTCTTTACTAAATAATGAATTTTCCAAATTCATCTTTTAACAAATTAAACTCTATTTGAGTTTATTCCTTATCCTCATCTCTGTAGTTATAGTCTAAGGTACACCTACCTAAGGTTTATAACCTACAGTTTTGATACCAACTGTAACGACCCCAAAATCAGAATTATTTTCCTTCCCGATCTTGTGCGTTAATATTATCATGTTCTAGCTTTAAAACATTATTTAATGTTAAAATAGCTAAAAATGCGGAATAAATTTTTTCTTTCTTTCTTTCCATTCATTCATTCCCTGAATCGCAACCTTTACAATTCTTCTTTATACTAGAATCATATTTATTATGACTTATTTATCCTGAGTAGATATGAGTATAAATATACAATTCATTCTTTCAAGCATATCTCCCTTTTAGAAAAATAATCTTCATCTATCGAATAATTCAAAAATTTACACATATGTGATTTACACATGAAAATACCATCAAATGATTCAACACAATCTCAATTAAAACTCTAGTCTTCTTTTCATGTGCTCCTAATCACGATAGGTCGCATCGCTTTAACCTGCAAATTAAGTAAGATTGAGCACAACGGCCCAGCAAGTCTAATAGTTTTCATGCTTCACATAGCACATAATATCATGCTTATATCATATCTCAAGATTATTACAATTTAAGTAACATTTGTATCGCACACATATCAAATATCAAACAAAGACTAAGTTTTAAAAACTCAATCACATTTAGTCAATAGTTGACTTTCATCATTCCACAAGTATAACATTTAATCCATGTAATCATGTCAAATTCATATAACAAATAAGAACTGAAAAACTTGCCTCTTTAATGCAAAGCTATTAATTACACGCGATTACACGTATTCGATGTATTATGCTCCTGTATAGCACCAATATACACATAATGTTATTACAATGTATAACATTTCCATATTCTACAAATTCTATTTAAACTTGTGTTTTGCAAGTCTAATATCTCATTCTTAACTTCTCTTATTTTAATAAGTTTGCTACATATGTATGGGGTATAAATCTTATTAGCTTTTACTAGGTTAATAAACCAACCCACTTATTTTTTTTTCTATTCCCAGCTAATTGCTGCTACTAATTGTTACTGCCTTTTAGCAACAGTCCTTTACTATTAATTACTACTACACTTAGGCAGCAAGTCCTTATTCCTGGCTCATCATTTCATGCCTTTATACCCTTTACAAAAATCTTTTAATATCTTTTAAGATGATACATTCATTTAAGACAGGGTATCAACAACTAAACTCTATACAGCAACACATATACATTGCCTAATAGCCCAAAAGGGAACTCCCAGCTCTTACCCCTTAAGCTTACTGTTACTGCCAAGGCAGTAGCCTTACACATTGCCAACCAAAAATTATAACTCGTGTTAACTTGTATATACATATGCTTACTATTTTGGTTTTAAATTCAAAGTAGCCTCACCAAGCAGCCTCAACACAATAAAAGTAGCTCAACATTTTAGCCAAAAAAGGGTAACCACTGCAGCACAGTGTACTCAGCAGTGCGCTGGTGCGCGACTGCAACTGCTGCTGCTAGCAGTTGCTCAAACCCAACAGCCCGTTTTGCGGCCTTATAACTTTTAGCTCGTATACCAAATTAAAGCAAGCTCTAAGTATGTTATACATACCATATGAGTCTATATTTAGAGGTTATAACCTCTTCATTTCAGGTTCTATACGTTGTCCAAAACAGTGTTCATACATGCTTTGATGCACTAATTTTTTCTTACTTTCGTTTTGCCTAGATATGGCTTTTCGCTCTAATCTAGTACCTTCAAACTTGGGCAGTATTAAGATTGTATTTCATAGTATTTTAGAAAAATATAACTCTTCTAATTTGGGCATCCTAGACAGGTTAAACAGAGGGCTAAAACTGCCTTGTCGAAATAGTTTTCAATTTTTTTCCAGCTATACCCTCTCTTGCTCAAACAACCATAACTTTTTCGTTTCAAAATATTTTTGAGCGATTCTTGAGCCCACACGAACCTAACTTTCGGGGCTATAACTTTTATTCTTTGACCATTTTCAAATTCATAACACAAAATTCCAGAAAATTCGTGCAAGGGGACTGTTCTGAATTTGTTAGATAGATTTAACGCCACTGCTTTGAACAGACATAACTCGTTGCTCCGAAGTTAGAATTAGTCTGTTCTGGAGTCTATGGAAAGATTATTCAGTGTACTATAACATACCAAAAGCCCAGAATTTTCTAAATAACCTGGCTAACCCCGAATTTTCATTTTAGGGTCAGCAGTTCACAATTTTTTGGTTTCTAACATGTTTATTTCACGACCTTATTACTTCTAGCTCATATACTAAATTAGAACAAATTTTAAATATGTTTTGCATAGCATATGAGACCGCATTTAAAAGTTATAACCTTTCCATTTCAGCTTCAATAAGCTGCCCAAAACAGAGTTTCCAAATGACTTGACATACTAAGTTTAACTTTTCATTGTTAACTAAAAATTGAGCTTTGTTCTAGCTTGACACACTCAAACCCTCTAGTTAACATCACATATGATTAATAAATCAAGCCCAAGCTCTAATTCTACCAAAGTTCTGATTTTAGATAAAAACAGTTCATTGAAGCATTCTAATAAACACCTTACGTACACAGTTTTAAAACACTATTTTCATAGCTATTGGTTTGTTTTAGAAACCCAGTTTAGCTCCCTTATTGCTCCACACAACCTAGCCTATTCTCCTTTGTTCTATTCCATACATAATAGTAAAATAGCTTAATAAGAATCATGCATAACAGTTAACATAGCAACCAAAATCAATATAGCAGTCATTCAAGTCTGTTTCAGGCCATTCGGCAATTAAAGTCCACTAGTAGCAAGAAAAATGGAATGGAAAGGATTAGAAAGAGCTTACCTTGATAGTTCAAAGATTACAATTGATTGTTGTTCAATCTCTCCTCCTTCTCAGTCGTTACCTTATTGTTCTATCTTTGTGACTACTATACTTTGGAGATCAGTGAAGTGGTAGGACTAACTGAGCTTGAGGTTCATTATATGGCCATAAATGGTTGAGTTTCCTTCTCTCTCATCAATCTACATGACCCTTAGCTTATATCCTATTTCACATAGCAATCCATTACACCTAGCAGTCAGACTGCTTCTGCAGTGGCTCCGAATAAGCTCTCTAGCAAGCCTACTTGACCCTTTGCGGTCTACTTGCCCCTTGAATTTTGGCTTCTAGCAACTCAATAATCCACCTTAGCCTCTAACTAATTACTAACCAATTAACTGATTACTCTCTTGGAACTAAATATGCTATCTGTTAACTTGTTATTTGAATGAAACTTAGCTTATTTCATTTCACCCATGTGGGCTGCTGGAATGGACAATGAAATGGGATGAATATGAATTTTTAAATTGGGCTTCATGTATTATTCTAATCCTAGAAAAATCCATACCTCTAGAAAATTATGAAGGAAGCTTGCAAGCATATATATAATATAATTGGGTTAGCCCAATTTATATATCTTGGACTTTTAAATAAAGTATGGGACCAAAATCTTAACTACCAATGTAACACATTTGCAAGCATACTTAGCAAAATTTAACTTGGCCCAATATTTCAATATGGACTTATATTAAATATAAAACACATGAATTTTATCTATCATATTTCTTTTAGGCTAGTAACAATAGTTAGCACATATATCATTAAAAGGACAACTCTATTTAATTTACACCACTCATGGTAGTACATACTCTTGACCTTATTTGTCAATGAATATCATTAATGAATGATTTTAATTATAATATAATTATTTCTTTAAACATATAGGTAGCTTTATGCCAAGAATCTTTCTCAAATAAGTCATGTTGGCTTTTCTTTTCATTCTTGATATTTGAATATCATTATAATAATGTATACCATTATTCCCTTCCTTTACCATACAAGGTCTTGAGATATATAAGTTAATAAACAATAAATAAATTAATGCCAAATCAATTAGGTATATAAAAATTTATACCCAAAATTATACTCATCTTTGATATATAAATTATATAAAATATAACATAACATATTCAAATTACATATTTATTTTATAAAGGTCAAATAAATATGCTACACATAATTTCTTATGTAAATACAATTATTTACATACCCCGAGATATTATAATATAATATACTTACTTCATTATCATAAATTCAATTAAGAATTTATTTACTTTCTTAAGATATTAAGATAAATATAATATCTTTTCTTTATTAAATTAATTTTATATAAGAATTTATTCCAATACTCTTGGGTAAAGTATATATAAATATTATATGTTTAACCCGCTTCTTTTTGCCTCATTACGCAAATTGTTCCCAACAATTTTATTTCTCTGCGTAATATATATATATATATATATATATATATATATATATATATATATATATATATATATATATTAACTTGAAAATATTCTTTATAATGCACATGTACTCGCATCACATATAGAAAATAAATAATAGATTTATTCTCTCACCTTATAAATTGTTTATATCAATTTATTTATATATAGTAAGTATAACTTAATATATTTACCTTATAAATAGAAATTTATTCAGTAAATAAGATATTATAATTAAAATAATTCAACTCTAGAATTTATTTTAATATCATTTATTTAAAGTATACAATAATTTTTGTATACTAATTACTTCATTTTCCCTTCTAAAAATTGTTTGCAACAATATAATAATATACTTACTACATTAAAAACATACATACATTACGTCCAATAATGTAATACATGATTTCTTCAATAAAAGGGTGGTTATACATTAAGTATATATTTAATGTCACCAATTCACCACATTAAAATAATTTAATATTATAGATTATTTTAATTCTACACATCTCATTTCCTTTAATAAATTGCCCCTACAATTCATGTACATATAATAAATATATAATACCAATTTATTTTTTAAGCATAAACATCACATATTGCATAGTTCATATCCACTTATGCAATATAATATCATACAACATATTATCTAATAAGAATTTTATTTATTTAATTTTTATTTTAATATTATCCAAAAATTTAGGTTATCACATTCTTTTTCCCTTATAAGGATTTCGTCCCCGGAATCATAATACCGAATCCTTCTTAATCGGTTTAGATCTTATTCTTTCTCATAACCTTATCGTTGAATCATTTCAACGTACCATTTCCTTAGATTTTTCAAAATTTAAAATAAATCATCTATTTTCACTCTAGGTTTTAAACTTTAACCTTTAATTTAATCATTCAAGATCTTCTAAATTTTTGGGTTGTCACAATGTTAGCCTCTTATCAAGTCAATAACATCAATCAAAAGTCAGAAATCAAAAATAAAGATTTAAAGGTATAAAACCTAAAATTTCGAAAATCAGTGATCTTATGTTAGATGTTATAATCTATTGTTTAAAGTTGTGTTAGAGGGTGTTAATAATTTATCTGGGTTGTTAAATCAAGAATCTATAACATCTAGATGTACGATTTTGAAGTTTTGAAAAATCTGGAAAAACTTTGAAATGTTGTCTGACAGCCATATGTCAGGACTCGTAGATCTTTATCTGTTTTTGATTTGTAATGTTTTATGTTATATATTTATTCTTTGCTATGTGGACTATGATCTGGGACTTGAATCAAGTCCAGATTATGTGTAGATTACAAGTTATGAGTGGTCAAAGTCAGTTGACCGACCATGAAAACTGAAAATCTGGGCAGCCCATAATTTTCCAGAAAGTCTGACAAGGTTTTCAAGGCCATAGATCTTGCAGTGTACTATCCGTTTAGCCAAGTTGTTGTTTGGTTGTTGTATTCTGGTATGTAGACTACATAATAAAGTCACCATATCACTTATATCTTACATAGAAGAAAAGTTATGGCCGGTCAAAACCCCGTTGACCAACAATTTTTGACGAAATCTGGGAAACCTAGATTTCTCAAGAATAGCCCCTGACCCTTACTTTGACCAGCCTTGATATGTCATGTGTTATGTTATTATGATGATCTGTTGTAATATAAATGTTCTACGACATGAGGACAACATGTTTGAAGCCTAAGAACACTTACTTAATGCCCAGAACTTAAATAAAATCGAGCTTGAAAATAAGCACTCGAGACTGCTTGGGTTTCTGGGTTACCCAGAAAACCCAGGACGCTCTGACAGCTAGTTTGGATGGATAGATCTTCATGTTGTGGTATGATATGACCAAGATGATTGTTTAATATTGTAGTGATACATCTCTACTACAAGATCACTGTCTTGGATGTCCTAGAATCATTAAGATCAAATAAATATAATCGGTGAAACCAAGCCCCTCGATAACTGACATGGTTTTCTGGAAAAGCTCAAAAACATCCCAAGAACACATTTAGCGACGCTTGTGTCGCCTAAAATACCTTTAGCGACAGATAAATTAGAAAATTAATTATTTTAATTAATAAATTGAAATAATTAGTTTTTAATTGCTAAAAATACATAATAAAATCCTAAAAAATTATTTTAAAGCCTAAAAATTAGTTTTTAATTATTTTGAGTATATTTCATAAATATTTAATATTTTTGGAATATAATTAGTATTTAATTTATTTTATAATATTAAATAAATTATTTAAAAATGATTCTAATACATGAAAAATTATGAAAAACAATATTATGGTATAATAAAATATATTTTAAGTTATTTTGAGTGACTTTTAATATTTTATGATGAAATTCATTAATTAATTAATATTAATGATAATTAGTTTATTTAATAATTATATTAAATAAATTATGGAAAAATAGAATAAATGATTTAAAAATCATATAAAAATGATTTAAGTATTATAAAAATATTTTAAGTTATAATATATAACTTTTGATATTTTGTCATGAAAATATTAATATTTTAAATTATTGGATAATGAATTTAATTGTTTAAAAATCATATAAATGTGATTTTAAGGTATTAAAAATACTTTGTGATAGTATAAAAATATTATAATATTATGGCATGAACTTCATTAATATTTGATAATAAATAAATATTAATGATAAAGGAATTATGTGGTATTTAATTCATTTAAATACGAGTTTAATAATTGAAAAATCTTGATAACTAGTAATAATTATCTAAAAAAATTTTCGAGCTCATGAAAATTATTTTGACTGATAATAAAATTATTTAAGATAATTGTTAAGTGTTTAGACAGAGTTTAATTGAACTTAAACTCGATAAAAGTCCGACTAGACCGTCGGGATGTTAGTTGTGTCGGGTTCAACTCAGACTGTAATAGTTTGACTTGATAACGAGTCCTATGTGTATGGTAGACTGATAGGGTGATGTATTTTGTGTTATGTGTTTAGGTTATTCTATGTATATATATATATATATATATATATATATATATATATATATATATATATATATAATAGTGTTATATTGTGATGATATTATTCTAATATTGGAGATCTATATTACTAATATTAGGTCTTCGAATAAAGCGTTATAAATTGCGTAGCGGTAATCAACGGTTCAGGCAAGTTTTACTTAACTCTACTAAGAGTTGTTTCATTCAGATATGCTTATGGTTAATTATTGCTGATTGCCATTGTAGAATTGTACTATGTACATATTACATGTATAAGTCAGGTATGAATGGCTGATCACCTTTATTACCATTCGGTCCAGATATATTTGTTCATGTTAAATACTTGTTCAGTCAAAAGTTTGTTCCTGCTAGTTCACAATTATATTATTGAATTATAGCCAGCTTATTATTCAGATTCTTTCATTCATGATATATCGTTAAATAATATTTAAACTTGCTGAGCAACCTTCATGCTCACCCTTGTTATATCATGATAAACATTGCAGATAAGGCGAATGCGTTCGAATACAGGAAAAGGGCAATGCCAAGTTCAGCTTGGGATAAAATGTGCAGCTAATTTGTAGTAGAATAGTATGATAATAATGTTATATGGTAGATAGTTTGTGAATTGTGTATATGTTAAGGTTACTCGACCTTGGGGAAATAGTGTGTAAAGTTTATTGTATAAATAATTTATGTTTATATCTTCCGCAATAGTTATATAATGATTGTAATAGTTGTAGAATGATTGTACCGGATCCGTGGTGATTTGGGACCCGGGTTCGGGGCTTTCACATTTACTGCTTTATTATATATATATATATATATATATATATATATATATATATATATATATATATATAATGCTTATCCTTGCTTAAATTTAAATGTTTTCAGTTAAGTGCGAACGAGCAGAGAGCTCTGCTAAGAACAGAGGAAAAGAGAAGGTTGCTGAATGAATGAATTACTATGCTATATAATAGTTTGATGATATTAAGATAATTATGATATATATTATCTATCATGGGTTGTAATGAATGTTTAAAGGTTACGTACTTGGGAGCTAGACTCTGATAATTATGTAAATTAAGTTGATCTTTTTATATTATTGTTATTATTATTAGTATTATTCCGCTCATAGAAATGGTATCGTGAAGAACCGAGTTCAGGTTTCAAGTACCCGAGTTTGGGGTCCTCACAGGTTGGTATCAGAGCTATAGGGTTAGAAACCTTAGGTGGGTTAGACCTTAGGCTATAACCTTAGAATAGAGAGAAACGTTAAAAATACAAATAACTCATATAGAGTTTAAAAAAAGATGAATTGACTAAATTCATCGTCAAACTAAATAAAAGATAACTTGTATAAAACTCTTATTTGTTGTGTGTATATACTATATGCTAATTAGGATAATTTATGTGTGTAGATGTCAGGTGAAAAAGTATTCGATTACCCTCGGATCGTAAAGAAGGAGCCAATATCGAAGCCGATAGCTGAAATAGAGGCTCAGAATGAAAATAATTCAGAAGATGTGGTTATTGTGGAAAACATAGTACCAGATCCAGAGATGGTGGAACTGACAGATAGCGATTCAGACACTAAAGTTGAAGCTGATCAAGCATCAACAGAGGTGCAGAATCTGAAGAACAAGGTTTCTTCTTTGGAAAGGCTGTGGGAGATAGAAAAGTTGTTAAATAATCAGTTGCGTCAAGCGTTAATAGAAACAAGGGAAGGACAAGATAAGCTTAAGATCCAAATTGGTTAGATGGGAGCCACAAGCATCACATCGTGTGCAGCTCCGGACAAGAAGGGGAAAAGAAAGATAGAAGACCATGACTTAAAAAAATCCAATAAGAAGAAATGGAAAAGAATATGTTATCTTTACGGCTATGAGGGACATACTACTCTGTATTGTCCTGACTACAAAAAAGGAGCATGTTTTATCTGTGGGATAGAAGGTCATCAGGCGAAAAGTTATCCAATGAAAAAGAATAATAAATAAGTAGTATAGGTTCTGTTGTGATGTAGGTATGTTTAATATGTGTGCTTAGTATGTCTGTGTAATGTAATATTCTAAAACTTTTGTGTTAGTCAAGTCTGTAAATCCCGACTTTTGTAGTCACAAAGGGATGAATGATGTTAAAAGCATTATGTGCTATGCTATGTAAAATATTTGTTAAATGAATATGAATATATGTTTGAGAAATGAAACAAGTTTAAAATATTAAACTTATATGATAAGGTTTAGAATGTAAGTTAAATGTATGATTTTAATTAATCAGATAATGCCGCCAAGACGTCGAACTCGCAATCAAAGGGCAAAAGAATCTGTCGACAATGTTGAGGGACAACAACAAGCTGATCCAATGCAGCAATTTGCAAACATGTTAGCTCAGGCTATGCAACAGGGAATACCAGTCGCTGGAAACCAGCCGGACAACCACTTAGCGAACTTCAAAGACTTTAAGGCTGTAGGACCACCGGAATTCAAAGGTACCACTGACCCTGTTGAAGCCCAAACGTGGGTCAAAGAGATTGAGAAGGCATTCATAATAGCTAGGGTAGTTGAGGGGCAAAAGACCGCTTTTGCCACCTACATGATGAAGGGTGAGGCAAATTTTTGGTGGGAAGCAAACCAGACGAGGGCAGGAGAAGGTTTAGTCACATGGGATAGATTTAAAACTTTGTTTTTCGAGAATTATTTTTCCCCTAGTATGCAGGCTAGGATGGAGGTAAAATTTTTTGAGTTAAAGCAGGAGAATATGACAGTGTCTGAATGCGCCGCCAAATTCAATGAGTTAGCTAGGTTTGCCCCGCATCAAGTCGATACGGAGGCTAGGAAAGCGAGAAGGTTTGAGCTGGGAGTGAAACCCTGGCTCTACAACAAAGTGGCGGTGTTGCAAATTCCTACATTTGCAGCACTCATGGAGAAAGCGATCATAGCTGAGGAGGGAAGTGAGGCCATGAGCCTTTACAATAAGGAGAGGAAGAATAAGGGTAAGACTGAAGGAGCTGGAAAAGTAGGAGTTAATAGTGGGAGCAGGAGTGGAGATAGCAAGAGGAAGGTAAGCAGTTTTGCAAGTGTACAAGTGAAACATGAAGGTGTTAAGAAACAGATAGTGTCATGTAAGACATGTGGGAAGAATCACTCGGGGGAGTGTTTGAAAGGAAAATTTGTTTGCTACAAGTGCGGGCCGGAGGGCCATATCTCTCCCAACTGCCCCAATCCTAGGATGAATAGTGGATGTTTTATATGCGGATCAACAGAGCACAAGGTGAAAGATTGTCCAAAAAGGAGGGTGGAGACAGGAAGTGTGAACATGGGCATTGGTAGTGGGACGTTAGCAATCACGGGACCGACTTCGTCAAGCAAGCCAATGAAATCTACTGCGAGGGTCTACAACTTGACGGTTCAGGATACGGCAACAGCTGGCACTGGAACTCCAAGTATTATTCGTATGCCTTTTATTTTCTTATACATGATTTTCCTATATATAGTAAATTATTTTATAAAGAAAGTTTGAGGAGGAATTTGAGTTCTTTTAGAAACAAATTTTTCCGTTTAATCAGAAAGTCAAGCTTTATGTGAATAGTTAAAGATCAGTTTGATCAAAGTTGATCGAGATCTACTTGCAATAATTATTTATGTTATGTACCCGTGTATGTATATGTTTTAAAACGGTGATTCTGGGGACGGAATCTTTATAAGGGAGGGTAAATGTAACAACCCGATATTTTTCATATAAATAAATAAGAAATTTTGCGTATAAATTTTTTTTTAAGGATGAGGATTTGTACAAGATATTGTATATATGTATTTATGTGGTAAATAAAAATATATTTATTACATAAATATTTACAAATGAATTTATTTTAGAATTTTTGATTTTTATAAAGTATATTCCTATAATAATTAATTTATAGTAGAAATGTTTTATTAACTATTTTCCATGAAAATATAATCATATATTATTTAAATAATATATGGAGTGATTTTTAGAATAAATATAATATTATTTTATTATATGAATTTTAGTACAGGTTATTAAGTTAATTATTTTACCTTAATTATTAAGGTTAAATATGACAAATAAATCAGATATGGAATCTAAACCCTAATTTTAGATTATTGTCAAGGTATGAGAATAATAATATAATATTAATTATATTTTAATTTTTCAGTGCTATGAATATGTACTGTTTTTCCGTATTGATAATGATTGGTCAATTATGGCGTTATATGGCAAACCCTAAGTATTGACTGGAAACCCTAATTGCTAATTTAGGATGTTTAATGCTCATTAGCGGACTTTAAACCCTAATGATCATGATTAATGTGATTAGAAATCCTAATTACAGATTTTTAATCCTAATTATTAAATTGTTAATTCTAAATTGGTAACCCTAATTATCAAAATCGTAAACCCTAATTGCTATTTTAGCAATGTTAATGATAATTATATGATATTAATCCCTAATGTTCCTGTATAGCGTAATTAGAAAATTAATCATAATTAGAAACCTTAATTTCAAAATGTTAGAAACTAAAGTTTATTTAATTTTTTATTTGATTTTAATTTTCTTTTGTGCAAACCCTAATTGTAATTCTAGAAAAAAAATTGTGCTAAACCTTAGGGTCAAACCCTAAGGGTTTGCAAGGATTACATAGTTGCCCTTAAATTCATATGACCAATCTAGAAATAAAAATTATATGAGAATGACCAAAAAGCCCTTTTGTCACATTTTTATGTTTGCTTGCAAATCTATACAAGATGAGAGTTGGTGACCAACTCATACCAACCCCATGTGCTAAAAATGACAGCAACAAGCTCTAGACATCATCCATTCATGCATCCAAGACATCTATATATAGAATTGGAGAGAGAAAAATCTCATTTAGCCACTTATTTTGCACAAATTGTTATACTTGAGCCTCTCTCTCTAAAACCAATGAAAAACTATAGTATATCAGTCATATGTTGAAGCCCCACGTGTGTTATAACCAAATCAGAAACATAGAATCAAGAATTGTTCATTTAAAGGTATAAACAAACTCTAGAATTTCTATCCAAAAATCTGTTGTTAGATCTTGTGATTTGAAGTTGTAACGTGTTATTTGTTGTCTAATTTAATGATCTGGGTTGGTATCTTATGGGTCCATAACATTTAAATACACGAAATTGGTGTTTTCAAAAATCTGGACAAATTTTAAAATGTTTCTGACAGTCAAATGTCAGATCGTGTAGATCTCTTTCTGTTTATGTTTTAGTATATTTGAAGGTTTGTATTTGTAGTACGTTATGTGGTCTGTGATCTGAACTTGAAATCAGACTTAGATCTGGTCCAGGTAGTAAGATATTCAAGGTCAAACGTGGTTGACCGGCCATGACCAGGAGATTCTGGGTAACCCAGAAACAGCCCAGAACCGGCCAGACAACATCTTTGACCGCCTTGATCTGTCAATGTGTGTATGTTTTGGTTCTTTTGTTGCATTAAAGTTATAGTGCAGTAGTTATACTACAGGTTAATACTCTTAGATAGCTTTGATCACAAACGTGTGAGATTTAGAGGATGGTCAAACTAGGCAGAAGGTCCACAGATGAACTTTCTGGGTAACCCAGAAAGTTCATGAGCGTGGTTTCTGACCTTGTTTGACCGGACAAGATCTTGCTATTTTGCTATTGTTATTGTGATTTTATGTAATGGATCTCTAGACTTACATGTGTTCTACAACCTGAAAGCCTAAGATCACGAAACCCGTTCATGTGTTGCAAGATATAAAGATCGAGAGAAGGCATTATGAACTATTCTTCATTTCTGGAAAACCCAGAAATGAAGAACAACTCTGACAAGGTTTTTGGGAAGGCCAGATCTCGTTCGGTTTATGTAGTATAGTCACGATTGTTGTTGTAGCCTGAAGTGTTACACTTGTACTACACGATCTAATGCTTAGTTGGTCCAGAATCACACTACACACTGAATTATTGTTGGTCAAACGTGACCCCTTAGCAACTGACTATGCATTTCTGGGTTTGCCCAAGAACATGAAAAACACCTATAGCGACGGTTCTATCGCTATAGGTGGTCTTTAGCGACAGATAATATACTATTTTCTGGAAATTAATAAAAAAATAGAAAAAATTTGTTTTAAATTATTAAAAATACAAAATAAATTATAAAAAATTATTTTAAATTCTGAAAATTAGTTTTTAATTATTTTAAATATATTTCATAAATATTTAATATTTTTGGAATATTAAAAGTTTTTAATTTATTTAATTATAATATTTAATAAATTATTTAAAAATGATTTTAATATTGGAAAAATCATTAAAAATTATATTATGATATAAGAAAATATTTTAAGTTATTTTTAATGACTTTTAATATTTTGTGGTAAATTTCATTAATAAATTGATATTAATGGTAATTAATTTATTTACTAAATGAATTAAATAAATTAATTAAAAATGATTTTATTATATTAAAAATTATTTTAAATAAAAATAAAGTGTTTAAAAATATTTGAAGTTATAAAATATAACTTTTAATATTTAAAGGATAATTTCATTAATAATTAAATATTAATGATTATTAAGTTATTACTAATGATATTAAATTTATTTAATAATTATATTAAATAAATAGTTTATAAATAGTTTTATTACTTTAAAAATCATTTAAAAGGGATATAAATGAATTAAAAATATTTTAAGTTATACTTAATGGCTTTTAATATTTGGATAAATGAAATATTAATACCTTAATATTAATGGTAATTATTTAGAAATGATTTTAAATGTTTTAAAAATCATTTAAGGGTAATATTAATACTTTAAAGTATTTCAAGTTATTATAAATAACTTTAATATTTTAGAAATGATTTCATTAATAGATTTATACTAATTAAGTTTTAATGATAATAGAATTGATTAGTATTTAAATCATTTTAATGTGATTCCGATGTTTGAAATTTCGTGATAAATTATAATAAATGTTTTAAAATTATATTAAGTTATTTAATAATAATATGACTTATATGTACGGATATTGAGTTATAGAATAGAGTCTTAGACTCGATATTTACCCGATAAAGTTGTCGGTACACCGACGTGTTTCAGAAATTGATCTGGACTTAGATAATGTGATTAGATAAGTGATTATTTGTGATTCAATGGTTGTTAAATCTATGTGCCAATGTGATTAGGATATGGGCTGACTGCAATAAGCAGTGTTATGTGTTATAATATATTGTTCTAATCAAACGAACGATCTTATTAATGATAGGTCGTGAGATAAGCGATAAATCTAAATTGCAAATTGTAAGCAGCGCTTCAGGCAAGTATCTTACCTTTGCATTTTCTTTATGCAATGGACATGAGTAAGAATGTTTCTAAACTATATTATTACTGTACAGATTATTAACCTTATATTATATACGCTCATTGCTTATCAACATGTTAGTATATGGTAATTCAGATATATATATATATATATATATATATATATATATATATATATATATATATATATATATATATATATATTAGTTCGTTAATTTCTGTAAATGGTTAAACAAGTGTCCCCACTTGGATAATCATTGTATTTAATCACATGTTGATATACCTTTGTCAATTACCCGTATATATATATATGTTGAAATATAGATTATTGTTGAAACAAGATAAAACCTTTGATTTGGAACCCAGACAAGTATGAACATCCCTACACGAGAAAACTTTTATGCGCCCAAGGCTGAACAGAGTGAACGATCCTATCGTTCTTGTAATGTAGTATTGATCAATGCAGGGCATAACGGGCTGATCACCCCCCGTGCCCGTAAGTTATATTGGTTTACAGATGAATTTCTGTTTAACCTTTTCGAAAATAAAAACAATGTTCATGGCATGTCACCATAACCCCAGTTATAGTCATTATGTAGTTTCAAAGATTTGAAAGAGAGTTGTTATGTTATTATTATCGGTTCAGAATACTTCACAACTATTGACTGGTTGTAGAAGAATAGTACAAAGAAAATATTTAAATCCTTTCAGCTTATATATATATAATTGCTATTACTTGCTGGGCACTCAAATGCTCATCCTTGCTTAAATTTAAATGTTTTCAATTAAGTGCAAACGACCAGAGAGATCTGCTAAGAACAAAGGAAAAGAAAAGGTTGCTGAATGAACGAATTACTATGTTATGTAATAGTTTGATGATATTAAGACAATTATGATATATATTATCTATCATGGGTTGTAATGAATGTTTAAAGGTTACGTACTTGGGAGCTAGACTCTGATAATTATGTAAATTAAGTTGATCTTTTATATTATTGTTATTATTATTAGTATTATTCCGCTCATAAAAATGGTATCGTGAAGAACCAAGTTCGGGTTTCAAATACCCAAGTTTGGGGTCCTCATAGTGAACACCAAATTCTGTGGGAATGAAGTGCCCATATTTGGGGTGCCATAGTCAATGTTGGTCAACTACTTTGGTGCTTCAATATCTTTCAAACTCTGTAATAGATGTGTATTTTAATTATTGTAGTTTATAGTTTATATACCAAATTATAAAAGTGTAGCACTGACTTGGTCGAAGTAACATTATAAGGAGCTGATCTAAGACAGTCAAAGTTTTGTCAGAAGCCTGTTAATGTTGTTCTTCATTTTTTGGGTTTTCCAGAAAATGGTTCTGTGATATGTCAACGAGTTTTGACCATCAATTATGGTCATCCTATGGATTTCTAAGGTGTTAGACTTCTTTAGTTATGTAGTATACATAACAAGGTACATAAAAATAGCACTTTCATAGCCTAACAACAATTCAGTTTGAAGATCTAAGTCGGTCAGACGGCTGTCGGAGTTTTCCTGGAAATTTTCTAGAATTTCCAAAAAATAGAAACTTGTGATCGGTTAACGACCTTTAACCACTTATAACTTTCAGTGTATTAATTCAATGAACATGATTTCAATTCTAGGTTACTAAGCTCATGTCATACTACAACTATGATACAACTAACAAACCAAAACCTTAACACATGGAGATCTAGAGGCTCTGATAATAGGCTGTCAGGCCTGTTTTTCTAGAATTTCCAGATTGCTTAAAACATCAATTTGATGCATCTAGATGTTATGAAAACATGTTCTATCAACCCAGAACATTAACTAACATGTTTTTACACATAATTAAACAACAAATCTAACAAAGTATCAAAGATATAGGGTAAAATTAGGGTTTTTACCTTTCTTGAGCAAAACTTGCTTTCTACTCTTTGATTTTGATCTTGTTACTGCTAGGGCTTCTTAAGGTATGTAGTATGAATATATTGGTTTAAGAAATTGTGGGTTTGGCCAGATATAAGGCTGCTATTTATAGGACTTTGCAACTTAGGGTTTTTATGTCATTTTCCCAACTTTTGCCTCCATAAATATCTTACTAAGGGACTTGTGCTGCTATGACCAGGTTTTTAGTGCCCAAATGAGATTGGGATGAGCTTGGTGGTGGTGGCACATGATTGTGATTTACTTCACTTAATTAGTAAGCTTAATCTTTCCCTAATTCAAACTAATTGAAATTATGGTTTTGGGTTTTGTGTTCTGTGTTTAGGATAACTTAATGAAGTTATTAACGCCTAATTTAAGATTAGTTATCATAATTAGGGTTTAAGATATCCTAATTAGGGTTTGTATTACTAAATTAAGGTTAGGGTTTAGGATTTAGGATTAAGGTTTTATAATTTAGGGTTAGGGTTTCCTAATTAAGTATTAGGGTTTCCTAACTTAGGGTTTACATATATCCCAACAAGCACGACAAAGTATTTTATCAGTGTAAGCACGACAAAACAGCTTGTTAAAACAAATATACTGAAAAGTTCGAATACTGAAGAAAATTTTTAAGCACGACGTTTTTCGGGAAAAAAATATTTTGACCTAATTCTTCGATAGAGTATATAATAACACAATATGCATTCAGAACAGATAGATTTTGTTTGATAAACATATAATTTATGTAACCTAGTCTTATTAGGGTTTTGGAATATCACATGCCCTGTATGTTTGGATGGTTGTTTGTTGTTGTTGTTGTTGTTGAGCTGATAAGATGACATTTACTCAGCAACTTTACTGAACTGAGGGTTGATGACCATTACTGAAATTTTTATATCAACCATTTATGTCAGTTATAAAGACTTAGAAATATGTTTAGTTCGAATATGAGATAGGAGATCAGTCTATTCAGTATCCTAGGAGTATGCATATCATTCTACTAGTGTTAATTTGTATACATAATTTAAGTCCCATTAAGGGTAAATTCAACTCAGTATAAGATGTCTTATCAAAACAATTTAGTTTAACACAACAGTTTATGCTTGATAAACAATAGTGCAATATCATATAAATAAGTAATTCATTTCTTAAGTTATGCTGAAATAATAGCAATAACTTCATAATAATTGGTAAAAAATTGGTTTGGTATAAGATATCGAAAAGAACATAACATAAAATCTTGTTCAAAGTAAGTAGGGTTCAAGAGAACTTGCATAAAGTAATCAAGATAGGTTAAGGGAAACTTGCTCAATAAGATATTAAGGTTAGAGAACTTGCATGTGCGAAGAACATCTATATATTGTTATTCAAAGTGTTTATGACACCTAAATATGTTAAAACATATTTATATAGATCGTTAGTATTGATAACAATACTTAACTACTCAAACTATTTAAGTTTGGTCTATGTTTGACATGGTTTCGGTGTTCAAATGCCTTACCTGATATTTATTAGCTTGATATCTCAGTTAAACTTTAATTGAAAGCTTTATTATTATTTTAGATCATTTATTCATCTTTTAAAATAATTTCTAGAAGCTTATAATAATTTTTAAACATTTAATTATCCATTAAAATGATTCTTAAATCATTGTTATTATTTTTAGATAATTAATAATCACTTGAAATGATTTTTAAAACCTTAGTATTATTTTTAAATAATTAATAACCATTTAATAAGATTTTTAAAACATTAATATCATTTTTAAATAATTAATTATTATTTATAAATAATTTATTTAATAAAACTATTAAATAATTTAATTAATAATAATATTTAAATAAATAAAGTATTTATTGAATTTATGCCAAAATATTACAAGTTAATTATTATAACTTCAAATAATTTTTTAAAACTTAATTTATAATTATTTATTAATTATTTTATTTTAATTTATTTAATTTACTTTTATTTCTGTCTGTCGCTATATTTCTTTAGTGATAGATTGTGTAGTTATACGTGTTCTTCAAGCTTGAAGAACAGCCTTGGTCAATACCTAGTGGGTAGTTTGACCGAGCTTGATTTCTTAACTGGTTATGCTTCTGGATCTTTAAGTGCTTCAATAGTGTAGTGTTGATGTAAGGCTACAACAAGATACTAAATTTGGACTCTAACTATAACATAATAAGAAGTTATAGAGGTTCAAAGTGACTGTCAGACATGTTCTTGGGTTTCTGGGTAACCTAGAACAGTGGTCAATGTTGGTCAACTACTTTGATGCTTTAATATCTTTCAAACTGTGTAATAGATGTGTGTTTTAATTGTCGTAGTTTGTAATTTATATACCAAATTACAAAAGGGGATGTTATAAGCCAATCAAAGTTTTGTCAGAAGCCTGTTAATGTTGTTTTTCATTTTCTAGGTTTTTCAGAAAATGGTTCTGTGATCGATCAACGAGTTTTGACCATCAATTCTGGTCATCCTATGGATTTCTAAGGTGTTAGACTTCTCTAGTTATGTAGTATACATTACAAGGTACATAAACATAGCACTTTCATAGCCTAACAACAATTCAATTTGAATATCTGAACCGGTCAAACGGCTGTCAAAGTCTTCCTGGAAATTTTATGGAATTTCCAGAAAAAAGAAACTTGTGATCGGTCAACGACCTTCGACCACTTATAACTTTCAGTGTATTAATTCAATGAACATGATTTCTGTAACGCCCCAAAAAATCGAGCAAATTGTAAATTAATTTTATTTGATTAATAACGAATAAAATTATATTATATATTATTATTATGTGTTAGCAAGATGGATGACGTTCTATAACCTAATCCTATCGGAACGTCGTAGTATTTTGGCTACGTGATAGAATAAAAGTGTTTGAATTTTCAAGACGAAAATAAAAGCTTTCCGAAATTTTTTTCAAAAAATACTATTCACGCATTTCTGCTCGGGAAATATTTTTGAATTTTCGAGAAATACGCAACGATGGAATATCGAGGTAAGATGGAATATCCAATAATATTTCAGTTATAGAAAACACAGTTTTTTGCCTGCGGACTTAAAACCTAACGGTTAGGGAAACTGATTTTCGAGAAGGATTTTAAATGCGTATAATGAATTAAAGCGATGATCGTATAAATACATAGGTATTGTGTGACAACCCGAATTTTTATAAGTTATTAAAATAAGAATTTAATAATTAAAGGTTTATTATTATGAAATATATATATTTTGAATTATGTGTTTTGAGTGTGGGTAAGTATATATATTTGCAATATATCTTGAAATATGTGATTTAGTATATGTTTGGAAAATAAGGTTTAATAGTTAATTTAACTATTAAAGATATTAAATGAGATTGTTATGGGAAGGTAATTAACTAAATAATATTATTTAATTTAATTAAGTTGAAAATTATATTATAAACTAATATAATTCGATTATTACACTTTATGGCAATGAAATTGGTATGCATTAAAATTTCTTAAATAATGAGAGTAAGTCACTAAATTAAAATGGTGAATTAAAATAAATATATTTTATGGTAATTATTATGGGATAAATTATGTAAGTGTGATACTATTGATGCATGAAAACTGTTAGATTTTGCTGGGCTGTCGAGGTCAACCTTGCAAATAACCATTTTTGCAGGTAAAGGATTGAAGGTAACACTATGTGGTACTTGAAAGACATGAATCAGACTATTTTAGTTAAAGTTGTTATTTCTTTAAACCATGATTAAGGTTCATGAGATGTACTCAATGTTTTATATATGTATATTTTATGTTGATTCATGATATAAATTTGAATCGAAGAGATGTAATGTAAAGGTTGTGATTTAGGGCAATACAGAAGGAAATGTATAAAAGTTTTAAATATTCTGCATTTTTAGTGAGTTTAATATCGAATAATGATCTAAAAATAGATTAAAGTTGTATTGTTAACGATCGAGAATGAGAATATTATTGTATGAATTTTGGGGTCGTTACAGTTGGTGTCAAAGCTGTGGGCTATAAACCTTAGGTAGGAGTACCTTAGGCTATAACCTTAGAGAAGGATGGTGAAGATAATGAAAGAATAAGCTCAAATAGAGTTTGAACAATAAGAAGTAATTTAAGAAATTTTCAAAGAAGGGATTAGAACATACGTGAGAGGATTCAAAGAAGAATCTCGCAGAGTTATAAGGAATATGAATTTGGGGTTACCCAACTCCAATAATAAGGATGTAAGGTGATAATAAGTAGACAATGTCTATAAGAAGAGAATGATAAAGAAGTTAAGAATAGAAAGTTATATCTAAGTATGGTATAATTGTACTCTTTAATAGTTGATGTATTGTATCTGGGCTAAACGATTCCTTCATAGAGCGGAGGTATATACGAACTAGCAACTCGGAACCTAGTTTGTTGGTCGTTTGTGGGAAACCACTCAGCGTACCATATTGAAACTATTAGAGACTCGATGTGTACCAAGTATAGAAAATGGATACGTATGATGAAAATATGGAACTCGAATGAAATGTTGAGCAATATAAATAAAGTTAGAAATTTTTAAAGGAAGAATTGTTATAGAAACAAGAAAATTCAAAGAAGAATCTTGAAGGGATATAAAGATAAGAAATGGGAGTTACCCTAACTCCAATAGTCAAGATAACGAATAATGATGAATAGACAAAGCCTGTAAGATTAAAAGCATAAATGAAATCGTAAATGATGAAAAAGGAAAGAAAGAGGATCGTAAAACAAAACAATCACGAGTTAATAAAAGAATTTAAAGGGAGATGATTATAGAATAAGATCACGACGTGATCTGTTTTAGTTATAAAAGGAAGATGGTTTGTAATGTTTGAATAGTTATAGCTTGATGCTATGAAGATGATGTATTATGATATAGTACGAGATAAACTCGCGGGGAGTTATAAATGATGTGATACGAGAAATTCGTATCGAGCAAAGAGTAAGTTATAGGTAAGATAGAGTTAGGTGGGATTTCAATTAAGGACTCATGTGGTGGCTGAGTTGTACAAACCTTTGTATGGCCGAGGGTTTTGTGCTTGCACTCAGTTTATCACATTGATAATCATTAGAATGTTGGTGTCGCGCTATCAATGTTTATGTAGCGAAAAGGTGATTCTTTTCTCATATGTATATTTGATAGTTAGAAACTATTAAGATTAGTCAGATATTAAGATTTGGTACGGTTCTTAAAACTAATACATATGGTAAGTTTGTAACTCATAATAATATGGTATTTTTTTGAACCCCTCAGCGAATGAATGCCTATAGTCTGACTAGGATAAGTTCTTAAACTCATATTATTGTGGTAAGTTCCTGAACTTCTGAAGTGTGGTAAGTTTGATGAACTGGGGTATAGATAAGTGTGAATGAAGTATTGAGAATGATAAGAATAGATAGACTGATTAAGCAATGGATCATTATAGAAAGTGGAGTTGATGGAGACATAGGTTTTCTAAATCTACTAGCTATGCTAGACTTTCAAAATTTATTGACTTCGTGTTAATGGTTGCACATCTATTTTCTTAAAAAACATTGGATCAAATGATGGAACTAATGAGTTTTAAAAATAATACTGTTATTCGTATGTCTTTGCTAATTACTTTGGCTAGACAAAAATGATTTGAAATATATCAAAATGTATTTGTATATCATCAATGCATCATGAAACCTGGTGCAAAGATGATAAAAATGATAGTGGCATCAATGCAGTATTACTTAGTGTTGGATGTGATCTAAGGATCGTCAGCCCACTATGGTATGATATAGTATGACAAAGTCAGAAAATGACGAAATCCTCAAACGGATTGTAAATACAGTGCAGTATCATGACGTCATAAAATGATTTTCAGAATTTTAAAGATAAATTATTGCCAATTGAATTTGGCCAGACATGTTTCGATTGATATTCAAATTATTGGTATGAGTCTAAGCTATTTGATTCAGCTAGACAAATGTTTATGAAATTCAAGCGTTTCTTGAGAAGTTAAGCAAAACCAAATTATTTTGGTGCTGATTCATATGTTGGAAAGCTGAGATGAACAACCCATTTATAGGGGATTACGTGGAGGCGTTTAGATGTTTGTGCACAATATATTATACGAAGGGCTGATCCCCCTAAGTACTAGGAGTCCCTATAGTCTTATGAATGTTAAAGTTTAAGTTGAAAAGATTACTTATAACTATGGACTTAGGCATAGCGTTTAAATATTTGTGCACAATACATCGTACGAAGGGCTTAACATCCTAAGTACGGGAGTCCCTGTAGTCTAATGACTATTAAAGTTTAAGTTGAAAGAGTACTTATAACTGTGGACGTAGTTCAAGGTCTTATGACCCCTCAGCATGATTTGGAATCTTTTAAATTCCTAAGTTATTCATACTGCTTCCCAATTATTGAGCAATTGTGGAAGATTCTTGCTATTCTAAAAGGCAAATGTGATAAGGATGATATTCTTTAGAAAGAAGTAAGTCGTAGAATGCGACACTGAATGATGAATTTATTGAATAAGTGAGAAAAGAAATTTTGAAATGAGAAGGAGATGAGTTATCAAAGAATAATGTAAAACTTTTAATAAAAAAGTTTAATAATTGTAGAAAGATCTGAAAGTAGTATACACTCAAGCCAATCATGTTTGATGATAAAGTATATACTTTGTAACAATCTTATTCATTTATTAATAAAAAGTATTAATTTATTAAAGGCTTTTAATTATCTACATGATGCTGTTTTATAATATGTGATAAACCCATAGTTTTAAGCATTGTTTTTACAATAATGATGATGATCATTCTAATGAGATCTAAATTCTTAGAAAGCTTAAAACTAAAATAGTTCCCAATCGTTGGATTACTAAATTGGGGATTAGTGAATCCGAATAGATTGGTACATACGTTGCTTCCTCATTAGATGAGGATGATTGATCTCATGATTATTTATGTGGAGACACTAAAGTAAGTGTGTAGGTGCTTATTAAAGAATAAGTTCACTGAACGTGGCTCGCTAAGGAATACCTAATGGAGTTTTACTTGCCTATCAATAGGAATTCCTGTAGTGATAGTAGTACAAGTAATCCTTGGACTTGAGATCATCATAGTATCTTGTGTATGATGAGTTATACATTGACTTATTCCTCAAGACCCTTAGGATATATCAAAGGGTATGCTTGGATATAATAACTTGTACACGGAGATAATGTATGGTCAATAAAGAATCTACCACTTCTAGTAAAAGAAGAGAAAATGTCATATGTGATTCGATAAATGACAACCCAGTAGTCCTTGGCCAAGGCAGAATGAAATTAGAAAGGAGTTTCTAATTTGCATTATCTGGAGTTGTGCATTTAAGAGTCGAAATACATATAATTAAATAAAATAACACTTAATAGTAATTTCATGTCTTATATTTAATTGGGACATTGTATGATGGAAGGATTGAATTGTACGGTAACTATTTACTTAAAGGTTCTTTTATAATTAATGTTGAAATCTATATTATCTGAAAAGTCGTTGATCGCTAGGGATGTTTATCCCTATTTTAGAATATATATTATTTATTTAAATAAATTAATAGTTTAATTTATTTATTTAAATAAGATTAGAATTGTTCTAATTGATTTATTCACAACCGGTTTAATATGGAGAACCTAAAGGGTCACACCATAAAAAGAAAAATAATTATTTAAGAAGTTAATGGCATAATCGTAATAATATGCTAAGTATATTTAATTTAATCTATGGTGATAGAATAAATTAAATAGCTTAATATTTATTATTTAATATTTTGGAAATATTAAATATATAAATTAATAAGCGGAGACTTATTAATATTATTACAATTATTATTATTTTAATTTCTAAAGAGTTGGAAATTAATTTAATATTAGTACTCTCATTTATTCCTAATAAGATTAGGAGGCTAATTAATTAAAAGAGTTTAATTAATTATTCCTAATAAGATTGGGAGCCTAATTAATTAAAGAAATTTAATTAATTAAAATAAAAACAAATTCTTTAATTGTTAAGGAGGGTTGCCTACATCTATAAATAAGAGGAGTCTTATTATGGGTGTAGAGTGGTTGCTGACTTTTTCACAACATACGTAATTCTAATAGTTGGAGAGTACGCTTCTTTTCTATGATAGATAGAAAAACTAGAGTTTTGCCAAACACCCATCTTCTTGAATCTTTATTCTTTCTCGGTGGATCACCTCTAGAGTCCAAACACTTGGGTGGTTAACGTTGATCAAAGGAAGGAACCAACCCCGGTGGATTCAAGTTGAACACGAAAGGATTTGGAGGTGAACTTATACTTGAGGAAGCTCGAATTTTCAAGGGTATGATTCTTGTTCTTTATCTTTTCGTTTAATTAATAATTGTGCGTAAAGGATGATCCGGGTATATGGTTTGTAAAATTCTAAAACTCTATTTTATCACGTTTCCGCTTATTTTATGAAATTTGATTGCGTTCATGAATATTACAAACCTAACAGTGGCATCAGAGCCAAACCTTCATGCGAATTATTAATTCTTTTAATTTGATATGTATATTGATATGTATTTAGAATAATTTAATTGGGTATAATTTGTTGTATAAAATTTATTTAAAAAAAACGTGAAACAATTTATTTTTTTTCGCATGGCCACGTACCAAAGATATATATGATCAGGAGGAGCTTGTCACGTGAAGTATAGATTCTCCAGGATTCATATGGATCATGATTACTATAATATAAGTTATATATATAATAATTTTATATATATATATATATATATATATATATATATATATATTAATCTTAATTATTTTATTATTAAAATAAAAAGTTCATTTTAATCTTAAAATAAAAAGTTTATTTTAATCTTAAAATAAAAAGTTTATTTTAATTTTAAAATTAGAATTTCATGCTAACTAATTAGAGTTGGAATTGGATTCCATGTTAACTAATTGGAGTTGAAATTAGATTCCATGTTTCCTTAAATAAAGGAGTTTATTTATATATGAAATAAGATTTCATATTATTCAAAATAAAAGAGTTTATTTGTGAATAGAAAAAAGAATCCTAATTTTCTTAAATAAAGGAATTTATTTAGATATGAAATAAGATTTCATATTATTCAAAATAAAGGAGTTTATTTGTGAATAGGAAAGAGAATCTGTGTTTCCTTTAATAAAGGAGTTTTTTTTACATGGAATTGGATTTCATAATTAATTAAAATAAATGAGTTTATTTTGATTAAAATAAAATAGTTTATTTTATTCAAAATTAGATAAATTAAAATAAAAAGGGTTTTATTTTAATTTAAATTTGGATTAAAAATAAAAGAGTTTATTTTAATTCAAAATTATATTTTATACTAACTAAATTTGTCCATTAAATGATATCAATATATATATTGAATGTTTATTATTCATGAGATGAATGTTATTTATTGATGCATATGGTGATGTGTATGATAATAAATGAGATTGATTATGGACTATTGACCAATATGATTGGATTTTATTTTAGTTGGATGCATGAATGTATGAGTTTTATTAAATGGGGTCTGCGTACCTCTTCTTCTCTAATTTTTTCTTAATATAAATTATATCTCCCTCCTATGTACTCCCCCTTGACTGTTGAACAAGGTTTCTATTTATTTTAAATAGTTTTGTAATAGGAATAGTTAGAATTAATTTTATAAAATTGGAGATCAAGGAGCAAGGAGCGCTTGAAGACCCGTTTGTAATGGAGTCCGAGTTTAAATGTAATAGTTATATTTAAATATTGATTCTTGTACCTCTAGGGTTTGACCTTTTGGTTCACTTGGTGGCTCTACTGAACCAAACTAGAATAAAGTCCATAATCAATCCGGGTAAAATATAGTATTCTATATGTGCATGCTTATACTATATATATATATATATATATATATATATATATATATATATATATATATATATATATATATATATATATATATATTGTGTGTGTGTGTGTGTGCATGCGCGCTAAAAAAGATGAGATAAATTAATTACATGCAAACCCCTCAAATTTTTATATTAAGTCCTAAGCGTACACATATATTTTGAATATCGAACGTCGCCTTCTAGCGTGATAAAACTAATAGAGTATCAATTAATTATTATAAGTTTGTTATGTCACCACAAGGCTTATCTTAATTCTTTGAGATGTTAATTTTATCACATTTGATGCTTATAAAGAAAATTGAACAATGTTGTTTTGTTGTGTCACCACAAGGGCAATATTTTTCTTTTTTAAGTATATGCAGTGCTAGGTTGGACTTAACTTGGATAATTTTGATTCGGATGTGCCACCACTTGATCAAAATAATCTAAGAGGTAAAATACAAGGAGTTGCATAGTTTATGTAATTGACAAGAGTTGTCTACCTATTTATTTATATATAGTTTGTTGTGTCACCACAAGGCTATATACATTTGAAATGGGATCCTTATTCTCACTAGCAAATCTATAATTAGATTTTTCCGAACTATATAAGTGAGGGTAATATAGTTTGATAAAAATAGTGGGAGATACCAATTTAAAACAAGACCTAATTTATTTTGGTAATTAATAAAAGAATGTATGTTAAAATGTTGTTAATTACAAATTCATTTACATAATTTTACAATGTCTAAATTACTATCACTGTGAAGCATATTTGATGCTATTTTAACCGGACCGAATTAAATAGATTGGTTAAGGAATTTGAGAATAGTTCTCATGGCTGAAAAGCTATCTTATGTCCTTAATACGTATATCCCTGCAATGGTTGCAGACAATGCCTCTTAGGAAGAGATTGTTACTTTTAGAAAGTGGCAAGATGCTGCACAATTGGCTCAATGTATCATTCTGGCATCCATGAGTAATGTGCTTCAACATCAGCATAAAACTATGGATGCTCCTACTATATTTATGCACATCAAGTAGTTGATGGTGGAAAAAGTAGGACTGATAGATATCAGATATCTAAGGAGCTCTTCCGATCTAGAATGACCGATAACACTACAATAAAGACAAAAATACTTAACATGATCAATTTGATTGAACAATTAGGACAACAGGTTTTGTCATGGATGGAGAGTTGGGCCAAGATTTGATCTTACACTCACTCCTGGACTCCTTTCATAATTGTTGTGAATTTTTCATATGAACAAGCTAGATATCAGCCTCGCTGATTTGCTTAACATGTTGAAAAATATTGAGAGTCACATTCCATCAAAGAAAGATCATGTCTTATTTGTAGGGGTCAAAGGATCATCTGAAAAGAAGAACGATTCAAAGAAAGTAAATAGAAAGGCAAAAACAAAGGATAATAAGAATAAAAACCGATATGGATAGCAAAGGAGTTTTCTTCCACTGCAATAAGCCTAGACACTAGAAAGAAACTGCAAGAAAAATCTTGCAAAGGCTAACCAAAAGAAGCTTAGTGAAGTTTCGGTTACAAATACAATTTTGTTCAAGATTTAAAATAAATTTTTTCTTTAGGTCAAGGTTCTACTTGGGTATTGGATACCGACTTTGGTTATCATAAATATAGATTTATGAAGGGACCATACAGAAGTAGAAAGTTAAACAAAGATAAGTAATCCTATGTGTGGGAAATGAAGTAAATGTTGCTACATTAGCCATAGGAACTATCATGTATGCAATGAAATGTACGAGACCTGATATTGATCAGTCATATTCTAGAGAAGTTCACTATGAGTCAGTGAAAAACATCTTAAAGTACTTAAATGGCACTAAGGATGTGATCATATTCATGGTGGGTCTAAATTAAAACTAGAGGGTTTAACAAACTCAAGTTTTTCAGACAGACCAATACGATAGAAAATTCACTTTAAGGTAAAGAATTACCTTGAATAGCGGTACAGTGAATTGGAAAGGTTTCAAACAGTAAAGAGTTGCTGGTTTAGTGATAAAGACAAAGTATATAGCTGTAAATAAAGCTGCAAGTTGATTATTTGGATGAAAAGTTCATTACAGAACTAGGAATAGTTCCTAAGTCTCATCTTGGATCTAAACATGTGTTGTGGCACATTCACTTGATTATAAGAATCATTGAAAGATGAAAAATCACTATAGAGATAATGAACTCTCAGGAACAACATTACATATCCATTTAATGAAGCTTATCCAACAGCAGGATAATCGTCACTTAGAGAAGAAGAGTATGAGATACCATGACGATTGACTTTAGCGCAAATGGGAGATTGAAAGTAGTATTCACACTAGCCAATCATGTTTGATGATAAAACATATGCTTTGTAACAATCTTATTCATTTATTAATAAAAAATATTAATTTATTAAAGGCTTTTAATTATCTACATGATGTTGTTTTATAATATGTGATAAACCCATAGTTTTAAGCTTTGCTTTTAGAATAATGATGATGATCATTCTAATGAGATCTAAATTCTTAGAACGCTTGAAACTAAAATAGTTCCCAATCGTTGGATTACTAAATTGGGGTTTAGTGAATCCGGATAGATTGGTACATACGTTGCTTGCTCATTGGTTGAGGATGATTGGTCTCATGATCATTTGTGTGGAGACACTAAAGCAAATATGTAGGTGCTGTAACATTCCAGATTTTTAAAATGTAATATTAAATATTTATTGATTTATATAAGTATTTATTGGATATGTTTATTGTTGAATAAATAATTGTTCAATTTGAGTTTATGTGGTGTAGTTATTTATTTGTTGAATAAATAATTAAATATTAAATATTAAATATTTATTTGCAATAGTAAATATTTATTGAATTATATGGCAAATTGAGTTGATGTGATTTAGTTATTTATTTGTTGAATAAATAATCAAGGAGATAAGAAAATTAATTGTTATGAGATTATATAATAATTAAATTTATTAAGTAAGCTAAAGAGCTTATAGTGATTTAAATAAATTATAATATTTTAAATGGGAAATTGTAATTTAAAATATTAGTTGGTTAAACAAAATTATAATTATAAAAGAAATTAAAGTTATGTGATATTAAAATATGTGCTAAAGTAATTTAATAGATTAATGTTTTAATTGATTTATTAATTAAATAAAAGTATGACTAATAACCTTGCTATAAAGGAGTTATTAAAATAAATTAAAAGAGTGTATTTTAGTTTTGGCCAAACAAGTCTTATTGCATATTAAGTCTTTAATATAATTGTGTTTTACCAAATAAGGCATAAGGATTAATGGGTTATTAGTGGTTAGTCAAACAAGCCTTATGACTTTTGATTTTTAAAAGTTTTTAACTGATGTCAGTTAAGTTAGTATTATATTATATATTTAATATATCTATTATTACTATATACGTTATATTATTATACGTAGTAGAGTTAGGAAGAAAGACTCAGTGAAGAAAAAGAGAAGAAGAAGAAGAAAACTAGAGAGAAATTGAGAGAAATCCTAACAGGTTTTGATAAAGGAATTGGAGAAAAGAAATTGATAATAAAAAGTAGTCATCATCTTCTTAATCAAAGGTAGGAGCTTAACCTTTCTCTTTAAAAGTTTTGTTTTTCTCTTCCCAAAAAGTTCTCTATGAAATTTTTATAAAAGATAAATTGTTGTTATGTATATAAGTTGGTATGATTATTGATTATAAGGTTATCTCATGAGTTTATGCATGATTATAGAGAAATTAATTCATGTATGTATGTGTTTTGTGAAGAAATTATATTACAGAGTGTTCATATGAAAAATATATGAGTATGACTTAATTTAAAATAGAAATTAAGGTTTAATTAGTTGTTAGATTGATATATTGATTATAGAAATTGATAGAGTATGTATAATCATAACTATGATGTTTTGAATTTACTGTTTTGGTTGAAAAACAAAATCACAGTGTTGATTTTCATTAAAAATATCAAAAATAGAGTTTTTGCCAAAAACATTGAAATTGAGTGTTATATATTTGATGTTTAAATTATTTTATGAGTAGAAACATGTTAGAAGTCTTCACAATATGTTTATATGAAGTTTATATGTAAATTACGTGATAATCAGTCTATTAGATTCGAGCTTTAAGGCCAATTTTGGCTTTTTCTTGCACGGTTGCCGAAGTTATCAGTCGAAACTGCAGTTTCGCACCGCGACACGGCTCCAGCAGTGCATTAGTGGCGCCGCAGCGGCATCACCACGCCGCAGCGCGGCTTCGTAGTACATTCACCGCGCCGCAGCGCCGACTCAGCGCCGCAGCGCGAACCACAATGTAAATTGTGGCGCTGTAGCGTGAGTTAGCAGAATGGTCTGACAGTGTACTTTTTGTACACGAAAATTTTAAGAAACACTATATAATAATAGTAGGACTATAAAATATTGATTTTAATGTTTCTATACGGTGAATAAATATGTTGTTAAGGAGTAACTTGTGTTATAATTTGATTATGTGATTGAATAATCAAACCTACGTGGTGAATGTATTGGTTATGTGATAATGACTAACTATGTCACGATGACATATGTTTAGGATATTGAAATTCAAGTGGTAAGGGTGTAGCTTGTGCTAAAGGCAAGTTTTCTAACTCTATTTTATAATTGAGCAAGTTTTCTAATCCTTTGTCTTATTGAACTATTTGATGTTGAATAAGTTATTCTTGTAATTCAATTTTTGGTTAACATGCATAACTAGATTTCTATGCATGTTTAATATTCAATTCTAATTAACCTTGGCTTAGTATTGTTCAAGCAAGGTATGCTATAGTATTCAAATTGTATGCTATTAGAATATTCCTAAAGCATGATTTTAGTTACTATGATTAATTCAATTATTATTATTCTATAAGTATAATGTAATGGACTTTATTCAACTACTCCGTAGTTGATGTTCGTTGAATTCTAAATTACCTTGAAAGTTTATCCAAACCAAACTTACACTGGTGTGGACTTGTATTCTAAATACTGAGATGAACAACTCTTTTAATAGAGGTTTACGCTTAGCGTTGAAATAGTTGTGCACAATACATTGTACGAAGGGCTGATCCCCCTAAGTACGTGGAGTCCTTATAGTCTTATGACTGTTAAAGTTAAAGTTAAAAGATTACTTATAATTGTGGACATGATTCGTAGTCATTAGACCCTCAGTGAATGTTATAACTTTCAGAAAGTTAATAGAATATATTGTTCAGTTCTATTGATACTAATATTGTCAATTGATGTAAAAGTTTAAAGATTTACTTATTGTTATTTCACGTGGGCCTTGTTTGCTCACTCTTGCCTGTAAAATTTCTTACAGCTAAAGTTGAAACTGGTGACGTACCAAGAACTAGTAAGGGAAAAGGAAAGAGAAATAAGTGCTGAAGACTTGTAATAGTTTGATCGTTTATTTTCAGACTATGGTTTAATGATTGTAATGAAGTTAGTTAATTATCCGCATTTGAATGATTGTTGTTAAAGGTTAGATAACCTGGGAGATTTTATTTAAGTTTAATCATGTATGGGCAGGTTTTCTTTTATTATTCAATTCTATGATGAATGGGTAGTTAGTAAATGAATGTTTTGATTATGTGAGCACCAAATCTTGAGAAAATGAAGTACCAGGATTTGGGGGTGTCACATGTGCTTATTAGAGAATAAGTTCACTGAACGTGACTCGCTAAGGAATACCTAACGGAGTTTTACTTGTCTGTCAATAGGAATTCCTGTAGTGATAGTAGTACAAGTGATCCTTGGACTTGAGATCATCATAAGATTTTGTGTATGATGAGTTATACTTTGACTTATTCCTTAAGACCCTTAGGGTATATCAAAGGGTATGCTTGGGTATAATAACCTGTACATGGAGATAATGTATGATCAATAAAGAATCTACCACTTCTAGTAAAAGAAGAGAAATGTTGTGTGTGATTCGATAAATGACAACTCAGTAGTCCTTGGCCAAGGCAGAATGAAATTAGAAAGGAGTTTCTAATTTGCATTATTTGGAGTTTTACAATTAAGAGTTGAAATGTAAGACCCCGAATTTTATGAAATAAAAGTATTCAATTTTTCTTATAATTACTATTCAGTAAATGGTTAAATTGATAAAAGTTAAAGTTAAGGGTGATATATGATTTTTTTTCAAAATACGCAAGTGGCTATAAAATATTCATTGTTGTCGGGAAATATTTGTTTGGTCGTGGAATATTCTTCTTTTCGGGAATATCCGTATGACGGCGCAGTTAATTATGGGGCCCATAACGGAATAACTGTCAGATGAAGAAAATGACAAGCTTGAGTTTTTATAAATAACGGCGTAGTTGTTACCGTTAACACTGTTAGAATACCCGGTGGTTAAAATACAGTAATACGCGTAGTTGCACAGTAGCACACGGTATTGCACAGTGTAGTTGAATTATTGATTCGTACGTAAGAAGGCACTACTCAATAATTGTTACAATAGTTACTGTTCAATATTTTATTTTATTGATTCAATAATTGCTACGTTGATATTTTATATTATTGTTGTTTCAATAAATGTTGATGCACAATATTTTTTATTATCAGATCAATAATTCATATTATTTGAATAATATTATTAGATAGCATTATTGACAATGTCTAGAAAGTTCTGTCTAAGGAGAGGTTTGGTCATCTAATTGCTCGCCAGTAAGGAGAAATCCTTATTGGAAAGCCCCCTCTTTCCTGGGAACGGCTTGGTTACCATTACTGTGCTTCTGTAATATTATTTATGAATAATTAAATATTAATTTATATGATGAGAAAAATATTAATTTTATGTGGATATAGATGGAGAAAATTTTTTAAGTGACAATTGTTGAAAAATGATATTTTATCTTTTCAGATAAAATAATTTATTATTATATTTAATAATATAATAATGGTGATAGTTTTACAATGAATGTGAGATATATGAGTATATGAGGAAGAAGAGTATTTTTATTGTATTAAATGATTAACAAATGTTTTGTGTGTCGGTGGACCCCATTTCTTGACTGAAATTTGATTATAGCTTGTAAAATCGTCCGTTTATGGATTTCGGTTAATTTTTGTTTGGAATTTGGAAAAACTTTCTTCTGCAAAGTTGTAGAGAATTGAATTTCCTATAAAAACTCGCGAGATTCGAATTTTCTGATAAAAGAGCTATTTTCTATGAATTATTGAAATTTCAGAAAATAAAATAATTTTTATTAAATTATAGGGTGGGACCCACTTTGGTTGGTGTTAATAACATTTGGGCTGCTATATTTTTTCAGAATTAGCATGCTTGGATGGATGGTCTTGGATGGTTGGTGTGTAGAAAATAAAAATAATATTTTATTATTTTAGTCTCCTTTGGCGTTCTAGCATTTTCCTATAAATAGGTGTTTATGTTAGAATTGAAAATCACACCAGAAACAAGCTTTCTTTCTCTCTATATTATCAAGCATATTTTTGTGAGTATTTAGATATCTTGAGTGTTGCTCAGCGTTATATCCGATATTCAAGTCAGAAGTACTGCTCTTTTGAGGTAAGGGATTTTAAGGGTTATTATATTTTTCAGTTCGTACTTCTTCCGACCTTTAGAAAATTCTAAAAAAATTTGAAATGATATTTTGATGAGTTTTATTGATTGTGTCTAAAATTGGTGATTTTTGAATAGATAGATTAAGAGTTATGAATTTTACGGGAAAAGACTATTTTAAAAGTAACCGCTTATAACTCCTTGTGGTTAACTCCAAAATTGATGAAATTTTTATTGGAAGTACATCTATATAATGTCAGTGTACTCTGCAAATTTCGGAATTTTTAGATAAAAGTATAATTTATGATAAATGTCTAAATATTCGGTGGTTTTGGCCATATGAAAAATAGTAAATGAATTTTAAAAATTCTGAGAGAAATATATGTTCAATATGGGACTATATTCTGCAAAATCATAGAAAAGAAATATTTTTGGAACTGATTTGGTATTTTTCATAAAAATAGACTAGTTATGAGTAAATGACTTAAATATGTTATGAGAAGTAAGAAAATTGGAAAATAGGATTTTATGGCTTGAGAATCCTATATGAGGTATATGCAGATTTTTGATGAGGGTTTTGGTTATTGGTAATGAAATCTTATGAGTTTGGCATTTTAGGATGATTAAATGTATTATTTAGTAAAGTGTAAACAGTTAAAATAAATTGTTTATAAACTTAAGAAATATTATTCTTTCAATATCATTATACCGAAATATTGGTATGGATTTTATTGTGAAATTTTTACTTTTTTCATGTCGAGTTACTATTCACGAATTACTATTCACGAGTTACTATTCACGAGTTACTATTTACGACAAAATTGGTTTCTTTTTCTGACCAAATTATAGTTGATTTATGAATATTACTCTTGAGATTAAATCTATATGTTGATTATATTAATTTTATTATCATATATAACATTTTTATAACCCTAATGATGATATTTCTCTTTGACTTGAGTGTAAAGATGGGTAGATTTTTGGTATGATCATGACTATGAGTTCTATTTGGCCAGTAGTGCAAAGTTAAATTATTGACTGGTATGATCATGACCATTGAATTTATAATTGAATATCTTTAGCTTAAGTGCAAATGTGAATTGATCAACATGGTTATAATTATTGTTTATATAAATTCTGAAATGATTATATATTTGGCCTATAGTGCAAATATGAACTGTTGATGAATATATTTGGCATGTAGTGCAAATATGAACTGTTGTTGAATATCTTTGGCCTGTAGTGCAAAGATGAACTGGTGATGAATATCTTTGGCCCATAGTGCAAAGATGACCCGTGGTTGAATATCTTTGGCCAGTAGTGCAAAGATGAATTGTTGATTAATATCTTTGGCCCGTAGTGCAAAGATGACATGTTGTTGAATATCTTTGGCCAGTAGTGCAAAGATGAACAGGTGTTGAGATGAACATGACCAACTGGTGATACAAATGAATATCTTTGGCCGTAGTGCAAAGATGAAGTTATTAGTATGATTATGAACAGGAAATGTGATTTGGTGTAACCATGATCTTTGATGTTTCAGGTAAAGATAGGTGATGAAAATTATCTTCGTCCTGGATGAGAAGAGGAATTTAGAACTACAATTATGATTATGAGTTATTCATATGATTGTGGACCAGAATTGTTGATTGATGTTACATGGATAAAACATTATTGGTGGATTTTTAGCATGGAGAAGATAATAGACTTTGTAGTCTATTTGACTCTTCTAATGGATTGCTCGTTCCGCAGCAACTATGGTTGAAATTTTTATCATCTACCATATGTTCTAAATCTCTGATTTAATTCTGTTGAAGGCTATTGATAAATTATTTATCTTTAGTCATGATATTCTTTACTGGGC